>JAPDOI010000060.1:600000-962500 GCA_029168955.1 Aplectana chamaeleonis | reverse complement strand
AAATGGTAAGCGCATCATGGGGGCTTGCGCCGTATACTTAGTATCCGAATCACTCCTTTTTGGATATCCGATCGGATATCCGGGATTCGGATAATCCGATATCCGAAAATTTGAAAAAAACGCATTATCTGAATCGAACCAATATCCGGGAAATTCAGAATCGGCATTATCTGAATCGATCCATTATTCGAAGGGTCTAAAATTTGGATAAAATTGGAGTTCGATTTCAGATAAAATAGAATAATTTTTGGATAAAATCTGATGAAATTGCACTAGGCCACGCCCATTTTCCTTCTATTTAGTACATCACCCCAGGATTTTCCTCCTCCTTCCGAAATCGGAAGAGTCGTTGCGGCGCCGAAAAATGGGCGTGGTCAAGTAACATGACCAAGTGGCTAGTTATTCAATGAAGAAGTTTTTTTTGTATAGTTGCTGTGCATAGTTTTTACTTGCTAGTTTTCCTGAAAAGCCTGTGTATGAATAATACTGTACCTCTCAACGACGATAGAGTAATTGAAGATTTGTTTTCATATTTTTGTTAATATGCATATATAAAGCTTGAAGTTTGTATGTGAACATGCTGCGAATGAAATGAAGGACTACTGTTTGCTCAATTATGTATGTTTTCAAAAATATGCCCTGAGTACCTGGATTATTTTTCACCGTTTTGCCTCAACTTTGTTCCGAAAATATCCGAAGTTATCCGAAAATATCCGACCGGATATCCGTATCCGAATCATTGGAAAAATGGCATTATCTAAATCGATCCAATATCCGAAAATTCGAAAAGCGCATTATCTGAATCTAACCAATATCCGGAAAATTTAAAATCGGCATTATCCGAATCGATCCATTATCCGAAAAATTATCTTCGGATAACAAGTATAGTGCGCCGCGTCGTAGAAAGGCAGTAGCGCTTTATGTAGAGCGTGGTAGAAACTGAGTAGCGCTTCATGTGCAGAGTGCGCCGTGTAAAGAGTGATGAGCGCATGTGGAGGATGCACAAATTGGTAAACAGAATGCCGTGGAAAGTGGATAGGACTTCAGAAGGGGTGTCTGGAACGTCTTGGCAAGTGGTATGCTACACTGTTTGACAAGTGTCCGAATGAGACTGGCCAACGGTGCGGCTGGCGTACGTGGCAGGCGGCTGTCGTCTACGCCGCTCTCGGACGAGCATGCGAAACGCCAGCGAGCCTTCCCCGCTGCCACTTATTAGGAGCGGGTCCGACAGCGGCTGGCAGTAATCAATCAGCCGCGGCAGAAGGGAGGGGGTGGCAGCCGTTCGAACACTCGTCCGAGAGCGGCATATGCCACGGCCGCCTGCCACGCACGGCATGGGTAACCAGTCTCATTCGGACACACATTACGTAGGATGATATCCTTGAAACCTTGCTCAAAAGCTCTATACTCTACGGCATTCGCCGCCCTGTGGATTGGGTTTGTGTATGTGCAAACTTGAGGCAGATTTATTCCGTTTTTCGGTTTAGTCTGTAGTGCGGTCCACCAAATTTTGCAACCCAGCCTTCAATCCCCGCTCCCAACCCTGGTTCGGTGCCTTACTCCACCGCAGAGAGGTAGATTAGACCTCACATTTATTTCTTGGAACGCGAAATGGAATTCTTCCATATTGAGAAGAAATAACTAAAATAAATAAAGAATGGAATGAGAAACATCGAGGCTAGCGCTAAATTCCACAACAAGCAAAAATTTTTCGACGAGCACGGCCCCAGTAATTCCACCGCAATTAACGAACCTAAAATAACGTGATTTTAGAACTTTTAAGTTAAGCGTTGATCGTAAGAGCACTTGATTGACTAATTGTCCGAGATGATACAGTTTTATTCGGCTAACGTTTCGGCGTTTTCGCCTTCGTCGGAGCCTGGAATGCGAAAGACACATAAGGATTTAGCCGACCAAGCACTATTTCACAGCAAAAGGAGAAAGTTTTCAAGAAAATAGGCGAAACACAACGTCGTAGGGCCTTTTAAAGGGTACTAACCTTCAGAAAACAGACCAAGGCCTGCCAGACACCCTCAGTTGAACTCAGATGGCGGGTGAATGAGCGGGACCACATCAGACCCCCACCTCGTTAGCCTTCAGAAGGCCGATCACGCCCATTGGCAAATCAAAACCCACAAAGGTCAACAAAAGGGACTAGTTCTTGGGTGACCGCCACACATTCGTCCATTCTGTTGATTTGTGGATTTATGGAGTTTATCCAGAAGGCCTCCAGAGTTCTGCGAGCAGCGATATCTGGTTCCCGTGCAAGGATCGTGATACCTACATCGAGACTGCCATTTTCATTTTTTTTTCATAGCGCGGCTATACGCTCATGCATTCGGAAAGCAGGCCTCTAGGACATGGTCCAGCTGATCGAGATTCCGCCCCAAAACCTTAAGGGACAATTGGTCAGGAACCGCTTATATGACCGCGCTTGCACTACGGCATCTTGCGTAGTTTGCCCATATGGAAAGGAAGGCGATTGTGAGCACAGGGGTGGTCTATCTGATAACCTGTCAGATGTGCAGGGAGGAGTATGTGGGAGAAACCAGCAGGCATCTTTGTGTAAGGATTAAAGAGCACTTGGATGGCCTTAGGAACTCCAAGGTTTCTACTCCATTGGGGGAACACCGGGTGCGCGTGCATTTTTTGGCCGTTTCGATGTAGGTGTCACGATCCTTGCACGGCAACCAGATATCGCTGCTCGCAGAACTATGTAGGCTTTCTGGATAAACTCCAGAAATCCACAAATCAACAGAAAGGACGAATGTGTGGCGGTCACCCAAGAACTAGCCCCTTTTGTTGACCTTTGTGGGTTTTGATTTGCCAATTGGCTCGATCGGCCTTCTGAATGCTAACGAGGTGGGTGGTCTGATGTGGTTCCGCTCATTCACCCGCCATCTGAGTTCAACTGAGGGTGTCTGGCAGGCCTTGGTCTGTTTTCTGAAAGTAAGTGCCCTTTAAAATGCCTTACGGCGTTGTGTCTCGCCTATTTTCTTGAAAACTTTCTCCTTTTGCTGTGAAACAGTGCTTGGTCGGCTAAATCCTTATGTGTCTTTCGCATTCCAGGCTCCGACGAAGGCGAAAACGTCGAAACGTTAGCCGAATAAAACTGTATCATCTCGGACAATTGCTCAATCAAGTGCTCTTACAATACCATATCATGCCGAGATTTATTGAAAGTCGAACGTGGAATAAGCGTTGATCGTTAATTTCCCCAAAAAAACCGCGTTAACACGTGAACGTTATAGCGCACAGCCCTGGTTTCGAGCATAGTGTGAGAGTGTTCGTAATACGACCGATTTTCTGCAGCGTCGAAATTCTCATTTACATACCTACACATCTCACAAGGGAAGATCACTTGCAGAAACTGGCCATTCCGAGCGAAACGCAACTGTTCAGGATAAATTTTTGACGAAAATTTTGAATTTAGAAAATCCAGCAGCGCTCCGTTTCCCTGAACCGAGTTACAGGCATATGGCTCATCAAAGCAAAGCACATGACACCCTTCCCAAAACCATTTGGTCAACTCTTTGGATACTTGCGTGTTTGACGAGTGTTTGAGTCTCCGGAAAGTGACCGGGCCCACCTTAAATTCAGCGAAGCCTTTGTTAGGGGGGGGGTCGCAGAGTTCTGCCACGAATGGAGGGGGGGTCGCAACAACGAACGCATTCTATCCAACGGGTTGATTCACCCTAGTCGCGATTCATTTTTAACGTCATTTTTTTTCTCGACTAGTATATCTGTAAGTTCAGTGCGGATTGTCCACACAGGCATAAAAGGACTTTTCCATCTTGTAAAGCGCTACTAGTGCCTATGACTGCGTCCAGGTTTTCCGCAAATTTAAGATTTCGCCTTTCCCCTTTGCTATTTGAAGTTTCTCTTTTTTCTGCTATGAATTCCTTGTTTTAATGTTTAAATCTTTACTACTGTTTTTTCTTCAATGTACGGCTTTGGCGCATTCTACGGGCGAAAATATTAAACAAAGAATAAATATCAAAAATGGATCTGTCCCGAAGTCTCATGGTGTTACAAAAGGTTTATTGCAAAATTATTCAAAGAGACTCCAAAAGCAGAACGACTGCAAAAGTTGCCGGTAAAACTTATGCAGTGCAACTGTAAAGCGCTAAATTGCAACTTATGCACTTTAGCGCTTTACAAGATGGAATATCTAGATAGATAGATACATAGATAGATAGATACAATCTACAATTACGTTGCAACGTTGCAATAGAAATTTGTTACAAGATGAAATTCTTTGTAAATGGCGGATCGATTGAACTTTTGACCGGCAACTTTTGCAGTCGTTCTGCTTTTTGGAGTCTCTTTTGAATAATTTTGCAATAAACCTTTTGTAAAGAATAAATAAATATAATTTCAGAAAATCTCGTCTCCATCGACTTACTTGGAGCTCCCAACATGTGCAAGGACGAGTTTCGTGTCACCATCTCCATACATGTCGGACAGGCAAACACAATGAGAAAAAGTGAACACACCAGCCTGTTCATCCGATAACGCGGACATCCATTTCGCAGTATCCGGAGCAGCCATTCCAACTCTGGAAATTTGATATGGCTCATTCACAGAATGTTGATCGGGAGAAGGAACCGATTCGATCATTCGTCGTTCCCAGTGGCTTCCCACTGCGTACTTCCCATTGTACAATATTTGACATTTGTTTCAAGGAAATTGTAGAGTATAATCGCAAAAAAAAACAGCCATCCTAAGACATCATAACAATCGGGAATCTGGACTTGCTTTGGAAACTAATTGAAAAGATTGATTAGAAATAAAAAGAAATTTGTTACAAGATGAAATTCTTTGTAAATGGCGGATCAATTGAATAGTATCAGAAAGGATTCATAGGCAATACAGCGAAACCACGAGAAGATGATTGTAGAGAAAAGTGACACCACAATTTTGTAAGTCAAATCGTGCACTTAAGGGAATAATGTTTTGAGCTTGTATTCTGTTTTCAATTCAAGAGAGGAAAACAATATTCTGAAGAAATTGTGTTACTGGGTGCGCGGCACGCATGTGCCATATGCAACGGTTGCCATGGAAATGACGGGGCGCGAATTTCAACTTCGTGGAAGGGAAATTTTTTTCCATCTCCTCGTCCTGTCCCCTTGCATTGAGTATTCGGAAACGTTTCCAGCCGCCTGACTTTGCCAATTTTTTGAACTTCCAGGGTTGACTTTTAAGCCAATTGCGATATATAGTACCGCTGGTAGGATTTGGTCAGAAAGCGCGCTAGGACGCTTTTTCGCGTTTTTTTTTCGTCTAGTTTTGAATAACTCGTTTCAAATTCAAAGTTGAGCGAAAATATGGTGATATTTATGAGTCAGGCGTTAAAGGCTACCCAGCGGTTAAACTTTGTGAGGTTTCGTCGAGAACTATGGGTTCGTTGGGGCGGAGACAGCGTTTGAAGAGGTGAAGGCTGTTATCAAAAATTTTGTTTGCTCTGTTTTGAATTCACATTTTTTTCGGAATAATTTTCAAAACGAATTTCAAGAAACTAACTGTTTTTCGCTCGTTACATTTTTGCCCTTGAAGATAAATTTTTGGAACCAGACGTTTTCTAAATCTTCATGAAATTCTGCGTCGAGAAAACGTTTTCAATTTGAAAAAAAAAACGTTCCCAACCTCTCAGCCGATTTCAATTTATGGATATCCTTTTTTCACTCAAAGCAATCAGTTTTTCGCTCACAACTTTTTTTCCGTTGGAATCTGTTCTTTGGTGAATATTTTTTTCGGAGTTTACATAAAATTCTGCGTCGAATAGATAGTTTTTCCAGGTAGAAAAACATTTTCCATATCTTCCAGTTGAATTCATTTTATGAAATACCGATTTTTCGTTTATAGCTTTTTAACCGTTAGAAACAAAGTCATAGTGAGAGATGTTGTTGAAATCTTCGTGAAATTCTGAGTCAAACAATGTATCGGGTTCCTACCTTCACTTGCTCCATAAACCAGCCAGCCAGTTCGGTGGAGCCGAGCCCCTATGTTGGCTCCAGGAAACCTCTGCGTCTCTCATTTACATCACAGAGGCGAGAGCAGCCTCTGCACATAGCAATGGAGCTTGGTTGTACTCACCTGGCTGGTTTATACAATACCCACCCTAAGTTTTGGCAAAAAGGCGAAAAAAGCGCGGAAATTCGCTTTTTTCGTCTTTTAATCATAACTCGCTTCAAAGTGAACGATTTTCAAATTTGAAGACAGTTTTGGAATCAGCATTGATCCCTCTTTCTTTTTGATCGATACGTGGCTTACTCTGAAATAATGCATATAGGGTTGACACAATCAATCGAGTGGGTGAGTATGAGCTGCTGAAATGTGTGACTGGGTCTACTCTAGTTTATTCGAATATTCGGTTCAGTTTTTCTTTTCATTTACAATTTGTATTTTTTATATTTTCAATTCTTTAAAAATTTTATCTCACTCTTCCTTCTAGGTATTATTTATTAGCTATTCATTCAGTTATTTGCTTGAAATTTTTTGGTTCTTAAATATTCTGGTTTTTCTATTTGTATTTAATACTTATTTCAATTAGCTATATTGGATTTTTATACGAATTTTCACTGTAATTTAAATACTTTATAATTCAGTTTGATTACTATAACTATCGCTTTATCTGAAAATGGTTTCAATAACAACGATAAAATATTATTCGGATATGAATCGTTTCAACTTTGACTTCAGACGAACAATTCATAACACTGAAAACTTTTAGAGTCTTCGATGTAGGAGCAAATTCAAGTTTCAGTTGTTTGTGTCAATATTGAAATTTTCTTGGAGTTATTATTTTCAAAATCCGAAATTACCATTCGTCGCCCTGATTTCTAGAATTTTTTCAAGTTTGTGAAAAACAGTTATTTTTTGAAGTAGTTATGACATATTTCACCCTTCCATGAAGTTGAAATTCTTCAGAATCTATGAAACTTCAACCTGAAAAACATTAACAATCGAATCTTGTCGTAATTTGAATTTCGAAACTGTCTCCATACCTGGAAACAGTCAAGATTTACTTTTTGATCCTGCCTGGTTTTGGATGAACTCCGCGCTGGCAATGGTCCCCTTAGCTGCCTGCGCCTCCACTACTTCCACTCTATCTACCTGTTCCTCTCGACGGTCTAACGCACTCCTGCTCAAGACAGTCCGGAAAGGGATTGAATTTGAGCAGCGAAGATGGGCTAGAAAGACAGCGGTGGAAGGTGTGGTCCTTGGAAAACCAATGTTCCGAAAGCATAATGGGTGGCTTCTGCAATGTTGGTGTATGGGGACGAGATAAAAAGCAGTTAACGGTATGAAGGGCTGTTTTTCGGACAGCTTCGGAGGGTGCAGAAAATAAAGCTTAACTGTGTGGGTGGCCAACATCATACGTGCATTTAGAGAAAATCGGAACAGGAACTAGCTCTATGGGTTGTCCTTTCCTGGGATTCCAGTCCCGTTCTCGAACTGTGCTATCGGTGAGTGAATCCTTAGTCGCAGACCATCCAGAAACCGACGCGCGCGGCCGCGGCGCATCACCGCACTGATGACTCCACCAAGCAAAAGGTGTGACTCAACCAACTAACCGCTCTTCGACAATTGCGGTCAGAAATTATTGAATACAAGGAGAAGGATCGGAATATGGAATTTTCATTTTCTCAATTTCATAAAAATCACCCGCGAGCATTGCACCCACACGGATAAATGCTTTATTTTCTGCACCCTCCGAAGCTGTCCGAAAAACAGCCCTTCATACCGTTAACTGCTTTTTATCTCGTCCCCATACACCAACATTGCAGAAGCCACCCATTATGCTTTCGGAACATTGGTTTTCCAAGGACCACACCTTCCACCGCTGTCTTTCTAGCCCATCTTCGCTGCTCAAATTCAATCCCTTTCCGGGACTGTCTTCGAGCGAGGAGTGCGTTAGACCGTCGAGAGGAACAGGTAGATAGAGTGGAAGTAGTGGAGGCGCAGGCAGCTAAGGGGACCATTGCCAGCGCGGAGTTCATCCAAAACCAGGCAGGATCAAAAGTAAATCTTGAGTGTTTCAGGTATGGGAGACAGTTTCGAAATTCACAATACGACAAGATTCGATTGGTAATGTTTTCAGGTTGAAGTTTCATAGATTCTGAAGGATTTCAACTTCATGGAAGGGTGAAATTTGTCACAACTACTTCAAAAAATAACTGTTTTCACAAACTTGAAAAAATTCTAGAAATCAGGGCGACGAATGGTAATTTCGGATTTTGAAAATAATAACTCCAAGAAAATTTCAATATTGACACAAACAACTGAAACTTGAATTTGCTCCTACATCGAAGACTCTAAAAGTTTTCAGTGTTATGAATTGTTCGTCTGAAGTCAAAGTTGAAACGATTCATATCCGAATAATATTTTATCGTTGTTATTGAAACCATTTTTCAGATAAAGCGATAGTTAGAGTAATCAAACTGAATTATAAAGTATTCAAATTACAGTGAAAATTCGTATAAAAAATCCAATATAGCTAATTGAAATAAGTATTAAATACAAATAGAAAAACCAGAATATTTAAGAACCAAAAAGTTTCAAGCAAATAACTGAATGAATAGCTAATAAATAATACCTAGAGGAAGAGTGAGATTAAATTTTTAAAGAACTGAAAATATAAAAAAAAACAAATTGTAAAATGAAAAGAAAAACTGAACCGAATATTCGAATAAACTAGAGTAGACCCAGTCACACATTTCAGCAGCTCATACTCACCCACTCGATTGATTGTGTCAACCCTATATGCATTGTTTCAGAGTGAGTAAGCCACGTATCAATCAAAAAGAAGGAGGGATCAATGCTGATTCCAAAACTGTCTTCAAATTTGAAAATCGTTCACTTTGAAGCGAGTTATGATCAAAAGACGAAAAAAGCGAATTTCCGCGCTTTTTTCGCCTTTTTGTCAAAACTTAGGGTGGGTATTGTAGAGCAAGTAATGCTAGGAAGCCGGAATCGGGAAAGGTCTTCCTTATCGTGTCCAGCGCCCCAAATTTTCACTCTGGGCAAAGTTTAAATCAGTAGTTATGTGAAAAGTTATGAGCACGATGCTCTTGGCGGCCAGCGAGCCCTGCCTAGACTATGCTGAACCAAGTAGTAGGCTGAAGCCCGAGTGGCCTATTGATGGTGCGCCGACTCATGAAAACAAGACGCTACAGTTCGATCCACTGTGAAGTATTTTTCACATTTGGTGGAACTTTCATACTTGGAATTGAAAATACATCTTGAATGCTAATTAGCGTTTAACAGCGGATTATTTTTTTAAACTTTTTGGTGAGAGACACACAAGGCGTTTCATAACCATAGGCTCACACATGAAAACAGTGTTCCTGTAAAAACGATAGCTCTGATCAAACCGTTGTCTGCCAATTTGTTCAATGCCGAATCGTAACCCTTCTGAAGCAAGGCAAAGAAGTTACAAATCGCACTTTGTTAACGCATATGCAATGAATTTATTAGAGAGAGGTTAGATCACTAGCCGACGGTAAAGAATCATGTTTAGACTATAAAGTTGTTATGGCTTGGCAACGTATGCAGGATTGACGCGAGCAATGAGGCCCCCGTCAGACTTAAGCCTAGTTTTGACTGCAGGTGGTCGCTGCGGCCATGCGAGAGACAACTGTTCCTCTTTCATAGCGCGTAATGGAAAGCCGCTTCAATTGTGATCGCTTCGTGGCAAACGTCCTACATCGCTGGGTCGCGGCGACGAAATCCTTTGTTTTACTGCATCGCTGCTTGAAGAGCGATTCTCATTGGTCGCTGACCATCGCGGCTTAAAGGCAGTGTTCACGATAATCTTCGATTTTGAGATTACTCGCTAAATCGATTGTTTGGCCCCCGAGTAGAACTGAAATGACGAAGAAACCGAGAAAAACGCACCAAAAGGGCACGAAATCCTCAAGTATCAGCCCGTCTCTTAAGTATCAATGGAACTGTTCGTTTTGACAATGAAATCTTAAGTGGACCCGTCTTTTGCAATTCTCCATTCTGTGTTGCTCCGTTCTTTCCTTCGTACCCCTACGAATACTGTTTTGCCCAAAATGATCTTCCATTTTCGAAAAGTCCCGTTTTTACCGAAGACGACCACCATGAACATGTTCATCCAAGCGGACAACTAGTCCGGGCCAGAGAATAATGTCATTGAAATAAGACGTTTTAGTGCGTTTCTCGCCGTTTCTTCGTAATTTTGATATCACTTGGTAGTGAACGCATTGTTTTGAGTGGAAAACGTGGAAACAAGAATCATCGTGAACACTGCCTTTAAATGGCAGCGATGGAGCGATTCCAAGCGGATGACTTGTTTCGTCTGGCGATTATTGGCCCTTTCGCATGACAAGATCAGTGTTAACGAGTCGAAACGTGTTACTGATGACTAACAGCTATTCATTTAACTGATTGATTGAATTTCTTCGATCATCCGTGAGGCTATGCACTATGAACAGAATCGCTGGCGCTGCTACATCGCTGCAGCAGCGGGTGTGAAATCGCTGCGATGAAAAACAGCAGCGATGCAGTCAAAACTAAGCTTTAGTCGAGCAGCCGACTGAGTCAGGGGCAGAAAAACCAATATCGGGTGCATTGGCCCTGCCCTTGTACGCGCGTAGATCACCCGTATCGAGTGGGTGGATTGAGACGGTCGCCAGCGGACTTATTCAGTTTATTTTTTGCACCCGTCTGTCACTATTTAGCTGTGTATCGGCCGGGTGGGACTCAGTCGGTTGACCAACTCTGACGGGGCCCGGAAAGGAACGACCTTTGTTAAGGGAAATTCAACGAAAGACCCTAACACTTAAAGGCACTGTCCAACCTCAGAATCGTTTCTCTGTTTTCCCACCTATCTTGAGAACGGTCCCACGCTGATTCCATCGATGTTTCCGAAATCGTTAAAGACCTCCTAGGAACGAAGTTATGGCCCCTCAAAAATTGGGCCTCGGAAGTATGGTGGACGAGTTGTCCGAGGCTTGCATCTTCCGTCATTTGCAACCGATGGCTACGAGCTGACCTGGATGAAGAAAGAGGCTGAAAATGAAAGGAAAAACGGGGCTATTGATCAAAAATAATCGCTCATCTCTTCACTGTGTAGCTCGAAAAATCGTAAAAGGGGCGTGCCAGGTGTAGGAGCCCCCGGGGGTCGCTTCCTCGTATATCTCGCTTATTCGGAGGAATTGGGAGCTCGCACTTAGCAGGTGCTATATAGGGTGGGTTTACTTCACAATTATATGGAAATTTAGGATTTCGTCCCAGAGCCTGGACTGTGCCTTTAAAGGCAGCATACACGCTCACAAACATGGTCGATAAGAGCATAAATAGGCCCGCACCGCCCCCACCATGTCGTCAGAGACGCTTGGAGCGCCAAAAACCATCCAGAATGGCAATATTTGACAACGCTTGAGCAATCTTGCCTTCCACGCCTGTATTTTCCCACCCATTCGAGTACGAGACAGAGAAATGAAACTTGAGAAAACATGTGATAATTTAGAGTGATAGCACTATAAAATGGGAGTGCACGAGAAAAACAGCTTGATTCACTTGGATATAACATGTTTGTTCACCAATGTAATCCTCCATTTCAAAAAGTCAGCCGAAGTAGAGCGGCATTCTCGAAAGTGGACGAGAGTTAATCGGTATGGACACATGTTACATCCAAGTAAATCAAGCTGTTTCTCTCGTGCACTCCCATTTGATAGTGCTATCAGTCTAACTTATCACATATTTTCTCAAGTTTCCTTTCTCTGTCTCGCACTCGAATGGGTGGGAAAATACAGGCGTGGAAGGCAAGATTGCTCAAACATTGTCAAATATTGTCATCCTGGATGGGTTTTGGTGCTTCAAACGTCTATGACGACATGGTAGTGGCCGTGCGGGCCTATTTATGCAGTTATCTCGATCACGTTTGTGAGCTTGTGTGCTGCCTTTAAAGGCAGTATTCACGATAAGAATCGTTTTTCTGCTTTTCCGCCTATCTTGAAGACGGTCCCATGCTGATTCCAATGATGTTTTTGGAATCGTACAAGACCTTCTAGGAACGGAGTTATGGTTCCTCAAAAATTGAGCTAGGGAAGCATGATGGACGAGTTGTCCGAGGCTTGTAACTTCCGTCTTTTGCAGCCGATGTATGCGAGCTGACCTGAGTAAAGAGAGAAGTTGATATTAAAGGGAAGAACGGAGCTATTGATCGGAAACTATCGCTCATCTCACAATCTCGAGCATTCTTTTATTCACGTCAGTGGGCGTGGAAAGTGCATCTGGGGGTGACGAGCTGACGGGTGTCCAACTTTGGGGCCGTAGGGGACCGTTCCGAGCTCATTTTTCTTAGTTTTTTCAACGCTAGGGTTTCGCTAGGCACCGCAGCTGCCGATCTCCACCAAAAAATCAAACATGGTTTTTATCGTGGACACTGCCTTTAAGAGACCGCGTGTCCACACTGCGCACTCTCGACTGTTTTGCCCCTGGGAACTCGTGTCTACACTGCGCACCCACGCAGTCAACTTTTTTCGTCTTACCTCAAGAAAACCGGATTTCTTCTCATTGTTTCTGGGATAACCATACTTAAAACAAATTGCAGAGCTGGGATGCAGATACTAAGTGCCACATATCTTCTTCTGACATAGTCAATTACAACTAAAATTCCGTTTAAAACTCTGTGAACTGATTGGCCGTGAAACGCGCAGTCTCCGAAAGGCAGCGTACGCGCAAAAAACCGTGTTCAACTTTTTTTACTATTTTTCGGTGCATTTAGCTTCTTTTTTCACGTCTGTCCGTTGTGTCTTGTGTAATGCAAAAATGTTGGAAAACTGAATGTCTGAAGTAGTTTAGCCCCTTTAACTTCATAACTTAATTACTTCTTTCGGCATTTCCAATGTCGAGAATTCTCCAAAAAAAAAGAAGCTTCCAAAACACACGTTTGAACGCGAGATCAGGAACATAGAAATATGAATTCCTACGGCCTGTGGGAGTCTGTTGGCGCTTGTGTGGCTCGTGCTAGATGATCGACCAGGATAACGGCTTCTCAGACAACGGAACAGTTTTCAAGAGGCTGTAGCATCATAAATTAGCAGCATTGAGCTCTCAAGCTTTCCCAACTATCTCCACTTGGCTCAAACATTGGATTGAGAAGGAAAAACCTAATTTGGTTTTCTGCGCAGGCGTTGCCTTCAAAGGCAGTGGTCACGATGAAAAACTTCACTGAAAAAACTACGAAACCCAGCGTAGATCGAGAACAGCTGAAAAACTAGGAAGGTAGAGCGGTGAAAAACAGGCTAGAATCGGAGTTTCTAGGGCCCAAAGATGCCAGTTCGTGCACACGTGCACAGGGCTGCCCAAAAAGATCGCAGTCTCATGCCGAGCAGTCAAAAATTTTCGACATTTAGAGGAAGAAATAAATGCAAATTTACCTAACGAAAACAGATAAACAATGAAAGCAAGCATTTCAGTCAATGTTTTTCACTAGATCGGTCGATGCTCGTTGATTAAAGCCTAGTTTTGACTGCAGGTGGTCGCTGCGGCCATGCGAGGGACAACTGTTCCTTTTTCATCGCGCGTAATGGAAAGCCGCTCCAATTGTGATCGCTTCGTGGCAAACGTCCTACATCGCTGGGTCGTGGCGACGAAATCCTATGTTTTACTGCATCGCTGCTTGAGGAGCGATTCTCAATGGTCGCTGACCATCGCTCCATCGCTGCCATCATGGCAGCGATGGAGCGATTGCCAGCGAATGTCACGTTTCTTCTAATGAACGTTGACCCTTTCACATGATAAGATCAGTGTTTTCGAGTCGAAATGCGTTATTGAAGAATACCGGCCATTAATTTCACTGATTGATTGAATTTCTTTTATCATCCGTGGTCCTATGCACTATGAACAGAATCGCTGCCGCTGCTACATCGCTGCAGCAGCGGGTGCAAAATCGCTGCGATGAAAAACAGCAGCGATGCAGTCAAAACTAGGCTTAACTTCCAGTTTCAAGCCAGCTGATGTTCTTGATATTGGAGATCATCGATGCCGATGATGTGGAGTGGGGTCATCCACCATAAAAAAAAAACAAGAAAGTTTAGGCTTTAGATAGGGCCCTAAACAGCGGTTTTCTCGCGAGGTTTAAAGGCAGTGTTCACGATGATTTTCGTTCCCGAGTCTTTTACATAAAACAATGCGTTGGCCTCCAAATGTTACCAAAATCACGAAGAAACGGCGAGAAACGCATTAAAACGTCGTATTTCAGTGACATTATTCTATAACATGGACTAGTTGTAAGGTTGGATGAACATGTTTATGGTGGTTGTCACCGGTGGAAAATTGGGTCGATCGAAAATAAAAGAATGTTATGTGCAAAACAGGATTAGTTAGGACCCTAAAGAAAGAACGGAGCAATAGAGACTAGAGAATTGCTAAGTATTGGTCCACAAAAGATTTCATCGTCACAACAAGCACTTCCTGTGATACTTAAGATGCGGGGTGATACTTAAAGATTTCGTGCACTTCTGGTGTTTTTCTCAATTTCTACGTCATTTTAGTCCTACCCGGGGCCACTTAATCAATACAGCGAATAATCTCGAAATTGAAGATTATCGTGATCCCTGTCTTTGAACGATGGAGAGCCCTGACTGAGGTGAATATTCTCTGGAATCCGCTGAGTACCACTCTAACATCAATACGGGATCATCGGCGAGGCTACGAGGGTAGTATTGAAAAAAAGGTGCGAAGTTCTCGCAGTATATCCGGCTATGAGCGCCCTATATGATGTCGATATGGATTCTTGGCTACCAGCAGTGTAGCAGCATATTTCTTGGAGCTTCATCTCCTCCTTTGCAGTATATGCTGCCTTGAGCCCAGCATATGCTTCTGCAATGGATGCTACCGACGCCCCCTTCCTCTCTTCGCTGCGGGACCAGCATCGAGCGGTTCACCCGTAGTGTCCACGCGAACCAACCATAAATCCAATATTTTAGTATCCTAGGATTCGCTCCGTTTTCGTTGCTTTTTCGCCATTTAGAATCATTTGTGCACTTAAGTCCGTGGCTTGTTTCCGCAAGAAAAAATCATTTAAATCTCACCGGCAGCTGGCGGTATGGTAAGCTGATCAGCTGCGCTCTTCTCTCGGCATGAATCGGTTTGCGGGACCGCCCTCGCCAGCCGCGGGTGAGATTTAAGTGATTTTTCCTGAGGAAACAAGTCACGGAACTAACTATAGGTGTTATGAATAAACCATCATACTACCTCGTGCCGGCTCAAGTCAACGTACAAGCTATACTCTGATACCGAGGTTCATCGAGAGTCGAACGTGGAGATTATAGAAGGTGTTATCGTAGCAGGGCGCTTTTGGCCATCGCATTTGGCCCCGCCCATTCTTCCGTGTCGTCGCGCAATTAGAACACCAATTCGGGGATTTCTCACCTCCCTAAGTCATTGCGGCACGGAAAAACGGGCGCGGCCAAGTTCGTTGGCTAAGCGCCCTCCCCCCTGCTGCGATAGCACCGATTCCTACCCCCATTACACTGATGAAACACTTAAAATATATAAATTTATTAGATTACTTCAGTAATCGTAATAACCTTCGATTCACTATACTTGAATTTTCGAAGACGCAAGCAGTATACATAGTAGGCACGGAATGCACTGATATTTTGCGTTCCCTATTGTGCGTTGGCTCGAATTCGGTGCACATATGTTATACTTTATGTGCACCGAGCTTGCGAACTAACAGCGGCGAAGAAATAAGAGACGCAGAGATGGAAATATGATGTGTAGACAAATCATGGCCGCGCCCACTTTTTCTCGCTCTGAGGAGCGACGCAGCGAATTTCGCAGCGACGCCGCTCTGAGAGGCTCTTTCGCTCGCGTGCCGCTGACTCTTCGACATCCCAAGACCAGGATTAGTTCTGCGGCGACGCCAGTTTGGCAAAGAAAGCCCAGAAAAAGTCTTATCAAAGACCGAGAAGCCGCAACCTACCTTCAGACGTGAAAAGAAATACGGAATGAATTGTAGACTTGGGTAGGAACGCGCAGCGCCGCATGTTCGCGCCTAAATTGAATTCAAACACCCCCTGACTCTCGCCGCAGCGTTCATGCATGCGTTTGCGCTCCAGAGGCCGAATGCATCAACGAGCCGGGTTAGGGAAGGGGCAGGGCAGTCTGCTCCCTTGAAAATCTCCGTAAATCACAAAATCAATAGTGTGTCAGCCGCTCCAGCTAGGAGCTAGAGCAGCGAAAAACACAGCTATGGCACGATTGATTAAATGATCTACTCAGGCCATGGAGCGGACTCATCGCGCACAGAAACCGTTTCTACCGCGAGCGAAAATCCAAGTAGAACTGATCGCGGACAAGTTGCGATTGCTCAATGTCTTCGCGCTGTGTGTCCGACAGAGGTGCGGACTTATCGCGCGCAGCACTGTTAAAGGCACAGTCCAACCTCGGAATCGTTTTTCTGTTTTTCTGTCTATCTTGAGAACGGTCCCACGCTGATTGCCACCATGTCCCTGGAATCGCACAAGACCCCTTAGAAACAGAGTTATGGTTCCTCAAACATTGAGCTGCGGAAGCATGGTGGACGAGTTGTCCGAGGCCTGTAACTTCCGTCATTGGCAACCGATGTATGCGAGCCGGCCTGAATAAGGAGAAAGGTTCAGAATAAAGGGAAGAAAGGTGCTGTTGATCGGAAACCATCACTCATCTCGCCACTGTTGAGCTCGAAAAATCGTAAAAGGGGCGCGCCAAAGTGGCTTCTGGACGTGGCCTCCCCAGGGTGGCTTCCTCCTATATCTCGCCTATTCGGAGGAATCGAGAGCTCGTACTTGACAGACGCAACATAGGGTGGGTCTACTTCAGAATTATGTGGAAATGTTAGATTTCGTCCCTGAGCTTGGACTGTGCCTTTAAGTAGAACTCACCGCGACCATAAACCGTTTTTATCGCGTACAGAAATGAAATTATGGCTGATCGCGAACGACCTCCTGCGTATTCCAGCCGCTCAGACAGTGGGGTGGACTTATCGCGACGCCGAATAGGGACGAACGCGTGGTCAACGGCGATCAGCCCGCTGCTTTTGCGTGCGGTCAGCTCTAAATGGGTTCGCGATCAGCTCTAAATGGGCTCGCGATCAGTACGCCTGGTTAAAAAAGGACCGATAGCAAAAAATCTGTATAATTTAGTCATTAATTATAATACAACTAGGCCGAGCCTAGGACCAAAGTTAAGCACCTTCGGGCGTTACGTCCTCTATCTGGTAGGGACAGAGTGTACTCCCGTTAGAGCGACCAAGGAGATACAATAGATGTACCTCAAACTTGAGTAATTGAACCTTCGACGATCTTGTTTTACCACACAGAACAGTGCATCGTAGTCGAGGCGGGGTCCGTCGCGGTCAGTCCGATATGTGCCGTTGCTCGCGATCAGCCGGAATGCGATGCACGTCGTTCGCGATCAGTCCTAATTATATTGTTGTACGCGATAGGAACGATTTATGGTCACGGTGAGTTCTACTTACCAGTTGCTGCGCGTGATAAGTCCGCGCTTCTGTCGGACACACAGCGCGATGATATCGAGTAACCGCAATTTGTCCGCGATCAGTTCTACTCGGATTTTCACTCGCGGTAGAAACGGTTCCTGAGCGCGGTAAGTACTATTCGACAATTTTTGTGCGCGATAAGTCCGCCCCATTGTCTGAGTACATACTGCCCTCGCACTGTGCTCCTCAATGATGCCGACTGCCCTGCCTCAACCCGTCCCATTGATGTACTCGGCCCGGGACTTTACAGGATATGTATTTATTTATTTATTTATTTATTTATTTGAGACGCGGAACAAGTCCACGTAAGCAATACACAACTTGATATAAAATCGTAGAATTACTGAAATATTGAACGCAACTGTAAAACCTACGCTGAGGAAACAAAGAAAACTGATTAGCCGGAAAATGACATTCAAAAACAAATAACAAAAAGTAATTGTAGAAGTAAGTGGGACAAAAAACCATCAGTACAAAGTAGATTGAAGGTCAGATGTTTCTTAGAAGGGACTTGAATGCACTCAAAGACACACTCAGAAGGAACTCATTCTCACCTAGAATTTGATTGAACTTGCTCACGCTACGGTAGGTAAAAACCCTGACCTAGTTTGTGACCTCGCAATTGGAATATAGAGTCTGAGTTTCCCGCACCTGCTTTTTTGAAATGGGAGCTCCGAAAATTTTAAGGGTCTAAAGACAACTTTCTAGTAAGTAATTTGTACATCATTATGAGATCAGCTCTTTTCCTTCTCCTATGAAGACTAGGCAGTTTCAGAATTCTAGCTCTTTCGGCACCATTGGGCACCTGGGAATACATGAGTCCAGAACATCTCATCATTAGTTTGCGGGTGTACTTATTTTGAATGGATTCCAATAGACCAATGTCCTTCTTTTCACGGGGTTAAAGACTGTGATTCCACTCTCAACTAAAGGCCTCACATAGGCCTTTTAAGCTCGCAGAAGCGCCTGAGGATTATCAGTTCTGAGTACCTTAAAAATATTATAGGTGCGATAATTAGCCTTCCTAACCAAGTTTCTGTAATGCTGTCTGAAACTCAAATCACTGGATATTTGAAAACCTAGATCTCTCACTTCAGAAACGGACGTGAGAGTCTGACCTCCTAACGTATACGTGAAACTAAAATCAAGATTTCTTTTCCCGATTCGGAGGTGGTTCGATTTTTCTATGGCCAAGGAAGCTCCCATGTATCTGCCCATTTACCTATGTAATCAATTGCGGCCTGAATCGCCTAGAATCCTCGCAGTTCTCGACTTTCTTATAAATTTTGATATCATCTGCGTACATTTTACAGTCGACACCAAAACGTGAAATGGAGTCCGGAAGTTCATATGTATAAATTAGGAAAAATAGGTGAGAGTACGCCCCCTTGAGGAACTCCACTGTATGCTGAATATACTGAGAGTAAGTATCATTGAGTTTAACCTGGTAAGCCCGGTTGGATAGAAATTTCGTGCCCAACTTATAAGTCTGGGATGAACACCAATGACTGCCATTTTTTGCAGTAATTTCGGTATGGGGACTCTATCAAAGGCTTTTGAGAAATCGAAATAAATCACATCTGTTAAGCTCCTGGGCTCCAAATTTTTCCTCCAATCGTTCAAAGAACTTGTTAGAGACGTCTCAACCGATCTGCCTTTCAGAAAGCCGAACTGATTCTCCGAAATGATGCAGTTCTGCTCAAGGTGTCTAACAAGGTGTTTTCTGACTATTTTTTCTCGAAAGTTCGTGCGAAGATAGAGGTTATACTTACAGGCCTGTAGTTTCCAGGATCGCTAAGCGGGGTTTTTTAGAAATGGGGTGATAAATGCATGTTTCCACCTTTTAGGAACTTCAGCTCTCATATAGCTCAAATTGAAAATGTGTTCAAGTGGGTACAAAATCCAGGTACAATATTTTCTTTATGAATGTGAGAGGAATGAAGTCCGGCGAGATTGAATAAGAATTGGGCCACTTTGATAAAAGTTCAAAAATGTCTTCCTTATGAAACCATAAAGAGTGCTCCATCTGATCATGGCGGGGTAGCGCAAGATCTTCAGATAAAACTAGCTCCGAGTCGACTTCTCGAGGCACACTGAACATTTTTGAAATTCGTTCGCCAAAAGATCGGCCTTTTCAGTGGGAGATGAAAAAACGTTCCCATTCCCGTCAATGAGGCTAGGAATAGAGTTCTTTATAACCGCTGTGAGAGCTCACATACCTATAAAATCTGTTTTTGTCATTCGAGTCAATAACCTTTCTCTCTAAATAGATCTGATACCTTGTAAGAGCTTTTTCAACTTTTCTGTTGTAGGCCTCTATAATTTTCCCATGCTTGCGAATTTTCGGATGCCGAAGCTCTATTCAACATATCAGATCTGAACTTGGTCATATTTCTTAGACGCTGTGGTAAATTAAGCTCTTTTGGCAAGACTTCACGTAATGGGACAAATAACTCAATGACATGCTCGATGACTTCTATGAAAGTTTCGTACTTCTCGTCAACCGTTCCTGGGCTACTCATGATCCCGATCCAATCGACGTTACTCAAGTGCTCATGAATTTTCTCGAAATCAGCTTTTTAAAATCTCTAATCAATCGTGGTCGTTCTGGTATAGTCTCCACTGCAAGAGCGAATGTCACTGTTGCCTGATCACTACCCCAATTGGGGCTACGATATTGATTGCTTGTACAAAATCAGTTTTGTTGCATAAGACGAGGTCTAGGAGTGAGTCGCCTCTGGTAGCTGCCGGAACTAGTTGTCGAAGATCGTGGGTCCTCGAAAGTGTCATAAAAAGAGTTCGCCAGCCTACCAAATCGTTCCGGTCAAATCGGGTATATTGAAGTCCCCTAAGACAATACATGGAGAGTCGCAGGAACAAAAATCGCTTATGGCTTTGCACAACTGCATCGATTTCTATACTACAACTGGGAGCCCTGTAAATTCTATTATGCGAAAAGTGAAATTCAGGTTAAATACATCACAAACTAGTATTTCATAAGAATCACTCACGGAGTTCGCTGAAAACTTGATTGTAAGAACATTGATTTTCTTACCAAAGCATGACACCGCCTCCTTCTTAGACTTCCTATCGCATCTTATTCCTTCATATTGAGTACATACTACACCTAGAAGAGCACCTAAGTCGTTTTTAGAGCTCAGCCATGTCTCAGTTAAAAGGTCACATCATAATTGTTCTGGCAGAGATTTGAAATAAAAGAATCACGGTTTCTTAAAGATCTGATATTTGACAGTGCGCATGAAACCTTGTGACATGATTTCCTTTGAAAGCTCAGCAGTTTCCCGAGGACTACTGAGCTGTGTGGAATTCATGCTTGAGTTAGCCTCCTGAGATGGTGCCTGTGAGTGCGACGCGTCCTGGATTTGACTGGCAGTGACATTGCCATCAAACGTTGTCCTACGAGTCGTTAGGCGCTCGCCACGGATTCGCTCTCTCTCCTCCCTGGATAAGGATGGGCGTAGATATATGCCCTTTTGAGGAGGGAAAAAACGAAAGCGTGGAGCACGCCTAACCGCCTCGGCGGAATGTGGATGAAGCAAGGACTACCTTAACTAAAGGGGGACGGCCCAGAGTCGGCGCGCCCATACGATACACCTTTGAGGGGATACATTCCAATCCAAGAAAACTAAGCAAGAAATTAACACGGGAACAGTCCTCGGATATTTTGTCATACGCAGTAGAAGCAGAGGATTCTGGAATATTCGATAAAACAATGGAGTGTTTTCGTTCAAAGTCTTCAAAATTTACGACAGAATCAGTGCTATGAGGAGAGGTTCAGCATCGACAACATCAGAAATCTTAGTGCGCTCTGACACAGCCAATTTTTCCTTCAAATCAAAATTTTCCTTCCTCAGACGTCCATTCTCTTCCACCAGATCCTCATTTCGCTTCGCCATCTGCTTGACCTCCTCTTTAGTTTCGAGTAGCAGATCAATGACCAACTTCATGTAAGCAGGCACCTTTGCCATGGTCTGCTAGGTCTTGTAGACGGCTGACAGCATCTGCTTGACTGCCTCTTGTCTTCCTTCCTGTAACATTGAAGCCAGCAACAGGGGACGAGGCCATTCGATCAATAATCGTTGCAGACAATGGCAGCGAGCAATATCGACAAGACAAATACGCCTTTCAAAGTGGCAAATTTGTTGCTGATGAAATTGCCCCCTTGCCACTAGAGACGACGTATGAGTCCTTGCAGGTGATTAGAACAGCTTTACAGAACGGACGCGAGGATTAGTAGAATACAGGACAGAGGACGCAGCCGCTCGGCGTGACAGACACACTTGAGATGTATGCTGCTGTGTGCGCGGGATATGCTGGAATCTACAGGTTCTACATAGCATATACTGACGGTATACTGTATACGCTACATTTTGTCGAAAAATCATTACTGAGTTGGCGTACCCGCAGTATATGCTGTCATTACCCTGCAAATCGGAAAGGATGCGAAACCTACGAGAGTGATATTCAGCGAGCCCCTGAGGTGAAGGGTCTGACAACACTACGGTGCAGTGCCCTTGATGCTAGAATTGTTGCTACAAATCGTTTTTAATGGAAACGTGTTGTTCAGACCGCAGCACCAGCTCCCACGGTACTTGTAGCAGGGATGAGAGGTTACCCCGCACTGAGAAACTTTTCGAATCGGCGAATATTTCGGCACCGCAGGGTCAAACATGCGACGCCTATTTTGCCATTTGCCTCATCTTTCCTTGCTGCTTCGAACTGCACCAGGTGAACGTGAATGAGAAATGCCGCGGTGTTCCTGGCCTTCCTGTCAATTTTTAGTTTCAACAATGTTTTGACTTGCTCACCTTGGTCGAAAAAAATTTCTTCAAGTATAAAATAGTTTCACAACTTTGCAAGTCGTTAAACGAACTCAAATCGAAGTACAATTGAATAAATAAAAAATAGAAAATTCTTTTTTTTTCAAACCAATGCAAAAGAAATTGAAAACCACAAAAAATGTGTCGAGTCTTTCCCCGCTCTCCTCGACAGGTAGGATTTATTAGATAACGTAGTCCCTCGTTAGGCGAAATCAGGATAGCCAAAGGGAGCGAATCAGAAATTCGTAAATCAACACCGAGCCGCCGTCTTTTTCGACTCATACCGTCGGTACGGATCGTACTAATACCCTGCGTTTCTTGTTGTGCGTTGGCGCACACTCGGTGCGCATTCGTTGCGGCATACGCGCGCCGGGTTCGCGCCAACGTACAGTAAGGAACGCAAAATAACAATACGATCTGTGCCGACCTTATGCATCTACTTATTTGTGTTTTTATCAGCCACCACGAAAAAGTAAGACTTTCGTAACATGGAACAGTTTTTAGTACTTTCAGTCAAGGGTGAATCGAATGCTTCATCCTTATCCTGTATTCCTGAACACTAGTAGCGGCCCATCTCTTATATACCCTGTTTAACACGAATTTTATCGGAAATATTTTTTCTCATTTTTTTAGCCCTGTGGCTCGTAATGTGGCTGTTAATAGAATGGAGTAGAGAAATTTTGAAGTCTTTACTAAACATATGAAACTCACACAAAAAAAACCAAGCAAATAGTCAGACACATGACAATGAAAAATCGATGAAAGTGAGATGTTTCCCGAATTAATCGGTTTAATTGAGTAAACCAACAAACAAAAATATGCAAAATTAATCAAAATAAAGCGTACATACAATACTGGACCAAATATGTCAGTATCGAAACTGAGAGAGTCCAATGTGTTTCTGCGTAGCAGAATCTGGAATGGGTAACAATGTGAGGGAAGGGTAGGATGAGGTCAATGAAAAGATTCGTTTCCTCAGGCAATCACGTGTTCGGGGGTTTTTCTCACAAAGCAGTACCAGACGGCGTGGATATAGGCGGGAATGATGAAGAAGAACATCAGAAACAGACTGATCACCACGTGTATGTTGCACTCGTTAGCCTGTACGGCTATTGCTGCTGGCTGAAAACAGAATATATTTAAAAATCGTCAATTGCAGTATGGTATTAATTAGGCTCTATGCAATTTTCGCTCTAGGCCATCTCTGGCACCCTCGGAATGGTGCCTTTTCTTAGACCCCGTCATCGTAGGACGATAGTTCGTAGTTCCACCCGCTCGATATGTAAGTAAAGCACTCAAAACAAGGACAAAAATCTGTCCTTCGATACTCCCTCCAAGGTCGTTCATAGTCCCTCCGTGTCCAATCCTGATAGAAGTTGGAAAAACGATGCCATTAACACCATTGTGGCATCCCGTGGAGTGCGGGCTAGGCAGGCGCATGGACAACCTAGGTAAGACTACGGATGACCTAGGTTCTCCATGCACCTGAACTAGAGCGCTTACGGTTCGAAGAAATTTCGAACGAACGGAATCTGAAAAAATTTCGTTCGATGAATTTTCGAACGAACGAAAACGAACGAAAAAAATTTCGTAAAATCTTTCGAAAAATTTTTGAAACTTTCGTTCGTGTACAACTATAGTTCCCGGCACAAGTCTATTAACGTCGCTATCAGAACCACTTTGCGAGGATGAGTGCTGAATTAAACAGATAGGTCAGATTCGAACAAATGATAGGTCTTGGAATGCATCGCCTTCATATGTAACTGCAAAGACAAAAATCCGTTGTATGGTTGCCATTTCAATTCGTTCGGTGAAAAATTCATTGTTTATATTATGTGCGCTCTGAGCACAGTCCCGAGCCAACATGCATTTAGTTTGCAGTTGTGGGCTTGGAGAGTACCATGTCTGTTGAAAACAATTTTCCAGCAGGTTTTCCTAAACACATCGCGGCACACTTCACAGTGGCCGTAATATTTTTCTGAAAGAGATTTAAGAAATCCTCTCAAAGGGGCGGCAGTGCAGAAGGACATGCATTAGGAAAATTGGACGGAAGCACGAGATTTATGGCTCACCGGGAAGACGATGATCAATACGATGATGAGAATGGTCTTGATGAGTTCGTCTCGTCGTCGATTGTCGACGACAAACACCTGTCCTTCAGAATTCTTCTCGGACATCTAAAAATCACTGCCGAATCGATTGAGAGCACTTGGACCAGTGATCGATGACAACAAAAACGAGATGAGCTACAAAAGTGACAGTGGTGAATGGAGGACCAAGTCGACTTAACACAACAGAGTGGAAAAAAATTCACAGAAACTACTACTAGCAACACTAAACAATATTCAATAATACGTATACATGCATACCAAGTTAGAAAATGATATGCTGTACATTCCAACTCCTTACTTCAAGTAATGAGAACCTTTATAGGTCATGACTATCATGGAGAATGTGAAGTCGGAACGAATCTCACTGACCGTTTTGGTTCTTTCTTGACAATTCTAGTTGTATCAAGACGAACTACACCGTTAGGTGGCAGCCAAAACGGTCAGTGTGCAGCGCCGAGTGTACAAATGTCTCCGCAAATCAAGGTGCGTAATCCTACGCGATTAAGAATTATTACAAAGAATTACATAATCATTATATCCGTAAGTACAACACCAGTACGCTTCGTTCAGCATGCGTGTGGAGACGCTTTCTCGTAATTCCTTTGAGAAAAAGAACTCCCCTCAAGCTACTTTTTTCAAATCGGAAAATTGATCAATACCAGGGCTGGGCACACGTCCCGGCATGGCGATTCTGAATATGCACCCCCCTTAGCTCGGTAATTTTTAGGCACCCCCTTATGGGAAATCGAAATCGGCTGTTTTCCGAATAGTTGGACAGCCATGATATTGACTTCCTGATTTTGATAAACAAGAATATAAAAAAAGCACTGAATAGAGAAAATTCCGAAAATGGCCACAAAAAGGGTAGTGTAATTTCTGAACTTCAAAACAACCCCATGAGGAAAATTTGTTAGCAAGACGGTAAGTTATTACAAAAGATGAAACATTTTTCAATACAGACCAATTGAACAATTACCAACAACAGAACTACTACTATTGCGATAATTAATGTTTCCTGTCGAATGTTTTCATAAACCTACGAAGGATTAGTTAATCCGTGTTTGATTGTTCTGATGTGGAAATCAGAACTATTTTGTGTTGTGGAACAATGTTAGGATTCATGTGATCCGTAGGGAGTAGAAAACCCGAGTTTTAGCCTCCTAGAATGCCGCTATCCCTTAAAAAATCGGCTTGCCGTGTGATACGGTGTCAGTACGCAGCTACACAGCGCACACGGGAATGGACGCGCACTCAATATTAATAAAAAATGTATTTTATTACAGACCAGGGAGGAGAAAAGGATTGAAACCAAAGGAAATGGAAGATGATGAAAGTTGTCTATTCTGGATGTAACCATTTTAGAAATTTAATGTAAATAAACAAAGTTAGAGCTGGTGTAAATATTTAGCCGTGACAAGGTTCATTCAAACGAACCTAGTTGATCAAAACTAGCATTAAACTGAGAGCAAAGGGTATTGTTAGAAAGAGGAGAATCTGGCAAACATTTTAGCATCAATGGGACCGGTTTTTAATGTGATTTAAGGACCTTAAATCTCGTCCCGGTTTTATCCCGAAAACCGGGACAAAACCGGGACAAAACCGGGACGAGTTTTAAGGTCCTTAAATCACATTGAATATGAAACCTATTGCTATTAAAATGTTTGCCAGATTCTCCTCTTTCTCGCAATGCTCTTAGTTCTCATGTTTGTGGGTGTTTTTAATCAACTAGGTTCATTTGAATGAACCTTATCACGTCCGAAAAATTCACTCCGCTCCAACTTAGTTTGTTTACATTAAATTTCTATACTGTATACATTGAAAGAATCCTAGTTCTGCCTGCTTCCATTTACTCCAGTTTCAATCATTTTCTCCGCCCTGTTCTGTAATAAAATACATTTTTAATTAATATTGCGTGCGCGTCCACTCCAGTGCGCGTTGTGTAGCTGCGGACAAACACCAGATCGCACGGCTAGCCTAGTCTATGAGAGATTGCGGCATTCAAGGTGGATTAAACTCGGGTTTTTATGTACAGGGTACTTCTCAATGAGGAGGAAACGGTCATTCGCTTCTTTCATAGTAACTTGCAGTCTTCATTTTTATAGTTGGCTCTCTTCATAAGTCACATTCTCATGAATAAAAATCTATTGACTAGTTGTGATGCTGACTGTGCTATCTGTACTTTTAATTTGTCGAAATAAATCCTAGCCTGCTCGGATGAGTCCGGGCAGAGTAAGCAGCGGAGCGGTCGGTCATGTCAAAGTATAACAGTGATAAGAAGATTTCGACATGATAAGCCCGATAAGCCTTGCTTCGACCGGCACAAAATGAGCCACCTAGGCTATACATCAGTTCGCTAATAATTTTTTGAACTTGAATGATAGTTTTCCTGGGCGCTGTCTTAGTATCTTTGCCTCGAATTGGTAACCACCCGCGTAATCAATGAACGTTGCATCAAAGAAACATGACACCACATCAATCCTTACTTGCTACAAGATAACAGAGTAGTGTTTAATCCTTCATCGAAACAAACTTTGACAGCAACTATGAATTATTGCGAACACAACCTGCATCTCTATCAATGTTTTTATTCTTTGAGTGTTTGACTCAAAAAGCGGAGAAGAAGATATGACAATTCAGAAGAATAGTGCGTACTACTTTTTTCCTGAAATTCGACAGAACATGCACTTCGTTCTTTTTTTCGTGTTCGGCTTAGGCACCCCCCTTTGCCCTCTCTGCAACGTCTAATATGCACCCTCCTAACATTACCCGGGACGCGTGCCCAGCCCTGATCAATACTCAGGTGATAAGGGCTACCAAATAGGATAATGCTCGCAAGGATTACATACCTTCGAAAAATAGTAGTCAATCGCGAATGTGGTAGGTTTCGTTAATCTGGTTCTGAGATAAAATGGGAGGCAGTTATTAAAAATGACGCTAAAATTGTTAAAAACAGCCGCCACATGCAGCCTGACGAAAATTCGTTATACATGTACTAGCACTTTGCATAAAATTTTTTTCGTGAACTGTTTGAAAGCAGCCTTTCTGCTTTACAAGCTTGTTGAACTAACTTTTCCTAACGATGCCATTCCTTCAATTTTATTTTAGAAAGGAAGTAAAATACTCATGAAAGCCAGCTTTCGCACCACTGTTCTTTTTCGCCTGTCGCGTAACAGCCGAAAACTTGTATGCGCAGTGTCCGGAAAAACTGATTCCTGTTGTAGAACCTTCGAAATCGAGCTCTGATATGCGGTTTTAACAACTTCCGCAGCGCGAAGCCTGAAATGTTCATGAAGCAGTATGACACGCCCACATCCGCTAGGCAACTTCTGTTGGACGGTTTCATTCACGAGTTGAACTTAGGCAAGAAATAGCCAGAAAATTTAGTTCTGTGGTGCTCAAGCATTTTTCAACGCATCTAACCCTCGCTAAACCAAAGGACACATACTGCGGTCATCTTTGCGGTGAAAGTCTCGCTTGAAATCGAAGCCTTGTTTTAACTGCTGCGAATAAAATCTGTGCGGTAGACTAGTCTATGACACACTCTGCAGATGTCCCTGACTGCTTCGGCCGTTTTTTGCCTCGATGGTAACCGAGGGAAAACAGATATCAAAACTCCCTGCTCTCCTGCTGAGCCTAAAAAATTGAAAATCATCGAATTAATCGGGAAAGCGACTGTAGCAGACTTGTAGAGTTAAGAAAGATTTTTTGCTAATGTTGCTCACAATCAGATAGTTTCTTAAGAGCAGGGTTCGCAATGAAAACGATTTTTGAGCTCTCTTCATCAAAATGTAGATTTGGTCATCACAAAAGTAAAAATAAGTGGAAAATGAAAATTCATGGGAAAATACGCATAAAAACAAGGTGGAACGGCTAAGTACAGGTGTCCGCATGCCTCCCAATATACGAAATTTTAACGAATGCTCATTTACCCGTCTTTTATTTTGCTGTCAAAGTAGTCAGTAGTTTCTAGAAGAGCTCAGAAATTATTTTACAATGATGGCGAAATAGGCATCTATAGAAATCTCGATGATAGGGAGCGGGTGGACACCAAGCAATAAGTTGTTGTTGAGCGTTTTTTCTCCAACTTTTCACTAATTTTCTTTTTTGTGATGACCGGTAGAGTGAGGACTTTTTAAAAAGAGACCGAGCGAACGAATTTCGAATAAATTCGTTCATTTTTTATTTCGAACGAACGAATTTCGAATAAATTCGTTCATTTCTTATTTCTAACGAACGAATTTCGAATAAATTCGTTCATTTTTTATTCCGAACGAACGAGTTTCGAATAAATTCGTTCATTTTTAATTTCGAACGAACGAATATTTGAAATTCGAGAATTCGAATGACGAATAATTTAAGCATCCATAGCAATATCGCGCAACTACGAAGTGAGCGGCAATAACAAGTTGAATTCTTCTTCTAAAGCTTTATTCCCACCCACAATTGATATTAATAAGGCACGACTCATCTCTAAACTTGTACGGGCTACAACCAAAAGAATGCTACAAAATCAACTTTTCCGCTCTAACATAGCCTAAGGAGCTTATTCGACGAGCCTAACTAACTTTGCTTGCCCCATAAGCCAGCCAGATTGGTGGAGCCGAGCTCCAATGTTATCTCCAAAGACTTTCGCCTGTATGGTTTAAATGAGAGGCGCAGAGTTCTGCTGGAGCCAACAACGGGGCTCGGCTCCACCGACCTGGCTGGCTTATGGAGCGAGCAAAGTTAGAAACCCGATTTATCATATGACGTAGAATTTTTCGTGGATTTCAAAACCAACCCTCACCACGTCAAAGAGTTAAAGGCGAAAAACCGGTGTTTCGGAAAATGAATTAGGCTGAAGGATCGAGAAAATATTTTTCCAAACTGGAAGCACAAGTTGATGCAGAATTCTACCTCCAAGCACAAAAAATTTATGGACGGAAAACCGGCAGTGACACCCACCCAATCTTGAAAATGACTTGCATGAGTGTTGGGTCACTTTGATTCTTTTTCGGGGCGTTTCACCGGTTGTCACCGGTTCTCCCAATGATGGAGGTTCCCCCTTCACCTGCCCAGAGGTGAAGGTTGGTGGAGTACATGACTCCAGCCAACGAAGCTATGGTTGGTGTTATCATTGCGCAGCGGCATGAAAAAATGTGCGTGGCCAAGTGCGATTGGTGGCTCCCCCTGTTAAAACCGCCCCCTAGTAGCCTCATCAGACGGTGTGGGGAAAAATTTAGCTCTTGCGTTCGGAAAAATGGAACAATGGAGTAGTGAAGAAAATGAATTCAGTCTTGAAAGGTATGTCAATTCCTTCACACATTACACATTAGAGCTGATTTTCATATTTTTTGTTAAATCAGCTCGGGTATTCAAATTTGAATAACGTTCGAATATTCACCTCTGCGAATAATCGAATTTGAATAATATTCGAATATTCACCTTTCCCGAATAGTCGAATTCGAATAATATTCGAATATTCACCTTTTGCGAATAGTCGAATTCGAATAGTGTTCGAATATTCACACTTTTCGAATATTCTAATGTTCGAATAAAAATTCGTTCAAAAAATTCGAATATTTATTCGAACTCGAATATTTGGCCCTCACTCTAATGGCCAGGTCTACTTTTTCATGAGGATAGCACAACAAACGTTCTTATCGCGAACCTTTTGATTGATACTCAACAACGAAGTAGAAAATCGGGGGCGGATAAAGAACTCTACGAACTGATGAGCTAACCCAATACTTTGCAACTGGTGTTCACCATCATCAGAGGGATGGCAAGTTTTGTTGGTTTACAGATGATTGAACTCAACGGCGTGCGATGACAACGATGCATCCAGCCTCCTAATGATGTATCCCATGATGAGGATAACTGGCTTTACGAGAAACCGCTACACGATAATTCTTCGCAGTTTCAAGTAAGATACATATTTTGAACGCACGGTCCGATGGCCTCGCTGAGATTCTTTTCAAATCAAATTCTGAACCTTATGAATGAATTTATAGTTATTAAAGGCAACACACACGATTAAATTTGTTCTCGTGTTTTTCAAAGATTGTGAAAAGTCCGAAATGCTTAAAGGCAGCGTTCACGATGACCGATGACTTTCCACACTAAAATGATAGGCGAGCAAGATCCTAGGCTACGAATGCCGAAAGAGCTGTTGAAAACGAGCCAGGAGTGGCAAAATAGCGGCTGCAAACGAGCGTTTTGGTGACCCAGAACCGCCCCGGTGCCCCATTTCCGCCCCTCATTAAGAACATATGAACACTCAAATTACAGGAATGATCGTCAAGGAAGTGCTGATAAGTGGGCTGATCGCTTGATTGCACTGATAGGCATCATCCTTCATAGTGGCCCATTCCTCCGAGCTCAAAAATCAACGTAAAAAAGAGAGAGCCTATTTTTGCTCAAAAACGCGTCTTTTCTGTCCTTTTTAAGCATGCCTTGCTATATAGGGCACCAGACCTTGCGTAAGCCGTGGAGATATCGGAAGTGAAATTTATCGTAAACACTGGCTTTAACAAAATCTGCACAGAAAAAAGTCGACAAAAGTGATTGGAAACCGTTGTTCTAGGCCCGAAAATATGCGCTGTTATTTCAGCAGATCAAAGACACTGAAGGATTTGGTCACTGTGTGAAAATATGACCTCTCAAACAAATGAAGCGAAATCTCGACTCCTTCATGGTAGAGTGTTATTTTTACACATGATCGTTTGCTTCCTCGAGATTGAGGATTCACTGGTACCTCATACAGGGCCTGGACTCAATAATTACTCATGTAAAGTCTTCGCGACTCGTTTTTGACACTTCCGAATACGTGAGTGCTGTGGGACAATCCGTACAATTTGGCTTACGTTGCTAACTCAGCGAGCGTGTACACTGCCTTTAGGGGTATGGTATACTTTGTCGCTGTAATGAGCGACAGGCATGCAATCTAACACAAATCGCGGCGGGACCCGCATCGAAGCAACCGCAACGGTCGTCGTAGGAACAGATGTCGCGTGTAGGTCGCAGCGACGTATCGCGGAGGGCTGACATACTGCAAATGTGCCATAGCGTGCCGCTACCACTGTCGCTGTGCAGTGCACTGCGACAGCGACAGATTTAAAGGGCGGGAGGCGGTCGCTGATGCTGTGCAGAGCGACGCGACCGTGTGTCGCAAAAGTATACCATACCCCTTACACTCAGAAAACGTGGGGTTGACTACAGTGTTTTTGGCTTGGGTGTGTGGGGTATGAATCAATCAATCTTCCACCAGAGTGATCTGATGCGGTCGGTTTGTGTCAGTGGCAGCTTTTGGACGGCTGAACAAGAGGAAGAGGAATTCGATGTGAGATGTACAATTGATTTCCGTTGAACTGTGGGAGGATACTCTAGCCGAAGAATTCGATTGGGTTTTCAGATAGTAAAATCTCTTTTAGAATGATGAGAGGCAGGTACAATGTGTTTCACTTTGTCCGTCTCTACTAAGCTGTCGGATTTGAGTTGACGACGTAACTCAGGAAGGAAATTTGGCGCGAAAATACAACAGGCTGCGAAAATACCGGGAATTCACCGCAAAAATGACGTGAGTTTCCCGAAAGTCTGCCGCGAATTTACAGCCAAAATACCGCGACAACACTGTAACGGTTGCAATGAGAAAGCCCTAGTGCAGCAACGGAGATGGCTCAGTCGATAAAGCGGCGGACTACAAAGAGATGGATTGATCAGAGCTGATGGTTCAAATCTTGGTATGCACTGGCAAAGATCACGGTAGCTCCGCGGCATAGTGCAGGCATTGTAGTATTTTTGCCTGGTTCTAACAGTGAAATAATCCAGGCGTTGCTTGTATTCTACCGCGAATCTGCCGAGAATCTGTCGCTTCGGGTCCGCTTGGGCACCAAGGCGGTGGGTACTCTGAGTTTTGACCGAGAAATGGCCGGGAAATGCCTGCTCGCCGCGAATTAGCCGGGAAATAATGCTCACCAGTTAGGTACATAAGCGGCTCATTCCAGAGGCATGATTTAGATGTCCACATTTCCGTCGGTTCAATTTCCCACGTTTGAGGTACTTGGACCTCGTTAAGCCTCTGGAGGCCCCGCCCAACCGCTGGCGGCCCCGGAAGGTGGCTCGGAGAGCCGGCGACGGTTGTGTCTTGGTTACTTTTGGTTACTAATCGTCATTTCTTGGGTTATATCTCGGCTATTTCTTGACTTCTTCTTGTACACCCCGCAAACTGCCGCAAAATAGCCGGGAAATAGCCCACCAGGAGCCGCTGCGGAGCCTGGTGGGTCATTTCTAAGCTATTTCGCGGCTATTTCTCTGCCAAAACTCTCAGGGTTGGCGACAGGTTCTCGGCAGAATCCATGCAATTCATTTCCAGAAAAGCTACATGAAATGCTTGTCAATAATGGAGTGTAGTGGAGAAAAGATCTTGTGCCCTTTTCTTCATTATTGTATGGCTTCATTAATGGCAAAAAAACTGATTGACAGCTAAGAATTTGCAACATAAAAATAAATACATATATGTAACTTAGTCCAAACATCACGAAATTCAAAAACAATAAGACACTCCGCGAACCGTGAGAGAATCTTACTCATAGGGGCTGGTCTTTGGAATGGTGGTTGAGAAGAATCGCAATTTCTCATGTGTCTTTGAATACGCGCCCGAACTCTTTAAACAGCCAGCCACCTGCACATTCCACTGAAAACTGAAGGTCAAGTGAGAAGCGATTTCAAAAATCAATTAATACTTTAAGATGAGTTCTGAGCACTGAAAGTGCAGTAACGAGGCTATCACAATGTATGTATATGATATGACTGGATGGACTCGTTCAGCCTCCCTTCAGTAGCCATGACGACAATAGACATAGAAGGGGGAGTAATTGGTGCCTGCAATTTGTTACCGATCACTTGACTACAAATAACAGCTCATTCTCAGACAAGTCATGCATTGGTTCGATTCCTATGTATATACGGCTCCTACACTTTGCGCAATATACTAGTAATTTACATAAACACTGTAAAACAACCACCCATGCAAATGAATGGAATGAAAACATGACTGATGATCATGAGGATTCTGCCCATTATGCCGCACAACTATCCAGATAGGCGCCCAGAAAGACTTGGATTAAGCAAGTTGAAGATGATTTGGCGAGACGCAGACTGTCTGTGGCTGATGCTATACTAATGGCACTGGCAGTTGTTCGTGATGCACATCCCCCCATGGCATCCACAGCGGTGTACTGGCTCCGAGGTCAGCCCCGGCAGGCCGTCAGCTAATGGGACGGTAAGGTAAGGTACAACTATCCAGAAAATAAGAATGAGAATAACTTACTAACCGTCAATTTCACGCTCTAGGTAGTGGTTTAGTCATCAGCGATTGATCGAAACCCAGAAGTTGGATAAGTGAAATAACGGCCCCTAGGTGGTCAAGTAAAATCATCTATGGAGTCTGTCAGTAGCCGTTGAACTTCGCCTCGTTGACGATCCAAAGCCATAAAACGAAGGCTGGCTACAAAGGATTAGCCAGCTGAGAATACTTTCCAAAACCGTCTTCATGCAATAAGTTAAAAATCGACCTCGTTCCTGAGCCAGGATACCCTGACGATGCAACCAGGGGTGTGCAGAATTTTCTGTTCTCTGTTTCTGTATTCTAATCAGAAAAATCAGTAAATAATGTTTTTTCAATGTTAAGTCGCAGTGACTTGCGAGGATTATCACTTTTGTGTCAGAAAGCCTTTGCGCACTTCCACAGTAACAAGCCACGAAGGATAAGATGCGTTTCCTCAGAACGAGCTGATTGTCAGTTATGATATAGAACTGTTTTTAGGATTCCTCCTTCCGATAAGTGAGAATGAAACTCGTAGTGAAAGGCAATGTTAAAGGCAGTGTCCACGATAAATTTCTTCCTCGATTTTTGGCCGGAAATCGAAAGTTCAGGGTCTCGTTGGAGCACTGGGGTCGAGAGAACGAACGAAAACGAGCCCGAAAGAGTTCTATACGGCTCCGAAGTCCGCTCGCGCTAGGCCTTCCGGTCGCGGTCGAGTTTTCCGAGGAACAGTTTGGTCCGCTTCTGCATGGGTGGTGGCCATCGTGTATCAACACCCCTTGAGGGGGGGGGAGAAACGGGGGGGGGGGGAGGTTCCTGGTTGGACGCAACAGCCGGGGGCCGGGCCTAGCCCGTGTTGCGTCCATTCAGGAACCTCGCTCCTCCCCCGTTTCTCCCGCCTCCTCAGGGGTGTTGATACACGATGGCCACCACCCCTTCTGCATTAGCATTGGAGCGCGAGCGCGGCTGAGTTTTAGCATTGGGGCGCATTTCCGCACGCTGTCTACTTCAGGCCATGCCCGCGCAACTGATCCACCGTTGAAATGTGGCTTTCAAGAAGAAGAGCTAATTTTGGATGCTTCGCAGCGTTTTTCATGATTCTTTCTTCACCGATGAATTAGTCAGACTCTGAACCTTCGTTTTCCGGTGGAAACTCGAAAACGATTTTTATCGTGGACACTGCCTCTAAAACGAGTTTGGGGCCGAGTCTATCATTTTCTTAATTGAGCTACATTTTCTACATTGTTATGTCCTGGTACATTTGGTCAAGTTCATCAAGTACATAATTACTCTAGTACTAGATACACACTCGTTCTGGAGAAGCACTCTATAGATGTCCAGAATTGGATAATTTCATTTATAATCCTTCCGTCTTGCGTTCTTGCGTCCTAGGCAAACCACACCTTGAACTGAGAAGGGTGTTCTCTTTGAAATTCAATCCTTGGTAAGAGAAACTCGTTCATGTATTCAATTTTTTAAAGGTGACTTTGGCGCGTGTAGCGTAATGGCAGAAGGTGCTGTTGTTGCCGTACACGGTCAAGCGTTCGATCCAAGCCAAAACTCAAGCAACCCTGCGATCCAACCGGGATTGATATATTGGTATCAGGCTTGTTGAATAAATTGACAACTCTGGCATGAACATCGTCTGGCCTTCCAAGTTCTTGTGTAAGCCCAATACATACTATTCCGGATGCTCTGACAAATGTTCGCGACTTGCTTCGACCAAAATGACTCCAAATTCATGTACAGACGATTTTAAAGCTTGAAATTGTGGCACTATCATAACCTCAATAGTAGAATGTATCGCGAGAAGCTGAGATTGAAGGGCGTTTGTCGCGCATCACGCGATAATAGCACGCTTGACGCGACAATCGCTTTCAACTTCACCAAATTTCCCCATGAAATTCAATATTGAGGGCGACTGTTGCGCCGAAATCATTAAAGCTTAGCTGCCTGTAGAAGAGCGTGAAGGCCTACCCATGATCATGAATCCTCAAGAGCGGCCATCTGGGGTCGTCAGTGGATGCGTGGAATCCTGCCCCGGAAATGTGACGTGCACTTCCCTTTATCAACTGGATGCGCGTCCTTGGAAAGGTGAAATTCACGCCACAAGGATTTCGAATCAAATTAGTTACGCCATCACGTCGGCGTAGATCGCCCTTCTAAAAGCCTAAGCGTCGTCGATTTCGCGATAACTTCACCATTGCGCCGAATACGGCGATGAATTCACCAAAATGAGTCATCGATTGCGACGAGGTGGAACCAGCGCTACGAGGGAGAAGTGGGCGTAACAGGCCACTCCCTGGTAGGCAACACGAACGTTTGGCAGAGTGTGTGGCTGTATATATGATCTAGTTCCGCAATCGCGTTCAGTCCGCAAACTCTCATTATCACAATCGTAGAAGCGGAGCGGTTGTTTTGAGTGGATTTTTTTAAAAACAACCGCTTCGCTTCTCACATGCATATTTATGTACGTTTTGGTTTTCCGAATATTTTCTGTTTTCTGATTTCTGTTTTATGACAAACTGGATTTTCTGTTTTCCGACTTTTTTAATGATTTCCGCACAACCCTGGATGCAACCATAACTCGAAGAGAGATTGATGTTGACCCGATAAATTCTTGGTTTCAAAAGGCAAGAAAGTGTATATCATGTGCAGACTAGAATGCGAACCACATATAATCGTAAATGGATCCCCGAAAAATTCCCGGCAATCGATATAAAGACCGTTTTCCCCGCGCTGGCGTGTTGTCCGTCCAAATTTTAACGCACCTTGCACAGTCCACGATAAACTGTTCCTCACCTCGGTGTATTTGGACTCAGTCGGCGTCTCCACCTCTTGTCTGCTGCAGGATACACCGAAAATGAACAATTTTGCGCAGACTATTTGCTATTTTGTACAGTGGTCTAAGGACTACATATTTCAGTTAGTGGTTGCAGTCTCAGTTTTCAATTTTTTTTTTGAAATTGTGCTTGAACCTGAAGCGAGATTCTCTCTCCTTTCCTAAAAAAAATTTCAGCTGGGAATGTCATGCTAACCGTGCACAGAGGATAATCGAATTAAAAGCACCGGATAACGGCTGCATGGATAACCGAAAACCAATACAACATGAAAAATTTAGAAACATCTGTGAACTATGTACAGTCGGCATGTGTCCCAGTGATACTTTACGTTCCCCATCGAAGGTTGGCGCAAACTCGCTGCACCTAGGTTATAGCATATGGCGCCGAGTTTGCGCCAATCGTCATTAGGGTACGCAAAGTATCACTAGGACTCATGCCGACTGTATGTGCATATGTGCATATGTCCGCATGTGTAGATGCAAGAATGAGGAAGTCAGCGGATATGAGGAAGAAGATTAGAGATTTCGAGGGGACGTCACAAAGGGAAGGTACGCAGAGCTCAAGAAGAATTCCACAAGAACATGGAAGGATGGAGGAGAGGAGTGGATGCTGTAGATGCTCCTTGGAATGTCAGTGATGTAAATGGATTGAACTCCACTGTATTTCATGACCTCTTCCCATCGAAAGATCATTTTTAGCAAAAATCTCTTGTTATCACAAAATAAGTCGAGAAGAGCCGCTAAAGTTGCACTGTTTGTCTGTTTTCTTCAGACCTGAGGCATAACACCTAGTACGAGAAAATAACTATTTTAAGCCAATTCCCATTTTCCTGCTTTTTTCACAGCTGGAGCAACTAATGGACGTCTTTGGATAGGTTAGGTCACCAAGTCCTATTCACGAATGGCTTGAACTTTTAGAATGCTCTAGCTTCTCCCTCTATTTAACCGCATAAAAAAGTTCAAAATGCAGTGCGATAAAGCGCTCCAGCGCAATGAGATTACACTGGTTCAATCTCGCCCGGAGCCAAGCGTTTTGCTATCAACTCAGCACCTTGGGTAAACATCCGAAATGCGAAGTTCGATAAAGCATAATCAAAATAATCAGTTCGCCAAGTGGGAGCAAATATGGATTCATTTTCGGTTCATTAATCACACGACCACTTCGTTTCCAAAAAACAGTGGTTTTACCTGACAAAAGAAGCACAGAAATGAAGGGTTGGTTAAAGAAACAGGAATAGTTCTGATGACTAAGCATCCTGCCGTGAATGTGACATAAGGGAGCGATCGGGCCGCCGCCAAGAAGGGCCTGAGTCATGACGACGACCTTGGCGGTGGAGTGATATGTTGAGAGGAGGCGGGAAGAGAGGGAAGAAAGAGTACACAAATGAGATGCTATCAGCAGACATCATTGGAGTGCATTTAGAAATGAACAAATCTCCGGAAGTCCTCCGGAAAGCTCCGGCATGGTTAGATATTGAGAGATACATAAGATGATATGTAGATACACGTATGGTGAGTCTCAGATCACCAAGTACATCGCTATGCCGTAGATAGATTTCGAAGAAAAATTGGGTGAGTATAAAACCCAATTCACATGAGAGCAAGTATTTTCGCAGTTTTCGCATACTATTATGATCAGAGATCGCACCCAACCAAAAAATCATCAATGAATCAATGCATAAATGCAAAATACACACACAACCACGGAGGCACGCCCATCGTGAACATTTACAAGATCAATAGATCGCGAGCGAACTTCTCCAACTAGCACACAAGTATTATTACTATTTTATACAATGGTGAAGTCGTGGTGACAAGTCGAACGCAGTTAAACTGCACTCGAACTCGTCATAGAAAAACGTCAGTGAAGAACAGGAAAGCGCTGATGAGAGGTATCGTGAGGTCAGTAGACGAGTATACAGGTGCACAGACGGTATGCATATGCAACACTCGCAGAACATGACGCCTAAGCCTGTGTAAATCTGGTAACACGCTGGGAAGAAGAACAACCATATTTCTTTTTGCGCGTGATTATGAAGGAATTATGGACGTCCTGCAAACTGCCCCTAGGGTATTGGCGAAGAACTGACTGCATTTTAGGGCAACACTAGAATTGAATTTTCCTGGAAATTCGTTGAGTACTTTCGATGTTGCCACGCGAAACGCCTTGTGATGCTAACGTTTTGGACGCCAACATTTTTCAGATAGCAGAGAAATACACTAAAAACGGTTCATTTCTGTTCTTATCCAAATTTCACAGGAAGAGGTACAGTCCGCATGGATCCTAGTGATACTTCGCATTTCCCCATTGAAAGTTGGCGCAAGCTCGGTTTATCGATGTTATAGCATATGGCAAAAACATTCAATAGGAACAGTATCACAAGGATCCATTCCGACTGTATGTATGGTTTCCATTTTCATTTTAGTCTGACGCATGGACCAGGCGGCTGGTCGTGCGAGGTTGGCGGCCTCACTGGAGAATGGAGTTCCGATTCGCGCGGGGTGATCTACCGTCGCAGCCCCGTCCATTAATCAGACTAAAATGATTGCGCGCACTCTATGTGTTGTTGGAATTCAACAAAACCGTATTAGAGAAACTACATTGGGCGGGAAAAGTTGGAAAAAAACGGAAATTGGCAGGATGGACGGTTAATTAAAAAAACCATATGCATCGCACGAAAGGGCAATACTAAACAGACAGTGTCCCTGATGAAAAAGTTGAGTTTTTTGGCAGGAACTCAAGCTTTGGGTTTCTCTAAGAAGAGTAAGTACATGAGAAGGACGGAAAACGGTCAGGAAGTGGGTGAAGATCTCGTGGTCCAGCCAACCCGGGACACAATACTCTAGCACCCTTGCCTTTGATGAGTATGTGAACAGGATAACAGCTCTCGCCCAAACCAGGTCGAATTCTATTTTACGAGCTTTCGCAACAAGAGAAACTGAAACACTTTTCAAACTTTTTTCAACCTATGTGAGGCCGCTTCTAGAGTATTGTACCCCACTGTGGTCGCCTTCCAAGCATACGTTAATTGATGCGGTGGAAGGTGTTCAAAGGAGCTTAACTTCACGTGATTTGCCAGAGCCGGCCTCTTTGGGGTACCCTACCAGGAACGACTGCCCTACTTAAAGGCAGTGGTCGCGCTCAAATATGCTCGTCTTCTTTTCCACTCTAAACCCTTTTCTGGGTATTAAGTAGTAGAACCTATAAGAAAAAATCGCGAAAAAAACGCTGTTCTGGGCCAAATTTGAAGCCTGAACTTTCTTGTCTTTTGATGTTGGACGAGTCCACCCCACATCATCAGCATCGATGATCTCTAATATCAAGAACATCAGCTGGCTTGAAATTGAATTTCAATCAGTGAACCTCCGGATCTATGTACACATCTAGTCAAAAGCATTGACTGAAGTGCTTTCTTTCATTGCTAAACTGTTTTATTAAGTAAATTTGTATTTATTTCTTCCTCTGAGTGTCGATGATTTTCGGCTGCTAGACATGAGACTGTGATCTTTCTGTGCACGTGTGCACGAACTGGAAGTTTAGGGTCTTAATAACTCTAATTCTAGCCCGTTTTTCACCGCGCTACCTTCGTAGTTTTTGAGCTGTTTTTGATCTAAGCTGATTTTTGTAGTTTTTTCGATAACGTTTTTCATCGCGATCACTGCCTTTAAGCGCTTCCACCCTGGTCTTTCGCAGAACCGTTTATGATTAAGTTTTGCTCTTCAATTTATCCGTAATACAATTGACATAGACACTGAAAGTATGTCCACACTTTCTAACACTAATTCCTTCACTAGGGGGCACCCGCTACGGCTATTAATGAACAAGGTTCAAACTCAACACTACAGGCAATCATTTCTGAATCGTGTCAACAAACTGTAGAATGAACTCCCGACAGAAGCTATTACTGCTACGTCATTCATCACTTTCAGTCGTGAACTTAATAAGTTTCTGTGCTCAAAGGGTTTCTATTAGAGGTCGTCTACCTAATATGCGGATATGCATGTGTAGTGAGAATTTTCAATAAGAGGTGTGAGGCTGTTTCTGGGGAGAGCGATCTTCGAACTTGTTATCTGTTTTGTTCGTTTGTTTTTTTTTGCAGTGAACGTTGGTATGGTGTGATTATCAGCAATGCTATACTGCTTGGAATGCCACGTGTCTCCGAGCCTAATTAGTGATATAGTGGAAGATCGTCATAATCAAAATCTAAAGGATCTTGCAATCTTATCTACACTGAATGTTTTTGTTTTCGTATGGACGCCTCTTGGCATATTACTAGTGTTCCTAGTTCTTTTGCTATACAGGAGGGCATTAAACGCTATTACATGATAGCCTGGTTGTCCCATCTGGAGCGTTGGGTTCCGTTTATCGCTCTCATTTCATACCTTATACTATAATTTCTTTCCTCCCATTCGTGCCCTGTATTTGATGCGCACCGTTTTCAACCGTTTTTCAACTGGTGACGTTTCATGGATAACATTCATTGTATGGTGGATATCAATGAGAACTACAGTAAACGCACCACTATATTACTACAAATTTTGTTGATGAAATTAGCCCAGATACCTGTTAAAGGCGGGAGGGTCGATGAATCACCAATGATCCCACATGGTAGGACAGCATTCATACTGTTACTAGTCTATGCCGATGAACCTAATACACTTCACACAAGGCATACAAGGTGGAGAGTTGTTTTATTCTCACCCAAATCTCTACTACCCATGAAGCTTGCTTGTCCTTAGATGTCACCTCTAACTTCTCGGTTGAAACCATGCTACAATTAGATCGCGTCTAATTCCGAATAACTAATGCGAGGATCTCCTTCTGATCTGAAGCTTCTGAACACTTTGCAAAGCGCGACAACCCTGAGATCAACGTAATTCGTCTCGTGTGCTTCTTTTAATAGTTCTATTCAAAACTAGGCATGCTTTCAATATAACCAGTCGTTCCGTTTCCTGTTGGTTTTCGTAAAATTTGCATGTTCTCCTCGACTGGAATGAATAAATGAATGAACCCATTGGGTCACCCCGCCCACGGCGTGTATCAGTGGTCCTGTGTTCGTTTCACCAGGTGGACAGAGGCCGAAATTCTGGAGACTCGTTGTCGAGGAAGATTCTAACATCCAAGCATGTGCATTGAGCCACCTTATTCTTCAAGAGTTTTTTGGTACAGGAAACAGAAAGCAGAGAAGTCACTCACCTAAGAATTTCAAAGCCCTAAACATTTTCGACGTTCGACGTTTTGTACGCAGTGCACAGAACACAGCAGCAGGGGTATATAAATCTTTGATAAAGTTTTTAAACAGTTTGTCTCCTATATTAGAGTTTAAGGGGGCTTTTCCCTATTATCCACTACTTCGTAAGCTTGGGTACTTAAAAACATAGCTTACTAGAATGAATAAGGTTTTTCTCGTGAGCACCGCCTTTAAACTTCCCGATGAGGTTTCTTTGTGCTGCTGAATTTGAGGTCTATTGGTCGAGTTTGCAACGTTCTGTATTCAGAACCTTTACCTTGCCGTAAAGCTTCGGAAACGCCTACAACTTTTGCCAGAGTGGTTTTAGGCAGCTGCGAAGAGCATACCCGATTTCTTCGTTCAAAATGATTTTAGAAAAGTTCATTCCATCCGGAAACGCCAGACTGATTAAAAGTAGTACCCTTGCAAGTAGTGAAATGGAAAACCCATTTCACTAAACATTATTCCATTCGAAAAAAGGGCTCACAAAAAGTTCTTTGAGAGCGAAGCCTGCAAGAAAAGTCAGTTTTCTTCAGAAACGAGGGTCTGGTCCTATTAAAGGCAGTGTTCACGATAACCTTCGATTTTGAGATTATTCGCTATATTGATTAAGTGGCCCCCGGGTAGAACTAAGGAGACGCAAAAATTGAGAAAAACGCACCAGAAGTACACGAAATCCTTAGGTATCACCCCGCCTCTGAAATATCACAGGAACTGTTTGTTGTGATAATGAAATGTTTTGTGGACCCGTTCTTTGCAATTTTCTACTATGTATTGCTCTGTTCTTTCCTAAGGGCCCTAACTAATCCTGCTTTGCATGAATTAATATTCTATTTTCGATTAACAGAATTTTCCACCGGTGACAACCACCATGAACAAGTTCATCCAACCGGACAACTAGTCCATGTTATAGAATAATTTCACTGAAATACAACGTTTTAATGCGTTTCTCGCCGTTTCTTCGTAATTTTGGTAACTTCCGGAGGCCAACGCTTTGTTTTATGAGAAAAACTCGGGGACGAAAATCATCGTGAACACTGCCTTTTTAGAGGAGCTCTGAGTCATTTGCACGGTTAGGGACAGGAATTCAACGAGTCACGCATGAATCTCAGCAAAAGCATTCGCCGACGTGTGAATCAGAACGGAGGTTTTGTGACGTTTGAGCGCAGGTGGTTTCGAAACGGTGGCGAAAACAATAGGGGCTATCGATTTACTGCTATTTTTAGGTCAGGGACGGACCCTTATCACGGTTTGTTCACTGACTGTGCGAGAATTTCAACCTGCTGGAGCAGTGAAGCGGGATCGTAACCTTCGAGAATCAATTTCCACTGGCAACGTACACTGTACATTGATTGTAACCATGCTGAATTCGCTGCTGAACCAAAGCTGAGAATGTGTATTATAGTCAGCGTGGATGAAGAGCACAAATGGTTGGCAGCATATGTTGCAAGATGTAGTCGTTATATGAATGGAACAATGTTGGAGGGCTCAAAGGGACAGATGTCCTAAGAGGGCGCGTGTCAGAATTATTTATAAACAGCAAGAGGAACCTCTCAGGCTGCTTGGAAGAATCTGACGGATAGGCGAGGAAGTTTCAATGGACTACATCGTTTTCACCTTTCAGATGAGGGTGCTCTTCGAAAATACACAAATTCACACTTCGATTTATCTTAAAGGCAGCATACACGCTCGTAAACGTTTTTAAGATAACTGCTGAAATAAAAGGTTATGGCTCAAGTCCCAACGCCTACGCATTTTGAAGCGTCAAAAACGACCGACAATGCCGCTACACGAGTAAGAAATCGGCCCCGCCCTGTATCTGCCCGCCCCTATATTCAAAACACAGGTGCTGGGCCATTTCCACCGTTGTCGACGTTTTTGGGTGGTAGAATTGGTAGAATAGGTAAACCACGAACGCCGCCGACGGTGGGAATCGCCCAGCACCCCTGTTTTGATGGAGAACAGCAAATACAGGGGGCGGGCAGATACAGGGGCGGGGCCAACTTCTTATTCATTTAGCGGCGTTGTGGGTCTCTATCAAAGCATTTTGAAGCGTCAAAAACGACCCACAATACCGTTACACGAGTAGCAAGTTTGGCCCCGCCCGTATTTTCACGCTCCCTGTATTTGCCCTTTTCCTCTAACGCAGGGTTGCTGGTTCATCTTCGCCGTCAGTGACGTGTGTGGTTCACTTGTTATTAGGCAATCCACCAACAGTACCGAAGGTGAAGATGGCCCAGCAAACCCGCGTTGCAGGAAAAGGGCAAATACAGGGGGGCGTGAAAATACGGGTGGGGCCAAACTTGCTACTCCTGTAACGGCATTGTGGGTCGTTTTTGACGCCTCAAAATGCGTAGGCGTTGTAATCTGAGCCATACCATTCTATATTTCCGTAGTTATATCAACAACCTTTTCGAGCGTGTCTGCTGCCTTTAACTCTCATCTGCGCACAAATTCCAACTGGGGCGCGTTGCTATGCTGTTTCGCACAACCGAGTAGTTTATCATTGAAGTGTATTTATCTATTTATTTAGTTATTTTTTCAAGTGGATAAGAAACAGGAAAGAAGAAACTAGAACGAAGCCGCACCAGCATGCCGTCGTTAACCATATTTCTTCTCCCAGACCTTTCGTCTTCTCGGGAGCTTGAATTCTCCTAAGGGAAACGAATTTTTGTACTCCTGACTTTCTTCAAAATGTTCTTCAAAATGCGTATAAGAAATTTGATGAGGGGGGAACGTTCAAAACGGTTTGATACAAAAACATTTGTAGTATCTTAAATATATAAATATTATATATGTATTATGACAGGTGCACGAGTTGGTAACTGCAAAGCCATGGTGTAACGTTACATAACAGGACGGAAAGAATAGCCAGGGGAGGGTGAAACTCTATTCGAAAACCCCACGGTTTACGAACAGAAGCCGCCCCTGGCCATGAGTAGGCAGATAGGGCGCGTTTTCTAAAATGTTATAAAACAATTAATTCTGCATTTCTGATCCTGCGGATAAATAAACATGAAGAAATTCAAGCACGTATTTGACAATGCAGGCTTGCAGATGACGTTGGCTAAGGAGCCGAGGGATTTGGGGGGGGACGTGATTGAGAAGCCGATACCGTATTTCCTCTATTAAAAGTACACCTTTATTTGAAGTACACATCTAATTAAAGTACACCAAAAAGAGAGGGCTGAGTATTAAAAGTACCCCCTCTTTTTGAAGTACGCCTCTACTAGTAGTACACTTCAAAATAAGATAAGAAATAAAAATTTAGACTCTAGAACAAAGTACCTAGAAAAGGAAGACTTTATTTACGAGTGTGAATGAGATGACTTAATCGAACTCGAAGCTGTCCTTGTTGATAGGGAAAATTAAAATTTTGTTATTAAAATTTCCACTATGAAAATTTCAAAAAACAAGGCTGAAAATTGTAAATACACCCTCTATTTGAAGAGCACCTCTGTTAGAATTACACCCAAAAAAAGATATCTGAAAAACAGAAGTGCATGTACTTCTAAAAGAGAAAATACGGTTAAAAAATTGGCCTGCTAACTTCAGCAAATCGAATCGAGCACTTGTTATTCTGGAAGAAATTCTAATGACTATTCAAAGTCGAGCAGTGGGCCATTATTGACTTTTTCAGAAACGAGAAAAAATCGACAGCATAAATCAGTGTGCTTCGTACACGTGCGTAGGCGCAGTGAGGCGAGTGAGGTGAGATAGGGCCGCGTGGACCACAACGCGAAACCAGTTGGATGAACAGCAACGAGAAGTTGATTGTTTCAGCAAAACTGTTACAACCGAATCGATTGGTTGGTAGCGACGGGGATTACGAATTCCAATAAAGGCATAATGGAGCGATCGCAGGGGATTGTATGCACAGCAGGCAGGGGCAATTATACCCTGGTATTCAGAAGGCTACGAGCGCTGTGAAAACTCACAATCGTCACCTGTTCTGTTCAAATGTCCAGAGAACTTTGAAGAAGTTCTGGGAAGCCAGAATTGCGAATAGTGTCCACAAACTTTGTGAACCGACGTCAATATTGAACTGCTGCCATCTAAGGTATTATGCCGCAACTTCTGCTGCAACCAAGTAAGCAGTCACTGGTGATGCAGTCAAGTGAAATGTAACGGTGGCATGAAACTACGTCGCTGATGAGTACTAATCTATCATCCGGGAACGCATTTTCGGAAAAATTCCGGAAAATGCTACGCAAAATTATGACACATTAATGACTTATGTTTTTTCGCAGCTATGTAGAAAAGGATTGCACAAATTAGAGTGACGAAAGTTCGGCAATAAAAAATTGTTTCGATTCACTGCAGTTGTATAGTTAAAGAAAGGAAACAAGTATGGGGAGTCACGAACGACCTCGACGCAAGTGTGTCAAGTGCACCATGTGCGTCGAGGAGGTTTGTGTACTGCGGTAATAGTTGAAGAGTGTGTGGCCCACAATATGCCGACTGTCTCTGAAGACACCAATGAAGCAAAACTTTTCGGAAGGTAGAAACTAGGATTAACCTCAGAAGTCATTAATACAATGCGTTTCATAATTATATGACACCCTCGAATTTGACTGTAGCACTTCTCTCACTAATGATGGAGCTTTTCTGTCATAACTGTTGTGATCAGCATGGCAAATAACCCTTATAGTCGTTTCTAGATGACATGCGCATCTGTTCTAAACACAACTTTTCGTTTTTTGGACTGTTTCATAATTATAGGACACCCTAGGTAAATCGCAAGTTTCTTGTTCATATCAACAATATAACAGCAGTTTTGTTGCAAATATGGCCACCACCACTCTTGAATGTCGTATACAGATGATTGAAGTCCCTTCTCGGAAATTTTCAAAAAGCTGTCGTGTTTATTTGATCTCAGTTTTCCAATACCTCACATTTCCTCTCTTCCACAGCCTCCATCTGCTGGGGGGGGCGGTAGTAATTTGGCCTAATGTGCAGCTTAAAGCTTTAATTTGAGTAGCATCTTAACATTATTCTTACACAAACTCTAACATGCTGGTTGTGACCTGGGAATGCCCTCATAGAAGTACCAACCATTTATGAGCAACTGTGCTCTCACTCAGCGACACTTCACTTCAAATTTGTGGCTGACACTGATTGGTAACATCAGCGACAGGTGGCTGACGCTGATTGCAGAGTGGTCAGGGCACAAGAAATAGTGCGACGGCGGGGTAGAAACATAGATTTCAATAGCACCTGGGCAAAATGTCCTCAGAGTACATTTGAAACACCCGTTTAAATTTTAAGACGGAGGTAAACCAAGACAGTTAGAGGTGAAATAAGGCCTTTTCATATTAAGATAAGTCTAGTTTATCAGTTTTCAATTACAATACTTGAGCTGTAATTCGTTAAAACGAAGGAAATTGAGAAAAAAAATGGTGAAAAAGGGTTCGATTTCTGGAAAAAGGGAATCTTGTTGCACATTGAGTTTTCTCTTAAATTTTTTAAAACATAGGCGTATTGAAGGTGCAAATTGCTATTTATGGATATGGCTTGCGACCATTTTTTTTCCGAAATCGCTTGCTTTCGAGGTGAACTCCGTTTTCTATCAATGTCAGGGCCCGGTCAGACTTCGTCGAAAAACCTGCTGAGTCCGAATGAGTCCGGGGTGTAAAAACCTGCTGAGTCCCACTGAGTCCGGTTGCCCCCAGCGCCAACCAACTCCTCTGCGAAACACGCAATAGATAGTGACGATTATCACCTCAGCTGTGAATCGGAACGTGTTTGGTGGCTGATTTTTCTTGTTTTCAACATGTCTGAATCTGATTTCCGTATCAGCAGCAGGTGGGGCAGAGCGCAGACGACGAGAGTCGAGATGCGGCGGGACTCGGCAGGTCGCAGTCGGCCGAAAAAAATGCACCCAAATCACGTGAGAAACTCCTATATCGACCGGGTGGGACTCAGTGGGACTCAGTCGGTGCCTTGGCCCCGCCCTTGTACGCATCAGAACCATCAGTATCGACGGGGGGGTTTGCGGTGGGCATCAAACAGTCCCAGTCGGACTCAGGGGTTGATTTTTTGGACCCGCCTTCCACGAATTCGATGCGTATCGACCCGGTGGGACTCAGTAGATACACCGACTATGACGGGGGCCCCCACTGAAACGTCGTGCGCGCCAGACCTACCTTGAAACGTTTCGTATCAACTGCACAAGTAATAGAGAAGCCTGAACTGAGTGCCTACGGGGCGAACTTCAATTGATGAGAATTTCTGAACAACTTCTAAATCCTTCAGCTGATGTGGTAGGAAACCATTGTGACAAGAAGACCTTTGATTTTAACTGCCAATGTGTACCTTCACATCGCCCAAGCTGTACCTAATTCATCGAAGGAGCATACCTATTGCTTCCGTAATGCATTGACAAACAAAACTCAAAGTTTGGAATCGGTGGGCCGCCGTCGTCGTTTTAGCAGACCTATTGCAGAGAAATAATCCTGTCTCAATATTAAAAATTGCGCTAGCGAAGTTGGCCTAAAACTTGCATAACAAATTTTACCATATTTTAAAAATTTGGGAAAAAAAACTCAGTTCAAGAAACTCTCGAGAATCGTAATATTTTTTCACCAAGTTGGGCTGCCTTTTTTTCAAAAGGTGTCTACTGGAATTTGGCTTTCTAAAATTGGAGAGGGCGCAACATTTTATTTATAAGAAGCGAAACAGTTCTACTGGATCTCTGTATTATTCAAAAATTAGTCGAAAATTCGGCTTTAATAATCAGACAAAACTTTGAGCAACCTTGGAAATGAAGATGAATTTGATTTTCGAAGGGGACTCATTCGGAGCCATCATTCACCTAAAATTTCTTGAAAGATTAAATCCGGAGAAGCTGTTTATCCAAAAATTCTTAGAGGTTGTTTAATTCGTTCATTCACAATCTTCGGATGCTCTTGTGAAGTGAGCGATTTACCATTCCGACAAATACAAGCAGTCGATCGAATCCGGGCTCGTAGTCGTCCTGTTTTGCCTTCGTTGGCGAAGAACCCCACCCTCATTATCAACGAGAGACCGCTGGGCGCAGCGGCGCAAGGCGATGTCGCGCTGCTCTCGTAGCATCGGATAGATAATCATGGTTCGCAGCCTGTCGACTCGGTTAGTTTTAGCAACAACTTGACATGTGCTCATTCACATTGCGATGGGTCCTCATTTGGACAACCCATTACCTCCACATTTATAGAACTACTCTTAATTCTGACTTACTACTCTTAACTCTGATTTAAGGCAAAATTACTACCGCGCCTGGTGAGTAGGCCTCAAGTCAGAGCTAGGGCAAGATAGACGCAGAAAGCAGCCAAGACATCTGAGAAGACCAACCGGTCATGATATGAAGCGAATTCTCGATGAAGTGTCAGCGGGGAAGGATCAGACTCATGCAGGATTCCTAGTTGGGACTCTTTGCACAACCATAAGACGGTAACTTTGTGCAGCTCGATATCAGAAAAACATTCATAAAGAAGACATCTCACACTGAAGAGGTTCACGTGCTGACTCGGTTCAGTTTGGCTCAGTAAAACAAGACAACTGGCTCGGGAAGCTGAGCACGCGGCTCAAGGCGGACGTTTTTCGGGAGGAAAAAAATCACCGATTCCTTCCTAGGAAGTGTTTTCGGGCTGGAAGAGGGTAAATCTCGGTGGATGTTGTCGAAAAACATGCCACTGGCTCGATACCAGTGAGGGCAAAGGTATTCCTCGAAATGGAACTTTGTTGGAGTGTCTCTGATATTCCTGGAAACGTTCTGTGAGGCTTGGAAGCTTGAGACAGCCTGCTGTTCCACTCGGATGGATTGCATTGTGACAAAAAGTGCTGGCGCAGTGTATTCCACCATTTTCGAGTATACGGCGACGGCATACCTCTCAGTGCGAGCAAGACAAGGCGATGGTTCGTGCAGTCCTGAAAGACGTTCTCGGGTAGAAAAGGCGTGACCGTGTTGGAAGCGCACGCCTGTTGCTCTAACCAGAACCTCATTAACTACCCTCAGGGTACACTGGGGCATGGAGTCTATCTGTGCGTAAACAATTTTTAGGATGAGCAAGAGGTGAAGAGTGTTGTGGTAGAGGAGTGCGACCGAATCAAGTCTATAGTTATTATTCGAAAACTGAAAAGAAAGATTTAAGATCATCTGTATACGATAATCAGGAGTGGTGGTGACCATATTTGCAATTAAACTGCTGTTATTTTGTTGATGCAGAATTGAATTCTGAAGGAAAGCCTAGTTTTCGCTTTTTCAAGGCATAAGGCAGCAGTGGAACTTTTGAATACAGAAACGGTACATTTTGAGAATCTGGCAAACCTTCATCGCTTACTTTAGTCAATATGGTAGGGTTAGAAACGCAAGTTCACGTTTTCAAATGCTCACGGCACTGCTGGCGGAAACAGCCAAACAATTGTATGCTAAGGGCACTGCTGGTAGAAACAGGCAAATACTTTAAAGGCAGTGTTCACGATAATCTTCGATTTTGCTATTAATAGCTAAATCGATTGTTTGGCCCCCGGGTAGAACGAAAATGACGAAGGAATCGAGAAGAATGCATCAGAAGGTCACGAAATCCTTTACTCTCACCCCACCTCTTTACTCTCACACGAACTGTTCGTTGTGACAATGAAATCATTTGTGGGCCCATCCTTTACAATTATTTGCTTTCTGTTGGTCCGTTCTTTTCTTCGGACCCTAACTAGTACTATTTTGCCTGGAACATTCTTCCATTTTCGACTGACCCATATTTTCACCGGTGACAACCACCGTGAACATGTTCATACAACTGGACAACTAGTCCAGGCCAGAGATTAATGTCACTGAAATATGACGTTTTAGTGCGTTTGTCGCCGTTTCTTCGTAATTTCTGTAACACTCGGTTTCTGTAACACGAGTTTTCCACTCAAAACCAAACACTTTGTTTTGAGTGGAAAACTCGGGAACGAAAATCATCGTGAACACTGCCTTTAAGCTCACGGCACTTCCTGTGGAAACACGCAACTCTATTGCATGCTCACCGCGCTGGTGCCATGAGCATGAATTGGCGTTGGAATTGGTGTTGGACGCTTCCACCACACCCGCCGTGAGTATGCATTAGTGTTGCGTGCCTCCAGCACTCCCGCCGAGAGCATGCATTGGCGTTGCGTGCTTCCACCACTCCTGCCGTGAGCATGCACTGGTGTTGCGTGCCTCCACCACTACCGCGGTGAGCACGCACTGGCATTGCGTGCTTCCACCACTACCGCCGTGAGCACGCACTGGTGTTGCGTGCTTCCACAATTACCGCCGTGAGCACGTACTGGAGTTGCGTGCTTCCACCACTTCCGCTATGAGCATGCATTGGTGTTGCGTGCTTCCACCATTACCGCCGTGAGCATTCATTGGTGTTGCGTGCTACCACAATTACCGCCGTGATCATGCATTGGCGTTGCGTGCTTCCACAATTACCGCCGTGATTATGCATTGGCGTTGCGTGCTTCCACAATTACCGCCGTGAGCATGCATTGGTGTTGCTTGCTTCCACCATCACCGCCTTGAGCATTCATTGGAGTTGCGTGCCTCCACCACTTCCGCCGTGAGCATGCATCGACGTTGCGGGTACCACAATTACCGCCGTGATCATGCATTGGCGTTGCGTGCTTCCACAATTACCGTCGTGAGCATGCATTGGTGTTGCGTGCTTCCACAATTACCGCCGTGAGCATGTACTGGTGTTGCGTGCTTCCACCACTTCCGCTATGAGCATGCATTGGTGTTGCGTGCTTCCACCATTACCGCCGTGAGCATTCATTGGTGTTGCGTGCTACCACAATTACCGCCGTGATCATGCATTGGCGTTGCGTGCTTCCACAATTACCGCCGTGATTATGCATTGGCGTTGCGTGCTTCCACAACTACCGCCGTGAGCATGCATTGGTGTTGCTTGCTTCCACCATCACCGCCTTGAGCATTCATTGGAATTGCGTGCCTCCACCACTTCCGCCGTGAGCATGCATCGACGTTGCGGGTACCACAATTACCGCCGTGATCATGCATTGGCGTTGCTTGCTTCCACAATTACCGTCGTGAGCATGCATTGGTGTTGCGTGCTTCCACAATTACCGCCGTGAGCATGCACTGGTGTTGCGCGCTTCCACCACTTCCGCCGTGAGCATGCATTGGTGTTGCGTGCTTCCACCATTACCGCCGTGAGCATTCATTGGTGTTGCGTGCTACCACAATTACCGCCATGATCATGCATTGGCGTTGCGTGCTTCCACAATTACCGCCGTGATCATGCATTGGCGTTGCGTGCTTCCACAATTACCGCCGTGATTATGCATTGGCGTTGCGTGCTTCCGCAACTACCGCCGTGAGCATGCATTGGTGTTGCGTGCTTCCACCATCACCGCCTTGAGCATTCATTGGAGTTGCGTGCTTCCACCATTACCGCCGTGAGCATTCATTGGTGTTGCGTGCTACCACAATTACCGCCGTGATCATGCATTGGCGTTGCGTGCTTCCACAATTACCGCCGTGATTATGCATTGGCGTTGCGTGCTTCCGCAACTACCGCCGTGAGCATGCATTGGTGTTGCGTGCTTCCACCATCACCGCCTTGAGCATTCATTGGAGTTGCGTGCTTCCACCATTACCGCCGTGAGCATTCATTGGTGTTGCGTGCTACCACAATTACCGCCGTGAGCATTCATTGGTGTTGCGTGCTACCACAATTACCGCCGTGATCATGCATTGGCGTTGCGTGCTTCCACAATTACCGCCGTGATTATGCATTGGCGTTGCGTGCTTCCGCAACTACCGCCGTGAGCATGCATTGGTGTTGCGTGCTTCCACCATCACCGCCGTGAGCATGCATTGGCGTTGCGTGCTTCACCATTACCGCCGTGAGCATGCATTGGTGTTGCGTGCTACCACAATTACCGCCGTGATCATGCATTGGCGTTGCGTGCTTCCACAATTACCGCCGTGATTATGCATTGGCGTTGCGTGCTTCCACAATTACCGCCGTGAGCATGCATTGGTGTTGCGTGCTTCCACCATCACCGCCTTGAGCATTCATTGGAGTTGCGTGCCTCCACCATTACCGCCGTGAGCATTCATTGGTGTTGCGTGGTACCACAATTACCGCCATGATCATGCATTGGCGTTGCGTGCTTCCACAATTACCGCCGTGATTATGCATTGGCGTTGCGTGCTTCCACAATTACCGCCGTGAGCATGCATTGGTGTTGCGTGCTTCCACCATCACCGCCGTGAGCATTCATTGGTGTTGCGTGCTTCCACAATTACCGCCGTGATCATGCATTGGCGTTGCGTGCTTCCACAATTACCGCCGTGAGCATTCACTGGTGTTGCGTGCTTCCACCACTACCGCCGTGAGCATGCATTGGTGTTGCGTGCTTCCACCATCACCGCCTTGAACATTCATTGGAGTTGCGTGCTTCCACCATTACCGCCGTGAGCATTCATTGGTGTTGCGTGCTACCACAATTACCGCCGTGATCATGCATTGGCGTTGCGTGCTTCCACAATTACCGCCGTGATTATGCATTGGCGTTGCGTGCTTCCGCAACTACCGCCGTGAGCATGCATTGGTGTTGCGTGCTTCCACCATCACCGCCTTGAGCATTCATTGGAGTTACGTGCCTCCACCATTACAGCCGTGAGCATTCATTGGTGTTGCGTGGTTCCACAATTGCCGCCATGATCATGCATTGGCGTTGCGTGCTTCCACAATTACCGCCTTGGTTATGCATTGGCGTTGCGTGCTTCCACCACTTCCTCCGTGAGCATGCATTGGTGTTGCGTGCTTCCACCATCACCGCCGTGAGCATTCATTGGTGTTGCGTGCTTCCACAATTACCGCCGTGATCATGCATTGGCGTTGCGTGCTTCCACAATTACCTCCGTGAGCATGTACTGGTGTTGCGTGCTTCCACCGCTTCCGCCGTGAGCATGCATTGGTGTTGCGTGCTTCCACCATCACCGCCGTGAGCATTCATTGGTGTTGCGTGCTTCCACAACTACCGCAGTGAGCATGTACTGGTGTTGCGTGCTTCCACCACTTCTGCCGTGAGCATGCATTGGTGTTGCGTGCTTCCACAATTACCGCCGTGATTATGCATTGGCGTTGCGTGCTTCCACAAATACCACAGTGGGCATTCATTGGTATTGCGTGCTTCCACAATTACCGCCGTGATCATGCATTAACGTTGCGTGCTTCCACCAGTTCCGCCGTGAGGATGCACTGGTGCTGCGTGCTTCCACAATTACCGCCGTGAGCACGTACTGGAGTTGCGTGCTTCCACCACTTCCGCTATGAGCATGCATTGGTGTTGCGTGCTTCCACCATTACCGCCGTGAGCATGCATTGGTGTTGCGTGCTACCACAATTACCGCCGTGATCATGCATTGGCGTTGCGTGCTTCCACAATTACCGCCGTGATTATGCATTGGCGTTGCGTGCTTCCACAATTACCGCCGTAAGCATGCATTGGTGTTGCTTGCTTCCACCATCACCGCCTTGAGCATTCATTGGGTTGCGTGCCTCCACCACTTCCGCCGTGAGCATGCATTGGTGTTGCGTGCTTCCACAATTACCGCCGTGATCATGCATTGGCGTTGCGTGCTTCCACAATTACCGCCCTGATCATGCATTGGTGTTGCGTGCTTCCACAATTACCGCCGTGATCATGCATTGGCGTTGCGTGCTTACACCACTTCCGCCGTGAGCATGCATTGGTGTTGCGTGCTTCCACCATTACCGCCGTGAGCATTCATTGGTGTTTCGTGCTTTCACAATTACCGCCGTGATCATGCATTGGCGTTGCGTGCTTCCACAATTACCGCCGTGATTATGCATTGGCGTTGCGCGCTTCCACAATTACCGCCGTGAGCATCCATTGGTGTTGCGTGCTTCCACCATCACCGCGTTGAGCATTCATTTGAGTTGCGTGCCTCCACCACTTTCGCCGTGAGCATGCATTGGTGTTGCGTGCCTCCACCACTTCAGCCGTGAGCATTAACTGGTGTTGCGTGCTTCCACCACTTTAGCCGTGAGCATGCACTGGTGTTGCGCGCTTACACCACTTCCGCCGTGAGCATGCATTGGTGTTGCGTGCTTCCACCATTACCGCCGTGAGCATTCATTGGTGTTTCGTGCTTTCACAATTACCGCCGTGATCATGCATTGGCGTTGCGTGCTTCCCCCACTTCCGCCGTGAGGATGCATTGGCGTTGCGTGCTTCCACAATTACCGCCGTGAGCATTCATTGGAGTTGCGTGCCTCCACCATTACAGCCGTGAGCATTCTATTGTGTTGCGTTCTTCCACAATTACCGCCGTGAGCATGTACTGGTGTTGCGTGCTTCCAAAATTACCGCCGTGAGCATGCATTGGTGTTGCGTGCTTCCACCATTACCGCCGTGAGCATGCATTGGCGTTGCGTGCATCCACCATTACCGCCGTGAGCATTCACTGGTGTTGCGTGCTTCCACCACTTCCGCCGTGAGCATGCATTGGTGTTGCGTGCTTCCACCATCACCGCCTTGAGCATTCATTGGTGTTGCGTGCCTCCACAATTACCGCCGTGAGCATGCATTGGCGTTGCGTGCTTCCACCACTACCGCCGTGAGCATTCATTGGTGTTGCGTGCTTCCACCACTTCAGCCGTGAGCATGCACTGGTGTTGCGTGCTTCCACCACTTTACTGCCGTGAGCATGCACTGGTGTTGCGTGCCTCCACCACTACCACCGTGAGCATGCATTGGTGTTGCGTGCTTCCACAATTACCGCCGTGATCATGCATTGGCGTTGCGTGCTTCCACAATTACCGCCGTGATCATGCATTGGCGTTGCATGCTTCCACCACTTCCGCCGTGAGCATGCATTGATGTTGCGTGCTTCCACCATCACCGCCGTGAGCATTCATTGGTGTTGCGTGCTTCCACAATTACCGCCGTTATTATGCATCGGCGTTGCGTTCTTCCACAACTACCGCCGTGAGCATGTACAGGTGTTGCGTGCTTCCACCACTTCCGCCGTGAGCATGCATTGGTGTTGCGTGCTTCCACCATCACCGCCGTGAGCATTCATTGGTGTTGCGTGCTTCCACAACTACCGCAGTGAGCATGTACTGGTGTTGCGTGCTTCCACCACTTACCGCCGTGAGCATGCATTGGTGTTGCGTGCTTCCACAATTACCGCCGTGATTATGCATTGGCGTTGCGTGCTTCCACAAATACCACAGTGGGCATTCATTGGTATTGCGTGCTTCCACAATTACCGCCGTGATCATGCATTAACGTTGCGTGCTTCCACCAGTTCCGCCGTGAGGATGCACTGGTGCTGCGTGCTTCCACAATTACCGCCGTGAGCACGCACTGGAGTTGCGTGCTTCCACCACTTCCGCTATGAGCATGCATTGGTGTTGCGTGCTTCCACCATTACCGCCGTGAGCATTCATTGGTGTTGCGTGCTACCACAATTACCGCCGTGATCATGCATTGGCGTTGCGTGCTTCCACAATTACCGCCGTGATTATGCATTGGCGTTGCGTGCTTCCACAATTACCGCCGTGAGCATGCATTGGTGTTGCTTGCTTCCACCATCACCGCCTTGAGCATTCATTGGAGTTGCGTGCCTCCACCACTTCCGCCGTGAGCATGCATCGACGTTGCGGGTACCACAATTACCGCCGTGATCATGCATTGGCGTTGCGTGCTTCCACAATTACCGTCGTGAGCATGCATTGGTGTTGCGTGCTTCCACAATTACCGCCGTGAGCATGTACTGGTGTTGCGTGCTTCCACCACTTCCGCTATGAGCATGCATTGGTGTTGCGTGCTTCCACCATTACCGCCGTGAGCATTCATTGGTGTTGCGTGCTACCACAATTACCGCCGTGATCATGCATTGGCGTTGCGTGCTTCCACAATTACCGCCGTGATTATGCATTGGCGTTGCGTGCTTCCACAATTACCGCCGTAAGCATGCATTGGTGTTGCTTGCTTCCACCATCACCGCCTTGAGCATTCATTGGAGTTGCGTGCCTCCACCACTTCCGCCGCGAGCATGCATTGGCGTTGCGTGCATCCACCACTTCAGCCGTGAGCATTCACTGGTGTTGCGTGCTTCCACCACTTTAGCCGTGAGCATGCACTGGTGTTGCGCGCTTCCACCACTTCCGCCGTGAGCATGCATTGGTGTTGCGTGCTTCCACCATCACCGCCGTGAGCATTCATTGGTGTTGCGTGCTTCCACAATTACCGCCGTGATCATGCATTGGCGTTGCGTGCTTCCACAATTACCTCCGTGAGCATGTACTGGTGTTGCGTGCTTCCACCGCTTCCGCCGTGAGCATGCATTGGTGTTGCGTGCTTCCACCATCACCGCCGTGAGCATTCATTGGTGTTGCGTGCTTCCACAACTACCGCAGTGAGCATGTACTGGTGTTGCGTGCTTCCACCACTTCTGCCGTGAGCATGCATTGGTGTTGCGTGCTTCCACCACTTCCGCCGCGAGCATGCATTGGCGTTGCGTGCATCCACCACTTCAGCCGTGAGCATTCACTGGTGTTGCGTGCTTCCACCACTTTAGCCGTGAGCATGCACTGGTGTTGCTTGCTTCCACCATCACCGCCTTGAGCATTCATTGGAGTTGCGTGCTTCCACAATTACCGCCGTGATTATGCATTGGCGTTGCGTGCTTCCGCAACTACCGCCGTGAGCATGCATTGGTGTTGCGTGCTACCACAATTACCGCCGTGATCATGCATTGGCGTTGCGTGCTTCCACAATTACCGCCGTGATTATGCATTGGCGTTGCGTGCTTCCACAATTACCGCCGTGAGCATGCATTGGTGTTGCTTGCTTCCACCATCACCGCCTTGAGCATTCATTGGAATTGCGTGCCTCCACCACTTCCGCCGTGAGCATGCATCGACGTTGCGGGTACCACAATTACCGCCGTGATCATGCTTTGGCGTTGCGTGCTTCCACAATTACCGTCGTGAGCATGCATTGGTGTTGCGTGTTTCCACAATTACCGCCGTGAGCATGTACTGGTGTTGCGTGCTTCCACCACTTCCGCTATGAGCATGCATTGGTGTTGCGTGCTTCCACCATTACCGCCGTGAGCATTCATTGGTGTTGCGTGCTTCCACAATTACCGCCGTGATCATGAATTGGCGTTGCGTGCTTCCACAATTACCGCCGTGATTATGCATTGGCGTTGCGTGCTTCCACAATTACCGCCGTGAGCATGCATTGGTGTTGCGTGCTTCCACCATCACCGCCTTGAGCATTCATTGGAGTTGCGTGCCTCCACCACTTCCGCCGTGAGCATGCATTGGTGTTGCGTGCTTCCACCACTACCGCCGTGAGCATGCATTGGTGTTGCGTGCTTCCACCACTTCAGCCGTGAGCATGCACTGGTGTTGCGTGCCTCCACCACTACCACCGTGAGCATGCATTGGTGTTGCGTGCTTCCACCATTACCGCCGTGAGCATTCATTGGTGTTGCGTGCTACCACAATTACCGCCGTGATCATGCATTGGCGTTGCGTGCTTCCACAATTACCGCCGTGATTATGCATTGGCGTTGCGTGCTTCCGCAACTACCGCCGTGAGCATGCATTGGTGTTGCGTGCTTCCACCATTACCGCCGTGAGCATTCATTGGTGTTGCGTGCTACCACAATTACCGCCGTGATCATGCATTGGCGTTGCGTGCTTCCACAATTACCGCCGTGATTATGCATTGGCGTTGCGTGCATCCACCACTTCAGCCGTGAGCATTCACTGGTGTTGCGTGCTTCCACCACTTTAGCCGTGAGCATGCACTGGTGTTGCGTGCTTCCACCATTACCGCCGTGAGCATTCATTGGTGTTGCGTGCTACCACAATTACCGCCGTGATCATGCATTGGCGTTGCGTGCTTCCACAATTACCGCCGTGATTATGCATTGGCGTTGCGTGCATCCACCACTTCAGCCGTGAGCATTCACTGGTGTTGCGTGCTTCCACCATTACCGCCGTGAGCATTCATTGGTGTTGCGTGCTTCCACAATTACCGCCGTGATCATGCATTGGCGTTGCGTGCTTCCACAATTACCGCCGTGAGCATGCATTGGCGTTGCGTGCTTCCACCACTTCCGCCGTGAGCATTCACTGGTGTTGCGTGCTTCCACCACTTTAGCCGTGAGCATGCACTGGTGTTGCGCGCTTCCACCACTTCCGCTATGAGCATGCATTGGTGTTGCGTGCTTCCACCATTACCGCCGTGAGCATTCATTGGTGTTGCGTGCTTCCACAACTACCGCCGTGAGCATGCATTGGTGTTGCGTGCTTCCACCATTACCGCCGTGAGCATTCATTGGTGTTGCGTGCTACCACAATTACCGCCGTGATCATGCATTGGCGTTGCGTGCTTCCACAATTACCGCCGTGATTATGCATTGGCGTTGCGTGCATCCACCACTTCAGCCGTGAGCATTCACTGGTGTTGCGTGCTTCCACCACTTTAGCCGTGAGCATGCACTGGTGTTGCGCGCTTCCACCACTTCCGCTATGAGCATGCATTGGTGTTGCGTGCTTCCACCATTACCGCCGTGAGCATTCATTGGTGTTGCGTGCTACCACAATTACCGCCGTGATCATGCATTGGCGTTGCGTGCTTCCACAATTACCGCCGTGATTATGCATTGGCGTTGCGTGCTTCCGCAACTACCGCCGTGAGCATGCATTGGTGTTGCGTGCTTTCACCATCACCGCCTTGAGCATTCATTGGAGTTGCGTGCCTCCACCATTACAGCCGTGAGCATTCATTGGTGTTGCGTGGTTCCACAATTGCCGCCATGATCATGCATTGGCGTTGCGTGCTTCCACAATTACCGCCTTGGTTATGCATTGGCGTTGCGTGCTTCCACCACTTCCTCCGTGATCATGCATTGGTGTTGCGTGCCTCCACCGCTACCACCGTGAGCATGCATTGGTGTTGCGTGCTTCCAAAATTGCCGCTGTGATTATGCATTGGCGTTGCGTGCTTCCACAACTACCGCCGTGAGCATGTACTGGTGTTGCGCGCTTCCACCACTTCCGCCGTGAGCATGCATTGGTGTTGCGTGCTTCCACCATTACCGCCGTGATCATGCATTGGCGTTGCGTGCTTCCACAATTACCGCCGTGAGCATGTACTGGTGTTGCGTGCTTCCACCACTACCGCCGTGAGCATGCATTGGTGTTGCGTGCTTCCACAAATACCGCCGTGAGCATGTACTGGTGTTACGTGCTTCCACCATTATCGCCGTGAGCATTCATTGGTGTTGCGTGCTTCCACAATTACCGCCGTGATCATGCAACACGTTGCGTGCTTCCACCAGTTCCGCCGTGAGGATGCACTGGTGCTGCGTGCTTCCACCACTACCGCCGTGAGCATGCATTGGCGTTGCGTGCTTCCACCACTTCCACCGTGAGGATGCATTGGCGTTGCGTGCTTCCACAATTACCGCCGTGAGCACGTACTGGAGTTGCGTGCTTCCACCACTTCCGCCGTATGAGCATGCATTGGTGTTGCGTGCTTCCACCATTACCGCCGTGAGCATGCATTGGTGTTGCGTGCTACCACAATTACCGCCGTGATCATGCATGGGCGTTGCGTTCTTCCACAATTACCGCCGTGATCATGCATTGGCGTTGCGTGCTTCCACAATTACCGCCGTGATCATGCATTGGCGTTGCGTGCTTCCACCATCACCGCCGTGAGCATTCATTGGTGTTGCGTGCTTCCACCACTTCCGCCGTGAGCATGCATTGACGTTGCGTGCTTCCACAATTACCGCCGTGAGCATGCATTGGCGTTGCGTGCTTCCACAATTACCGCCGTGAGCATGCATTGGTGTTGCGTGCTTCCACAATTACCGCCGTGAGCATGTACTGGTGTTGCGTGCTTCCACCACTTCCGCCGTGAGCATGCATTGGTGTTGCGTGCTTCCACCATCACCGCCGTGAGCATTCATTGGAGTTGCGTGCTTCCACCACTTCCGCCGTGAGCATGCATTGGCGTTGCGTGCTTCCACCACTTCCGCCGTGAGCATGCACTGGTGTTGCGTGCTTCCACCACTACCGCCGTGAAGATGCACTGGTGTGGCGTGCTTCCACAAATACCACCGTGAGCACGTACTGATGTTGCGTGCTTCCACCATTACCGCCGTGAGCATTCATTTGTGTTGCGTGCTTCCCCAATTACCGCCGTGATCATGCATGGGCGTTGCGTGCTTCCACAATTACCGCCGTGATTATGCATTGGCGTTGCGTGCTTCCGCAACTACCGCCGTGAGCATGCATTGGTGTTGCGTGCTTCCACAATCACCGCCTTGAGCATTCATTGGAGTTGCGTGCCTCCACCATTACAGCCGTGAGCATTCATTGATGTTGCGTGCTTCCACAATTGCCGCCATGATCATGCATTGGCGTTGCGTGCTTCCACAAATACCACAGTGAGCATTCATTGGTGTTGCGTGCCTCCACCATCACCGCCGTGAGCATTCATTGCTGTTGCGTGCTTCCACCACTTCAGCCGTGAGCATGCACTGGTGTTGTTTGCCTCCACCAGTACCACCGTGATCATGCATTGGCGTTGCGTGCTTCCACAAATACCGCAGTGAGCATTCATTGGTGTTGCGTGCCTCCACCACTTCACCGCCGTGAGCATGCATTGCTGTTGCGTGCTTCCACAATTACCGCCGTGAGCATGCACTGGTGTTGCGTGCTTCCACCACTAACGCCGTGAGCATGCATTGGTGTTGCGTGCTTCCACCATTACCGCCGTGAGCATGCAATGGCGTTGCGTGCTTCCACCACTTCCGCCGTGAGCATGCATTGGCGTTGCGTGCTTCCACAATTACCGCCGTGAGCATGCACTGGTGTTGCGTGCTTCCACCACTTCTGCCGTGAGCATGCATTGGTGTTGCGTGCCTCCACCATTACCGCCGTGAGCATGCATTGGTGTTGCGTGCTTCCACCAGTTACCGCCGTGATCATGCATTGGCGTTGCGTGCTTCCACTTACCGCCGTGAGCATGCATTGGCGTTGCGTGCTTCCACAATTACCGCCGTGATTATGCATTGGCGTTGCGTGCTTCCACAATTACCGCCGTGAGCATGTACTGGTGTAGCGTGCTTCCACCATCACCGCCTTGAGCATTCATTGGTGTTGCGTGCACTCCACCACTTCCGCCGTGAGCATGCATTGGTGTTGCGTGGTTCCACCATCACCGCCGTGAGCATTCATTGCGTTGCGTGCCTCCACCACTTCCGCCGTGAGCATGCATTGGTGTTGCGTGCTTCCACAATTACCGCCGTGAGCACGTACTGGAGTTGCGTGCTTGCACCACTAACGCCGTGAGTGTGCAATGGTGGTGTGTGCTTCCACCATTACCGCCGTGAGCATTCATTAGTGTTGCGTGCTTCCACAATTACCGCCGTGATTATGCATTGATGTTGCGTACCTCCAGCACTGATGCCGTGAGCATGCATTGATGTTGCGTGCTTCCACAATTACCGCCGTGATCATGCATTGGCGTTGCGTGCTTCCACCACTTACCGCCGTGAGCATGCACTGGTGTTGCGTGCTTCCACCACTTCCGCCGTGAGCATGCATTGGTGTTGCGTGCTTCCACCATCACCGCCGTGAGCATGCACTGGTGTTGCGCGCTTCCACCACTTCCGCCGTGAGCATGCACTGGTGTTGCTTGCTTCCACCATCACCGCCTTGAGCATTCATTGGAGTTGCGTGCTTCCACAATTACCGCCATGATCATGCATTGGCGTTGCGTGCTTCCACAATTACCGCCGTGATTATGCATTGGCGTTGCGTGCTTCCACAATTACCGCCGTGAGCATGCATTGGTGTTGCTTGCTTCCACCATCACCGCCTTGAGCATTCATTGGAGTTGCGTGCCTCCACCATTACAGCCGTGAGCAATCATTGGTGTTGCGTGCTTCCACAATTGCCGCCATGATCATGCATTGGCGTTGCGTGCTTCCACAATTACCCCCTTGATCATGCATTGGCGTTGCGTGCTTTCCACCACTTCCGCCGTGAGCATGCATTGGTGTTGCGTGCTTCCACCATCACCGCCGTGAGCATTCATTGGTGTTGCGTGCTTCCACAATTACCGCCGTGATCATGCATTGGCGTTGCGTGCTTCCACAATTACCTCCGTGAGCATGTACTGGTGTTGCGTGCTTCCACCGCTTCCGCCGTGAGCATGCATTGGTGTTGCGTGCTTCACCATTACCGCCGTGAGCATTCATTGGTGTTGCGTGCTTCCACAACTACCGCAGTGAGCATGTACTGGTGTTGCGTGCTTCCACCACTTCTGCCGTGAGCATGCATTGGTGTTGCGTGCCTCCACAATTACCGCCGTGATTATGCATTGGCGTTGCGTGCTTCCACAAATACCACAGTGGGCATTCATTGGTATTGCGTGCTTCCACAATTACCGCCGTGATCATGCATTGGCGTTGCGCGCTTCCACCACTTCCGCCGTGAGCATGCACTGGTGCTGCGTGCTTCCACCACTACCGCCGTGAGCATGCATTGGCGTTGCGTGCTTCCACTACTACCGCCGTGAGCATGCATTGGCGTTGCGTGCTTCCACCAATTACCGCCGTGAGCACGTACTGGAGTTGCGTGCTTCCACCACTTCCGCTATGAGCATGCATTGGTGTTGCGTGCTTCCACCATTACCGCCGTGAGCACGTATTGGTGTTGCGTGCTTGAACCACAATTACCGCCGTGATCATGCATTGGCGTTGCGTGCTTCCACAATTACCGCCGTGAGCATGCATTGGCGTTGCGTGCTTCCACAACTACCGCCGTGAGCATGCATTGAGTTGCGTGCTTCCACCACTACCGCCGTGAGCATTCATTGATGTTGCGTGCCTCCACCACTTCCGCCGTGAGCCATGAGCATGCATTGGTGTTGCGTGCTTCCACAATTACCGCCGTGAGCATGTACTGGTGTTGCGTGCTTCCACCACTTCCGCCGTGAGCATGCATTGGTGTTGCGTGCTTCCACCATCACCGCCGTGAGCATTCATTGGCGTTGCGTGCCTTCCACCACTTCCGCCGTGAGCATGCATTGGCGTTGCGTGCATCCACCACTTCAGCCGTGAGCATTCACTGGTGTTGCGTGCTTCCACCACTTTAGCCGTGAGCATGCACTGGTGTTGCGCGCTTCCACCACTTCCGCCGTGAGCATGCATTGGTGTTGCGTGCTTCCACCATTACCGCCGTGAGCATTCATTGGTGTTGCGTGCTACCACAATTACCGCCGTGATCATGCATTGGCGTTGCGTGCTTCCACAATTACCGCCGTGATTATGCATTGGCGTTGCGTGCTTCCGCAACTACCGCCGTGAGCATGCATTGGTGTTGCGTGCTTCCACAATCACCGCCTTGAGCATTCATTGGAGTTGCGTGCCTCCACCATTACAGCCGTGAGCATTCATTGATGTTGCGTGGTTCCACAATTGCCGCCATGATCATGCATTGGCGTTGCGTGCTTCCACAAATACCACAGTGAGCATTCATTGGTGTTGCGTGCCTCCACCATCACCGCCGTGAGCATTCATTGCTGTTGCGTGCTTCCACCACTTCAGCCGTGAGCATGCACTGGTGTTGTTTGCCTCCACCAGTACCACCGTGATCATGCATTGGCGTTGCGTGCTTCCACAAATACCGCAGTGAGCATTCATTGGTGTTGCGTGCCTCCACCATCACCGCCGTGAGCATTCATTGCTGTTGCGTGCTTCCACAATTACCGCCGTGAACATGCATTAACGTTGCGTGCTTCCACCAGTTCCGCCGTGAGGATGCACTGGTGCTGCGTGCTTCCACCACTACCGCCGTGAGCATGCATTGGCGTTGCGTGCTTCCACTACTTCCACCGTGAGGATGCATTGGCGTTGCGTGCTTCCACAATTACCGCCGTGAGCATGCACTGGTGTTGCGTGCTTCCACCACTTCTGCCGTGAGCATGCATTGGTGTTGCGTGCTTCCACCATTACCGCCGTGAGCATTCATTGGTGTTGCGTGCTTCCAAAGTTACCGCCGTGATCATGCATTGGCGTTGCGTGCTTCCACAATTACCGCCGTGATCATGCATTGGCGTTGCGTGCTTCCACAATTACCGCCGTGATTATGCATTGGCGATGCGTGCTTCCACAATTACCGCTGTGAGCATGTACTGGTGTAGCGTGCTTCCACCATCACCGCCTTGAGCATTCATTGGTGTTGCGTGCCTCCACCACTTCCGCCGTGAGCATGCATTGGTGTTGCGTGGTTCCACCATCACCGCCTTGAGCATTCATTGGTGTTGCGTGCCTCCACCACTTCCGCCGTGAGCATGCACTGGTGTTGCGCGCTTCCACAATTACCGCCGTGGGCACGTACTGGTGTTGCGTGCTTGCACCACTAACGCCGTGAGTGTGCAATGGTGTTGTGTGCTTTCACCATTACCGCCGTGAGCATGCAATGGAGTTGCTTCCTTCCACCACTACCGCCGTGGGCATGCATTGATGTTGCGTACCTCCAGCACTGATGCCGTGAGCATGCATTGATGTTGCGTGCTTCCACAATTACCGCCGTGATCATGCATTGGCGTTGCGTGCTTCCACAATTACCGCCGTGATCATGCATTGGCGTTGCGTGCTTCCACCACTCCCGCCGTGAGCATGTACTGGTGTTGCGGGCTTCCACAATTACCACCGTGATCATGCATTGGCGTTGCGTGCTTCCACAATTACCGCCGTGATCATGCATTGGCGCTGCGTGCTTCCACCACTCCCGCCGTGAGCAGGTCCTGGTGTCGCCCGCTTCCACACTTCCCGCCCTGATCATCCACTGGCGTTGCGTGCTCCCACAATAACCGTCGTGAGCATGTACTGGTGTTGCGTGCTTCCACCGTTACCGCCGTTAGCATTCATTTGTGTTGCGTGCTTCCACAATTACCGCCGTGATCATGCATTGGTGTTGCGTGCTTCCACAAATACCGCCGTGAGCATGTACTGGTATTACGTGCTTCCACCACTTCCGCCGTGAGGATGCAGTGGTAATGCGTGCTTCCAATTACCGCCGTGATCATGCATTGGCGTTGCGTGCTCCACAAATACCGCCGTGAGCATGTACTGGTGTTGCGTGCTTCCACCACTCAACGCCGTGAGCATTCATTGTTGTTGCGTGCCCACCATTACCGCCGTGAGCATGCATTGGTGTTGCGTGCTTCCACAATTACCGCCGTGAGCATGCATTGGCGTTGCGTGCTTCCACAAATACCGCCGTGAGCATGCACTGGCGTTGCGTGCTTCCACCACTTTCGCCGTGAGCATGCATTGGCGTTGCGTGCTTCCACCACTTCCGCCGTGAGCATGCACTGGTGTTGGTTGCGTGCTTCCACCATTACCGCCGTGAGCACGTACTGGTGTTGCGTGCTTCCACCGTTACCGCCGTGAGCATGCATTTGTGTTGCGTGCTTCCACAATTACCGCCGTGAGCATGCACTGGCGTTGCGTGCTTCCACAATTACCGCCGTGATCATGCATTGGCGTTGCGTGCTTCCACAATTACCGCCGTGAGCACGTACTGGTGTTGCGTGCTTCCACCACTTCCGCCGTGAGCATGCATTGGTGTTGCGTGCTTCCACCATTACCGCCGTGAGCATGCATTGGTGTTGCGTGCTTCCACAATTACCGCCGTGAGCATGTACTGGTATTACGTGCTTCCACCACTTCCGCCGTGAGCATGCATTGGTGTTGCGTGCTTCCACCACTTACCGCCGTGCATGCATTGGCGTTGCGTGCTTCCACAATTACCGCCGTGATCATGCATTGGCGTTGCGTGCTTCCATTACCGCCGTGATCATGCATTGGCGTTGCGTGCTTCCACAAATACCGCCGTGAGCATGTACTGGTATTTTCCGCCGTGAGCATGCATTGGCGTTGCGTGGCTTCCACCACTTCCGCCGTGCGCATGCATTGGCGTTGCGTGCTTCCACAATTACCGCCGTGAGCATGTACTGGTGTTGCGTGCTTCCACCACTTCCGCCGTGAGCAGTTGCGATGCCTCTCCACCATTACCGCCGTGAGCATGCATTGGTGTTGCGTGCCTCCAGCACTCCCGCCGTGAGCATGCATTGGTGTTGCGTGCTTCCACCACTCGGCCGTGAGCATGCACTGGTGTTGCGTGCTTCCACCACTACCGCCGTGAGCATGCATTGGCGTTGCGTGCTTCCACCACTACCGCCGTGAGCATGCACTGGTGTTGCGTGCTTCCACAATTACCGCCGTGAGCATGTACTGGCGTTGCGTGCTTCCACCACTTCCGCTATGAGCATGCATTGGTGTTGCGTGCTTCCACCATTACCGCCGTGAGCATTCATTGGCGTTGCGTGCTTCCACAATTACCGCCGTGATCATGCATTGGCGTTGCGTGCTTCCACAATTACCGCCGTGATTATGCATTGGCGTTGCATGCTTCCACACCGTGAGCATGCATTGGTGTTGCTTGCTTCCACCATCACCGCCTTGAGCATTCATTGGTGTTGCGTGCCTCCACCACTTCCGCCGTGAGCATGCATCGACGTTGCGGGTACCACAATTACCGCCGTGATCATGCATTGGCGTTGCGTGCTTCCACAATTACCGTCATGAGCATGCATTGGTGTTGCGTGCTTCCACAATTACCGCCGTGAGCATGTACTGGTGTTGCGTGCTTCCACCACTTCCGCTATGAGCATGCATTGGTGTTGCGTGCTTCCACCATTACCGCCGTGAGCATTCATTGGTGTTGCGTGCTACCACAATTACCGCCGTGATCATGCATTGGCGTTGCGTGCTTCCACAATTACCGCCGTGATTATGCATTGGCGTTGCGTGCTTCCACAATTACCGCCGTGAGCATGCATTGGTGTTGCTTGCTTCCACCATCACCGCCTTGAGCATTCATTGGAGTTGCGTGCCTCCACCACTTCCGCCGTGAGCATGCATTGGCGTTACGTGCATCCACCACTTCAGCCGTGAGCATTCACTGGTGTTGCGTGCTTCCACCACTTCAGCCGTGAGCATGCACTGGTGTTGCGCGCTTCCACCACTTCCGCCGTGAGCATGCATTGGTGTTGCGTGCTTCCACCATTACCGCCGTGAGCATTCATTGGTGTTGCGTGCTACCACAATTACCGCCGTGATCATGCATTGGCGTTGCGTGCTTCCACAATTACCGCCGTGATTATGCATTGGCGTTGCGTGCTTCCGCAACTACCGCCGTGAGCATGCATTGGTGTTGCGTGCTTCCACCATCACCGCCTTGAGCATTCATTGGAGTTGCGTGCTTCCACCATTACCGCCGTGAGCATTCATTGGTGTTGCGTGCTACCACAATTACCGCCGTGATCATGCATTGGTGTTGCGTGCTTCCACAATTACCGCCGTGATCATGCATTGGCGTTGCGTGCTTCCACAACTACCGCCGTGAGCATGCATTGGTGTTGCGTGCTTCCACCACTTCACCGCCGTGAGCATGCATTGGTGTTGCGTGCTTCCACCATTAACAGCGTGAGCATTCATTGGTGTTGCGTGCTACCACAATTACCGCCGTGAGCATTCATTACCGTTAGCATTCATTTGTGCTGCGATCCACACAATTACCGCCGTGATCATGCATTGGCGTTGCGTGCTTCCACAATTACCGCCGTGATTATGCATTGGCGTTGCGTGCTTCCGCAACTACCGCCGTGAGCATGCATTGGTGTTGCGTGCTTCCACCATCACCGCCTTGAGCATTCATTGGGGGTGCGTGCTTCCACCATTACCGCCGTGAGCATTCATTGGTGTTGCGTGCTTCCACAATTACCGCCGTGATCATCGCATTGGCGTTGCGTGCTTCACAATTACCGCCGTGATTATGCATTGGCGTTGCGTGCTTCCGCACCTACCGCCGTGAGCATGCATTGGTGTTGCGTGCTTCCACCATCACCGCCTTGAGCATTCATTGGAGTTACGTGCCTCCACCATTACGGCCGTGAGCATTCATTGGTGTTGCGTGGTTCCACCACTTGCCGCCATGATCATGCATTGGCGTTGCGTGCTTCCACAATTACCGCCTTGGTTATGCATTGGCGTTGCGTGCTTCCACCACTTCCTCCGTGAGCATGCATTGGTGTTGCGTGCTTCCACCATCACCGCCGTGAGCATTCATTGGTGTTGCGTGCTTCCACAATTACCGCCGTGATCATGCATTGGCGTTGCGTGCTTCCACAATTACCTCCGTGAGCATGTACTGGTGTTGCGTGCTTCCACCGCTTCCGCCGTGAGCATGCATTGGTGTTGCGTGCTTCCACCATCACCGCCGTGAGCATTCATTGGTGTTGCGTGCTTCCACAACTACCGCAGTGAGCATGTACTGGTGTTGCGTGCTTCCACCACTTCTGCCGTGAGCATGCATTGGTGTTGCGTGCTTCCACCACTACCGCCGTGAGCATGCATTGGCGTTGCGTGCTTCCACCACTTCAGCCGTGAGCATGCACTGGTGTTGCGTGCCTCCACCAGTACCACCGTGATCATGCATTGGCGTTGCGTGCTTCCACAAATACCGCAGTGAGCATTCATTGGTGTTGCGTGCCTCCACCATCACCGCCGTGAGCATTCATTGGTGTTGCGTGCTTCCACAATTACCGCCGTGATCATGCATTAACGTTGCGTGCTTCCACCAGTTCCGCCGTGAGGATGCACTGGTGCTGCGTGCTTCCACCACTACCGCCGTGAGCATGCATTGGCGTTGCGTGCTTCCACTACTTCCACCGTGAAGATGCATTGGCGTTGCGTGCTTCCACAATTACCGCCGTGAGCATGCACTGGTGTTGCGTGCTTCCACCACTTCTGCCGTGAGCATGTATTGGTGTTGCGTGCTTCCACCATTACCGCCGTGAGCATTCATTGGTGTTGCGTGCCTCCACCACTTCCGCCGTGATCATGCATTGGCGTTGCGTGCTTCCACAATTACCGCCGTGATTATGCATTGGCGTTGCGTGCTTCCACAATTACCGCTGTGAGCATGTACTGGTGTAGCGTGCTTCCACCATCACCGCCTTGAGCATTCATTGGTGTTGCGTGCCTCCACCACTTCCGCCGTGAGCATGCATTGGTGTTGCGTGGTTCCACCATCACCGCCGTGATCATGCATTGGCGTTGCGTGCTTCCACCGTTACCGCCGTTAGCATTCATTTGTGTTGCGTGCTTCCACAATTACCGCCGTGATCATGCATTGGCGTTGGGTGCTTCCACAATTACCGCCGTGATCATGCATTGGCGTTGCGTGCTTCCACAATTACCGCCGTTAGCATTCATTTGTGTTGCGTGCTTCCACAATTACCGCCGTGATCATGCATTGGCGTTGCGTGCTTCCACCGTTACCGCCGTTAGCATTCATTTGTGTTGCGTGCTTCCACAATTACCGCCGTGATCATGCATTGGCGTTGGGTGCTTCCACAATTACCGCCGTGATCATGCATTGGCGTTGCGTGCTTCCACAATTACCGCCGTGAGCATGTACTGGTGTTGCGTGCTTCCACCACTTCCGCCGTGAGCATGCATTGGTGTTGCGTGCTTCCACCATCACCGCCTTGAGCATTCATTGGTGTTGCGTGCCTCCACCACTTCCGCCGTGAGCATGCTTTGTGTTGCGTGCTTCCACCATCACCGCCTTGAGCATTCATTGGTGTTGCGTGCCTCCACCACTTCCGCCGTGAGCATGCACTGGTGTTGCGTGCTTCCACAATTACTGCCGTGAGCACGTATTGGTGTTGCGTGCTTGCACCACTAACGCCGTGAGTGTGCAATGGTGTTGTGTGCTTTCACCATTACCGCCGTGAGCATGCAATGGCGTTGCTTCCTTCCACCACTACCGCCGTGGGCATGCATTGATGTTGCGTACCTCCAGCACTGATGCCGTGAGCATGCATTGATGTTGCGTGCCTCCAGCACTGATGCCGTGAGCATGCATTGGTGTTGCGTGCTTCCACAATTACCGCCGTGATCATGCATTGGCGTTGCGTGCTTCCATCACTCCCGCCGTGAGCATGTACTGGTGTTGCGGGCTTCCACAATTACCGCCGTGATCATGCATTGGCGTTGCGTGCTTCCACAATAACCGTCGTGAGCATGTACTGGTGTTGCGTGCTTCCACCGTTACCGCCGTTAGCATTCATTTGTGTTGCGTGCTTCCACAATTACCGCCGTGATCATGCATTGGCGTTGCGTGCTTCCACAATTACCGCCGTGATCATGCATTGGCGTTGCGTGCTTCCACAATAACCGTCGTCAGCATGTACTGGTGTTGCGTGCTTCCACCGTTACCGCCGTTAGCATTCATTGGTGTTGCGTGCTACCACAATTACCGCCGTGATCATGCATTGGCGTTGCGTGCTTCCACAATTACCGCCGTGATTATGCATTGGCGTTGCGTGCTTCCACAATAACCGTCGTCAGCATGTACTGGTGTTGCGTGCTTCCACCGTTCCCGCCGTTAGCATTCATTGGTGTTGCGTGCTTCCACAATTACCGCCGTGATCATGCATTGGCGTTGCGTGCTTCCACAATTACCGCCGTGATCATGCATTGGCGTTGCGTGCTTCCACAATAACCGTCGTCAGCATGTACTGGTGTTGCGTGCTTCCACCGTTACCGCCGTTAGCATTCATTGGTGTTGCGTGCTACCACAATTACCGCCGTGAGCATGCATTGGTGTTGCGTGCTTCCACCATCACCGCCTTGAGCATTCATTGGAGTTGCGTGCCTCCACCATTACAGCCGTGAGCATTCATTGGTGTTGCGTGCTTCCACAATTGCCGCCATGATCATGCATTGGCGTTGCGTGCTTCCACCACTACCGCCGTGAGTATGCATTGGCGTTGCGTGCTTCCACCACTTCAGCCGTGAGCATGCACTGGCGTTGCGTGCCTCCACCAGTACCACCGTGATCATGCATTGGCGTTGCGTGCTTCCACAAATACCGCAGTGAGCATTCATTGGTGTTGCGTGCCTCCACCATCACCGCCGTGAGCATTCATTGCTGTTGCGTGCTTCCACAATTACCGCCGTGATCATGCATTAACGTTGCGTGCTTCCACCAGTTCCGCCGTGAGGATGCACTGGTGCTGCGTGCTTCCACCACTACCGCCGTGAGCATGCATTGGCGTTGCGTGCTTCCACTACTTCCACCGTGATGATGCATTGGCGTTGCGTGCTTCCACAATTACCGCCGTGAGCATGCACTGGTGTTGCGTGCTTCCACCACTTCTGCCGTGAGCATGCATTGGTGTTGCGTGCTTCCACCATTGCCGCCGTGAGCATTCATTGGTGTTGCGTGCTTCCAAAATTACCGCCGTGATCATGCATTGGCGTCGCGTGCTTCCACAATTGCCGCGGTGATCATGCATGGGCGTTGCGTGCCTCCACAATTACCGCCGTGATTATGCATTGGCGTTGCGTGCTTCCACAATTACCGCTGTGAGCATGTACTGGTGTAGCGTGCTTCCACCATCACCGCCTTGAGCATTCATTGGTGTTGCGTGCCTCCACCAGTTCCGCCGTGAGCATGCATTGGTGTTGCGTGGTTCCACCATCACCGCCTTGAGCATTCATTGGTGTTGCGTGCCTCCACCACTTCCGCCGTGAGCATGCACTGGTGTTGCGTGCTTCCACAATTACCGCCGTGAGCACGTACTGGTGTTGCGTGCTTGCACCACTAACGCCGTGAGTGTGCAATGGTGTTGTGTGCTTTCACCATTACCGCCGTGAGCATGCAATGGCGTTGCTTCCTTCCACCACTACCGCCGTGGGCATGCATTGATGTTGCGTACCTCCAGCACTGATGCCGTGAGCATGCATTGATGTTGCGTGCTTCCACAATTACCGCCGTGATCATGCATTGGCGTTGCGTGCTTCCACAATTACCGCCGTGATCATGCATTGGCGTTGCGTGCTTCCACCACTCCCGCCGTGAGCATGTACTGGTGTTGCGGGCTTCCACAATTACCGCCGTGATCATGCATTGGCGTTGCGTGCTTCCACAATTACCGCCGTGATCATGCATTGGCGTTGGGTGTGCTTCCACCACTCCCGCCGTGAGCATGTACTGGTGTTGCGGGCTTCCACAATTACCGCCGTGATCATGCATTGGCGTTGCGTGCTTCCACAATAACCGTCGTAAGCATGTACTGGTGTTGCGTGCTTCCACCGGTACCGCCGTTAGCATTCATTTGTGTTGCGTGCTTCCACAATTACCGCCGTGATCATGCATTGGTGTTGCGTGCTTCCAAAAATACCGCCGTGAGCATGTACTGGTATTACGTGCTTCCACCACTTCCGCCGTGAGGATGCAGTGGTAATGCGTGCTTCCGCAGTTACCGCCGTGATCATGCATTGGCGTTGCGTGCTTCCACAAATACCGCCGTGAGCATGTACTGGTATTACGTGCTTCCACCACTTCCGCCGTGAGCATACATTGGCGTTGCGTGCTTCCACCACTTCCACCGTGCGCATGCACTGGTGTTGCGTGCTTCCACCACTTCCGCCGTGAGCATGCATTGGCGCTGAGTGCTTCCACCACTTCAGCCGTGAGCATGTACTGGTGTTACGTGCTTCCACCGTTACCGCCGTTAGCATTCATTTGTGTTGCGTGCTTCCACAATTACCGCCGTGAAGATGCACTGGTAATGCGTGCTTCCACAATTACCGCCGTGATCATGCATTGGCGTTGCGTGCTTCCACAATTACCGCCGTGAGCACGTACTTGTGTTGCGTGCTTCCACCACTTCCGCCGTGAGCATGCATTGATGTTGCGTGCCTCCAGCACTGATGCCGTGAGCATGCATTGGTGTTGCGTGCTTCCACAATTACCGCCGTGAGCACGTACTGGTATTACGTGCTTCCACCACTTCCGCCGTGAGCATGCATTGGCGTTGCGTGCTTCCACAAATACCGCCGTGAGCATGCTCTGGTATTACGTGCTTCCACCACTTCCGCCGTGAGCATGCATTGGCGTTGCGTGCTTCCACAAATACCGCCGTGAGCATGTACTGGTATTACGTGCTTCCACCACTTCCGCCGTGAGCATGCATAGGCGTTGCGTGCTTCCACAATTACCGCCGTGAGCATGCACTGGTGTTGCGTGCTTACACCACTTCCGCCGTGAGCATGCATTGGGGTTGCGTGCTTCCACCACTACCGCCGTGAGCATGTACTGGTGTTACGTGCTTCCACCATTATCGCAGTGAGCATGCATTGGCGTTGCGTGCTTCCACCACTTCAGCCGTGAGCATGCACTGGTGTTGCGTGCCTCTACCAGTACCTCCGTGATCATGCATTGGCGTTGCGTGCTTCCACAAATACCGCAGTGAGCATTCATTGGTGTTGCGTGCCTCCACCATCACCGCCGTGAGCATTCATTGGTGTTGCGTGCTTCCACAATTACCGCCGTGATCATGCATTAACGTTGCGTGCTTCCACCAGTTCCGCCGTGAGGATGCACTGGTGCTGCGTGCTTCCACCACTACCGCCGTGAGCATGCATTGGCTTTGCGTGCTTCCACAATTACCGCCGTGAAGATGCACTGGTAATGCGTGCTTCCACAATTACCGCCGTGATCATGCATTGGCGTTGCGTGCTTCCACAATTACCGCCGTGAGCACGTACTTGTGCTGCGTGCTTCCACCACTTCCGCCGTGAGCATGCATTGATGTTGCGTGCCTCCAGCACTGATGCCGTGAGCATGCATTGGTGTTGCGTGCTTCCACCATTACCGCCGTGAGCATGCATTGGCGTTGCGTGCTTCCACAATTACCGCCGTGAAGATGCACTGGTAATGCGTGCTTCCACAATTACCGCCGTTATCATGCAATGGCGTTGCGTGCTTCCACAAATACCGCCGTGAGCATGTACTGGTATTACGTGCTTCCACCACTTCCGCCGTGAGCATGCATAGGCGTTGCGTGCTTCCACAATTACCGCCGTGAGCATGCACTGGTGTTGCGTGCTTACACCACTTCCGCCGTGAGCATGCATTGGGGTTGCGTGCTTCCACCACTACCGCCGTGAGCATGTACTGGTGTTACGTGCTTCCACCATTATCGCCGTGAGCATGCATTGGCGTTGCGTGCTTCCACCACTTCAGCCGTGAGCATGCACTGGTGTTGCGTGCCTCCACCAGTACCACCGTGATCATGCATTGGCGTTGCGTGCTTCCACAAATACCGCAGTGAGAATTCATTGGTGTTGCGTGCCTCCACCATCACCGCCGTGAGCATTCATTGGTGTTGCGTGCTTCCACAATTACCGCCGTGATCATGCATTAACGTTGCGTGCTTCCACCAGTTCCGCCGTGAGGATGCATTGGCGTTGCGTGCTTCCACAAATACCGCCGTGAGCATGTACTGGTATTACGTGCTTCCACCACTTCCGCCGTGAGCATGCATTGGCGTTGCGTGCTTCCACAATTACCGCCGTGAGCATGCACTGGTGTTGCGTGCTTACACCACTTCCGCCGTGAGCATGCATTGGGGTTGCGTGCTTCCACCACTACCGCCGTGAGCATGTACTGGTGTTACGTGCTTCCACCATTATCGCAGTGAGCATGCATTGGCGTTGCGTGCTTCCACCACTTCAGCCGTGAGCATGCACTGGTGTTGCGTGCCTCTACCAGTACCACCGTGATCATGCATTGGCTTTGCGTGCTTCCACTACTTCCACCGTGAGGATGCATTGGCGTTGCGTGCTTCCACAATTACCGCCGTGAGCATGCACTGGTGTTGCGTGCTTCCACAAATACCGCCGTGAGCATGTACTGGTGTTACGTGCTTCCACCATTATCGCCGTGAGCATTCATTTGTGTTGCGTGCCTTCACCACTTCCGCCGTGAGCATGCATTGGTGTTGCGTGCTTCCACAATTAACGTCGTGAGCACGTACTGGTGTTGCGTGCTTGTACCACTAACGCCGTGAGTGTGCAATGGTGTTGTGTGCTTCCACCATTACCGCCGTGAGGATGCACTGGTAATGCGTGCTTCCGCAATTACCGCCGTGATCATGCATTGGCGTTGCGTGCTTCCACAATTACCGCCGTGCGCAAGTACTGGTATTACGTGCTTCCACCACTTCCGCCGTGAGCATGCATTGGCGTTGCGTGCTTCCACAAATACCGCCGTGAGCATGTACTGGTATTACGTGCTTCCACCACTACCGCCGTGAGCATGCATTGGCGTTGAGTGCTTCCACCACTTCAGCCGTGAGCATGAACTGGTGTTGCGTGCCTCCACCACTACCGCCGTGAGCATGCATTGGCGTTGCCTGCTTCCACCACTTCCGCCGTGAAGATGCACTGGTGTTGCGTGCTTCCACAATTACCGCCGTGAGCATGCACTGGTGTTGCGTGCTTCCACAAATACCGCCGTGAGCATGTACTGGTGTTGCGTGCTTGCACCACTAACGCCGTGAGTGTGCAATGGTGTTGTGTGCTTCCACCATTACCGCCGTGAGCATGCAATGGCGTTGCGTCCTTCCACCACTACCGCCGTGAGCATGCATTGGCGTTGCGTGCTTCCACAAATACCGCCGTGAGCATGTACTGGTGTTGCGTGCTTCCACCGTTACCGCCGTTAGCATTCATTGGTGTTGCGTGCTACCACAATTACCGCCGTGATCATGCATTGGCGTTGCGTGCTTCCACAATTACCGCCGTGATTATGCATTGGCGTTGCGTGCTTCCGCAACTACCGCCGTGAGCATGCATTGGTGTTGCGTGCTTCCACCATCACCGCCTTGAGCATTCATTGGAGTTGCGTGCCTCCCCCATTACAGCCGTGAGCATTCATTGGTGTTGCGTGCTTCCACAATTGCCGCCATGATCATGCATTGGCGTTGCGTGCTTCCACCACTACCGCCGTGAGTATGCATTGGCGTTGCGTGCTTCCACCACTTCAGCCGTGAGCATGCACTGGCGTTGCGTGCCTCCACTAGTACCACCGTGATCATGCATTGGCGTTGCGTGCTTCCACAAATACCGCAGTGAGCATTCATTGGTGTTGCGTACCTCCAACATCACCGCCGTGAGCATTCATTGCTGTTGCGTGCTTCCACAATTACCGCCGTGATCATGCATTAACGTTGCGTGCTTCCACCAGTTCCGCCGTGAGGATGCACTGGTGCTGCGTGCTTCCACCACTACCGCCGTGAGCATGCATTGGCGTTGCGTGCTTCCACTACTTCCACCGTGAGGATGCATTGGCGTTGCGTGCTTCCACAATTACCGCCGTGAGCATGCACTGGTGTTGCGTGCTTCCACCACTTCTGCCGTGAGCATGCATTGGTGTTGCGTGCTTCCACCATTACCGCCGTGAGCATTCATTGGTGTTGCGTGCTTCCAAAATTACCGCCGTGATCATGCATTGGCGTCGCGTGCTTCCACAATTACCGCCGTGATCATGCATTGGCGTTGCGTGCTTCCACAATTACCGCCGTGATTATGCATTGGCGTTGCGTGCTTCCACAATTACCGCTGTGAGCATGTACTGGTGTAGCGTGCTTCCACCATCACCGCCTTGAGCATTCATTGGTGTTGCGTGCCTCCACCACTTCCGCCGTGAGCATGCATTGGTGTTGCGTGGTTCCACCATCACCGCCTTGAGCATTCATTGGTGTTGCGTGCCTCCACCACTTCCGCCGTGAGCATGCACTGGTGTTGCGTGCTTCCACAATTACCGCCGTGAGCACGTACTGGTGTTGCGTGCTTGCACCACTAACGCCGTGAGTGTGCAATGGTGTTGTGTGCTTTCACCATTACCGCCGTGAGCATGCAATGGCGTTGCTTCCTTCCACCACTACCGCCGTGGGCATGCATTGATGTTGCGTACCTCCAGCACTGATGCCGTGAGCATGCATTGATGTTGCGTGCTTCCACAATTACCGCCGTGATCATGCATTGGCGTTGCGTGCTTCCACAATTACCGCCGTGATCATGCATTGGCGTTGCGTGCTTCCACCACTCCCGCCGTGAGCATGTACTGGTGTTGCGGGCTTCCACAATTACCGCCGTGATCATGCATTGGCGTTGCGTGCTTCCACAATTACCGCCGTGATCATGCATTGGCGTTGCGTGCTTCCACCACTCCCGCCGTGAGCATGTACTGGTGTTGCGGGCTTCCACAATTACCGCCGTGATCATGCATTGGCGTTGCGTGCTTCCACAATAACCGTCGTGAGCATGTACTGGTGTTGCGTGCTTCCACCGTTACCGCCGTTAGCATTCATTTGTGTTGCGTGCTTCCACAATTACCGCCGTGATCATGCATTGGTGTTGCGTGCTTCCAAAAATACCGCCGTGAGCATGTACTGGTATTACGTGCTTCCACCACTTCCGCCGTGAGGATGCAGTGGTAATGCGTGCTTCCGCAATTACCGCCGTGATCATGCATTAACGTTGCGTGCTTCCACAAATACCGCCGTGAGCATGTACTGGTATCACGTGCTTCCACCACTTTCGCCGTGAGCATACATTGGCGTTGCGTGCTTCCACCACTTCCACCGTGCGCATGCACTGGTGTTGCGTGCTTCCACCACTTCCGCCGTGAGCATGCATTGGCGTTGAGTGCTTCCACCACTTCAGCCGTGAGCATGTACTGGTGTTGCGTGCTTCCACCGCTACCGCCGTTAGCATTCATTTGTGTTGCGTGCTTCCACAATTACCGCCGTGAAGATGCACTGGTAATGCGTGCCTCCACAATTACCGCCGTGATCAAGCATTGGCGTTGCGTGCTTCCACAATTACCGCCGTGAGCACGTACTTGTGTTGCGTGCTTCCACCACTTCCGCCGTGAGCATGCATTGATGTTGCGTGCCTCCAGCACTGATGCCGTGAGCATGCATTGGTGTTGCGTGCTTCCACAATTACCGCCGTGAGCACGTACTGGTATTACGTGCTTCCACCACTTCCGCCGTGAGCATGCATTGGCGTTGCGTGCTTCCACAAATACCGCCGTGAGCATGTACTGGTATTACGTGCTTCCACCACTTCCGCCGTGAGCATGCATTGGCGTTGCGTGCTTCCACAAATACCGCCGTGAGCATGTACTGGTATTACGTGCTTCCACCACTTCCGCCGTGAGCATGCATTGGCGTTGCGTGCTTCCACAATTACCGCCGTGAGCATGCACTGGTGTTGCGTGCTTACACCACTTCCGCCGTGAGCATGCATTGGGGTTGCGTGCTTCCACCACTACCGCCGTGAGCATGTACTGGTGTTACGTGCTTCCACCATTATCGCAGTGAGCATGCATTGGCGTTGCGTGCTTCCACCACTTCAGCCGTGAGCATGCACTGGTGTTGCGTGCCTCTACCAGTACCACCGTGATCATGCATTGGCGTTGCGTGCTTCCACAAATACCGCAGTGATCATGCATTAACGTTGCGTGCTTCCACCAGTTCCGCCGTGAGGATGCACTGGTGCTGCGTGCTTCCACCACTACCGCCGTGAGCATGCATTGGCTTTGCGTGCTTCCACTACTTCCACCGTGAGGATGCATTGGCGTTGCGTGCTTCCACAATTACCGCCGTGAGCATGCACTGGTGTTGCGTGCTTCCACAAATACCGCCGTGAGCATGTACTGGTGTTACGTGCTTCCACCATTATCGCCGTGAGCATTCATTTGTGTTGCGTGCCTTCACCACTTCCGCCGTGAGCATGCATTGGTGTTGCGTGCTTCCACAATTAACGTCGTGAGCACGTACTGGTGTTGCGTGCTTGTACCACTAACGCCGTGAGTGTGCAATGGTGTTGTGTGCTTCCACCATTACCGCCGTGAGGATGCACTGGTAATGCGTGCTTCCGCAATTACCGCCGTGATCATGCATTGGCGTTGCGTGCTTCCACAATTACCGCCGTGAGCAAGTACTGGTATTACGTGCTTCCACCACTTCCGCCGTGAGCATGCATTGGCGTTGCGTGCTTCCACAAATACCGCCGTGAGCATGTACTGGTATTACGTGCTTCCACCACTTCCGCCGTGAGCATGCATTGGCGTTGCCTGCTTCCGCCACTTTCGCCGTGAGGGTGCACTGGTGCTGCGTGCTTCCACCACTACCGCCGTGAGCATGCATTGGCGTTGAGTGCTTCCACCACTTCAGCCGTGAGCATGAACTGGTGAAGCGTGCCTCCACCACTACCGCCGTGAGCATGCATTGGCGTTGCCTGCTTCCACCACTTCCGCCGTGAAGATGCACTGGTAATGCGTGCTTCCACAATTACCGCCGTTATCATGCAATGGCGTTGCGTGCTTCCACAATTACCGCCGTGAGCACGTACTGGTGTTGCGTGCGTGCACCACTAACGCCGTGAGCATGCATTGATGTTGCGTGCCTCCGGCACGGATGCCGTGAGCATGCATTGGTGTTGCGTGCTTCCACAATTACCGCCGTGATCATGCATTGGCGTTTCGCGCTTCCACCTCTACCGCCATGAGCATGTACTGGTATTACGTGCTTCCACCACTTCCGCCGTGAGCATTCATTGGCGTTGCGTGCTTCCACAAATACCGCCGTGAGCATGTACTGGTGTTACGTGCTTCCACCATTATCGCCGTGAGCATTCATTTGTGTTGCGTGCCTCCACCACTTCCGCCGTGCGCATGCACTGGTGTTGCGTGCTTCCACAAATACCGCCGTGAGCATGTACTGGTGTTACGTGCTTCCACCATTATCGCCGTGAGCATTCATTTGTGTTGCGTGCCTCCACCACTTCCGCCGTGAGCATGCATTGGTGTTGCGTGCTTCCACATTTAACGTCGTGAGCACGTACTGTTGTTGCGTGCTTGCACCACTAACGCCGTGAGTGTGCAATGGTGTTGTGTGCTTCCACCATTACCGCCGTGAGCATGCAATGGCGTTGCGTCCTTCCACCACTACCGCCGTGAGCATGCATTGGCGTTGCGTGCTTCCACAAATACCGCCGTGAGCATGTACTGGTATTACGTGCTTCCACCACTTCCGCCGTGAGCATGCATTGGCGTTGCCTGCTTCCGACACTTTCGCCGTGAGGGTGCACTGGAGCTGCGTGCTTCCACCACTACCGCCGTGAGCATGCATTGGCGTTGAGTGCTTCCACCACTTCAGCCGTGAGCATGAACTGGTGAAGCGTGCTTCCACAATTACCGCCGTTATCATACAATGGCGTTGCGTGCTTCCACCACTTCCGCCGTGCGCATGCACTGGTGTTGCGTGCTTCCACAAATACCGCCGTGAGCCTGTACTGGTGTTACGTGCTTCCACCATTATCGCCGTGAGCATTCATTTGTGTTGCGTGCCTCCACCACTTCCGCCGTGAGCATGCATTGGTGTTGCGTGCTTCCACATTTAACGTCGTGAGCACGTACTGGTGTTGCGTGCTTGAACCACTAACGCCGTGAGTGTGCAATGGTGTTTGTGCTTCCACCATTACCGCCGTGAGCATGCAATGGCGTTGCGTCCTTCCACCACTACCGCCGTGAGCATGCACTGGAGTTGCGTGCTTCCACCACTACCGCCGTGAGCATGCATTGATGTTGCGTACCTCCAGCACTTCCGCCGTGATCATGCATTGGCGTTGCGTGCTTCCACGATTACCGCCGTGATCATGCATTGGCGTTTCGCGCTTCCACAAATACCGCCATGAGCGTGTACTGGTATTACGTGCTTCCACCACTTCCGCCGTGAGCATGCATTGGCGTTGCGTGCTTCCACCACTTCCGCCGTGCGCATGCACTGGTGTTGCGTGCTTCCGCAATTACCGCCGTGATCATGCATTGGCGTTGCGTGCTTCCACAATTACCGCCGTGATCATGCATTGGCGTTTCGCGCTTCCACAAATACCGCCATGAGCGTGTACTGGTATTACGTGCTTCCACCACTTCCGCCGTGAGCATGCATTGGCGTTGCGTGCTTCCACCACTTCCGCCGTGCGCATGCACTGGTGTTGCGTGCTTGCACCACTAACGCCGTGAGTGTGCAATGGTGTTGTGTGCTTCCACCATTACCGCCGTGAGCATGCAATGGCGTTGCGTCCTTCCACCACTACCGCCGTGAGCATGCACTGGAGTTGCGTGCTTCCACCACTACCGCCGTGAGCATGCATTGGCGTTGAGTGCTTCCACCACTTCAGCCGTGAGCATGAACTGGTGTTGCGTGCCTCCACCACTACCGCCGTGATCATGCATTGGCGTTGCGTGCTTCCACAATTACCGCCGTGATCATGCATTGGCGTTTCGCGCTTCCAGAAATACCGCCATGAGCGTGTACTGGTATTACGTGCTTCCACCACTTCCGCCGTGAGCATGCATTGGCGTTGCGTGCTTCCACCACTTCCGCCGTGCGCATGCACTGGTGTTGCGTGCTTCCACAAATACCACCGTGAGCATGTACTGGTGTTACGTGCTTCCACCATTATCGCCGTGGGCATTCATTTGTGTTGCGTGCCTCCACCACTTCCGCCGTGAGCATGCATTGGTGTTGCGTGCTTCCACATTTAACGTCGTGAGCACGTACTGGTGTTGCGTGCTTGAACCACTAACGCCGTGAGTGTGCAATGGTGTTGTGTGCTTCCACCATTACCGCCGTGAGCATGCAATGGCGTTGCGTCCTTCCACCACTACCGCCGTGAGCATGCACTGGAGTTGCGTGCTTCCACCATTACCGCCGTGAGCATGCAATGGCGTTGCGTCCTTCCACCACTACCGCCGTGAGCATGCACTGGAGTTGCGTGCTTCCACCACTACCGCCGTGAGCATGCATTGATGTTGCGTACCTCCAGCACTTCCGCCGTGATCATGCATTGGCGTTGCGTGCTTCCACGATTACCGCCGTGATCATGCATTGGCGTTTCGCGCTTCCACAAATACCGCCATGAGCGTGTACTGGTATTACGTGCTTCCACCACTTCCGCCGTGAGCATGCATTGGCGTTGCGTGCTTCCACCACTTCCGCCGTGCGCATGCACTGGTGTTGCGTGCTTCCGCAATTACCGCCGTGATCATGCATTGGCGTTGCGTGCTTCCACAATTACCGCCGTGATCATGCATTGGCGTTTCGCGCTTCCACAAATACCGCCATGAGCGTGTACTGGTATTACGTGCTTCCACCACTTCCGCCGTGAGCATGCATTGGCGTTGCGTGCTTCCACCACTTCCGCCGTGCGCATGCACTGGTGTTGCGTGCTTGCACCACTAACGCCGTGAGTGTGCAATGGTGTTGTGTGCTTCCACCATTACCGCCGTGAGCATGCAATGGCGTTGCGTCCTTCCACCACTACCGCCGTGAGCATGCACTGGAGTTGCGTGCTTCCACCACTACCGCCGTGAGCATGCATTGGCGTTGAGTGCTTCCACCACTTCAGCCGTGAGCACGAACTGGTGTTGCGTGCCTCCACCACTACCGCCGTGAGCATGCATTGGTGTTGCGTGCTCCCACAGTTACCGCCGTGATCATGCATTGGCGTTTCGCGCTTCCACAAATACCGCCATGAGCATGTACTGGTATTACGTGCTTCCACCACTTCCGCCGTGAGCATGCATTGGCGTTGCGTGCTTCCACCACTTCCGCCGTGCGCATGCACTGGTGTTGCGTGCTTCCACAAATACCGCCGTGAGCATGTACTGGTGTTACGTGCTTCCACCATTATCGCCGTGAGCATTCATTTGTGTTGCGTGCCTCCACCACTTCCGCCGTGAGCATGCATTGGTGTTGCGTGCTTCCACATTTAACGTCGTGAGCACGTACTGGTGTTGCGTGCTTGAACCACTAACGCCGTGAGTGTGCAATGGTGTTGTGTGCTTCCACCATTACCGCCGTGAGCATGCAATGGCGTTGCGTCCTTCCACCACTACCGCCGTGAGCATGCACTGGAGTTGCGTGCTTCCACCACTACCGCCGTGAGCATGCATTGATGTTGCGTACCTCCAGCACTGATGCCGTGAGCATGCATTGATGTTGCGTGCTTCCACAATTACCGCCGTGAGCATGCATTGGCGTTGCGCGCTTCCACAATTACCGCCATCAGCGCGTACTGGTCTTCCGTGCTCCCACCACTTCCGCCGTGAGCCTGCATTGGCGTTGCGTGCTTCCACCACTTCCGCCGTGCGCATGCACTGGTGTTGCGTGCTTGCACCACTAACGCCGTGAGTGTGCAATGGTGTTACGTGCTTCCACCATTATCGCCGTGAGCATTCATTTGTGTTGCGTGCCTCCACCACTTCCGCCGTGAGCATGCATTGGTGTTCCGTGCTTCCCCATTTAACGTCGTGAGCACGTACTGGTGTTGCGTGCTTGAACCACTAACGCCGTGAGTGTGCAATGGTGTTTGTGCTTCCACCATTACCGCCGTGAGCATGCAATGGCGTTGCGTCCTTCCACCACTACCGCCGTGAGCATGCACTGGAGTTGCGTGCTTCCACCACTACCGCTGTGAGCATGCATTGATGTTGCGTACTTCCAGCACTTCCGCCGTGATCATGCATTGGCGTTGCGTGCTTCCACGATTACCGCCGTGATCATGCATTGGCGTTGCGTGCTTCCACAAATACCGCCATGAGCGTGTACTGGTATTACGTGCTTCCACCACTTCCGCCGTGAGCATGCATTGGCGTTGCGTGCTTCCACCACTTCCGCCGTGCGCATGCACTGGTGTTGCGTGCTTCCGCAATTACCGCCGTGATCATGCATTGGCGTTGCGTGCTTCCACAATTACCGCCGTGATCATGCATTGGCGTTTCGCGCTTCCACAAATACCGCCATGAGCGTGTACTGGTATTACGTGCTTCCACCACTTCCGCCGTGAGCATGCATTGGCGTTGCGTGCTTCCACCACTTCCGCCGTGCGCATGCACTGGTGTTGCGTGCTTGCACCACTAACGCCGTGAGTGTGCACTGGTGCTGCGTGCTTCCACCATTACCGCCGTGAGCATGCATTGGCGTTGCGTGCTTCCACCACTTCCGCCGTGAGCATGCATTGGCGTTGCGTGCTTCCACCACTTCCGCCGTGCGCATGCACTGGTGTTGCGTGCTTGCACCACTACCGCCGTGAGCATGCACTGGAGTTGCGTGCTTCCACCACTACCGCCGTGATCATGCATTGGCGTTGCGTGCTTCCACAATTACCGCCGTGATCATGCATTGGCGTTTCGCGCTTCCACAAATACCGCCATGAGCGTGTACTGGTATTACGTGCTTCCACCACTTCCGCCGTGAGCATGCATTGGCGTTGCGTGCTTCCACCACTTCCGCCGTGCGCATGCACTGGTGTTGCGTGCTTCCACAAATACCACCGTGAGCATGTACTGGTGTTACGTGCTTCCACCATTATCGCCGTGAGCATTCATTTGTGTTGCGTGCCTCCACCACTTCCGCCGTGAGCATGCATTGGTGTTGCGTGCTTCCACATTTAACGTCGTGAGCACGTACTGGTGTTGCGTGCTTGCACCACTAACGCCGTGAGTGTGCAATGGTGTTGTGTGCTTCCACCATTAGCGCCGTGAGCATGCAATGGCGTTGCGTCCTTGCACCACTACCGCCGTGAGTGTGCAATGGTGTTACGTGCTTCCACCATTATCGCCGTGAGCATTCATTTGTGTTGCGTGCCTCCACCACTTCCGCCGTGAGCATGCATTGGTGTTGCGTGCTTCCACATTTAACGTCGTGAGCACGTACTGGTGTTGCGTGCTTGAACCACTAACGCCGTGAGTGTGCAATGGTGTTGCGTGCTTCCACCATTACCGCCGTGAGCATGCAATGGCGTTGCGTCCTTCCACCACTACCGCCGTGAGCATGCACTGGAGTTGCGTGCTTCCACCACTACCGCCGTGAGCATGCATTGATGTTGCGTACCTCCACCACTACCGCCGTGAGCATGCACTGGAGTTGCGTGCTTCCACCACTACCGCCGTGATCATGCATTGGCGTTTCGTGCTTCCACAAATACCGCCGTGAGCATGCACTGGCATTGCGTGCTTCCACCACTTCCGCCGTGAGCATGCATTGGCGTTGCGTGCTTCCACCACTTCCGCCGTGAGCATGCATTGGCGTTGCGTGCTTCCACAATTACCGCCGTGATCATGCATTGGCGTTGCGTGCTTCCACCAATACCGCCGTGAGCATGCATTGGCGTTGCGTGCTTCCACCACTTCCGCCGTGGGCTTGCACTGGCGTTGAGTGCTTCCACCACTTCAACCGTGAGCATGAACTGGTGTTGCGTGCCTCCACCACTACCGCCGTGAGCATGCCCTGGCGTTGCGTGCTTCCACAATTACCGCCGTGAGCATGCAATGGCGTTGCGTGCTTCCACAATTACCGCCGTGATCATGCATTGGCGTTGCGTGCTTCCACAAATACCGCCATGAGCGTGTACTGGTATTACGTGCTTCCACCACTTCCGCCGTGAGCATGCATTGGCGTTGCGTGCTTCCACCACTTCCGCCGTGCGCATGCACTGGTGTTGCGTGCTTCCACAAATACCGCCGTGAGCATGTACTGGTGTTACGTGCTTCCACCATTATCGCCGTGAGCATGCATTGGTGTTGCGTGCTTCCACCACTTCCGCCGTGAGCATGCATTGGTGTTGCGTGCTTCCACATTTAACGTCGTGAGCACGTACTGGTGTTGCGTGCTTGCACCACTAACGCCGTGAGTGTGCAATGGTGTTGTGTGCTTCCACCATTAGCGCCGTGAGCATGCAATGGCGTTGCGTCCTTGCACCACTACCGCCGTGAGCATGCACTGGAGTTGCGTGCTTCCACCACTACCGCCGTGAGCATGCATTGATGTTGCGTGCCTCCAGCACTGATGCCGTGGGCATGCATTGGTGTTGCTTGCTTCCACAGTTACCGCCGTGAGCATGTACTGGTGTTGCGTGCTTCCACCACTTCCGCCGTGAGGATGCACTGGTGTTGCGTGCTTCCACCACTACCGCCGTGAGCATGCATTGGCGTTGCCTGCTTCCTCCACTTCCGCCGTGAGGATGCACTGGTGCTGCGTGCTTCCACCACTACCGCCGTGAGCATGCATTGGCGTTGAGTGCTTCCACCACTTCAGCCGTGAGCATGAACTGGTGTTGCGTGCCTCCACCACTACCGCCGTGAGCATGCATTGGCGTTGCCTGCTTCCACCACTTCCGCCGTGAAGATGCACTGGTAATGCGTGCTTCCACAATTACCGCCGTGATCATGCATTGGCGTTGCGTGCTTCCACAATTACCGCCGTGAGCACGTACTGATGTTGCGTGCGTGCAACACTTCCGCCGTGAGCATGCATTGGTGTTGCGTGCTTCCACCATCACCGCCGTGAGCATTCATTGGTGTTGCGTGCTTCCACCATTACCGCCGTGAGCATTCATTTGTGTTGCGTGCTTCCACAATTACCGCCGTGATCATGCATTGGCGTTGCGTGCTTCCACAATTACCGCCGTGATCATGCAATGGCGTTGCGTGCTTCCACATATACCGCCGTGAGCATGTACTGGTGTTGCGTGCTTCCACCACTTCCGCCGTGAGCATGCATTGGCGTTGCGTGCTTCCACCACTACCGCCGTGAGCATGCATTGGCGTTGCCTGCTTCCACCACTTCCGCCGTGAGGATGCACTGGTGCTGCGTGCTTCCACCAATACCGCCGTGAGCATGCATTGGCGTTGCGTGCTCCCACCACTTCAACCGTGAGCATGGACTGGCGTTGCGTGCCTCCACCACTACCGGCGTGATCATGCATTGGCGTTGCGTGCTTCCACAATTACCGCCGTGATCATGCATTGGCGTTGCGTGCTTCCACAAATACCGCCGTGAGCATGTACTGGTGTTGCGTGCTTCCACCACTTCCGCCGTGAGCATGCATTGGCGTTGCGTGCTTCCACCACTTCCGCCGTGCGCATGCACTGGTGTTGCGTGCTTCCACCATTACCGCCGTGAGCATGTACTGGTGTTGCGTGCTTCCACAATTACCGCCGTGAGCATGCATTGGCGTTGCGTGCTTCCACAATTACCGCCGTGAGCATGCATTGGTGTTGCGTGCTTCCACATTTACCGCCGTGAGCATGTACTGGTGTTGCGTGCTTGCACCACTAACGCCGTGAGCATGCATTGGTGTTGCGTGCTTCCACCATTACCGCCGTGAGCATGCAATGGCGTTGCGTCCTTCCACCACTACCGCCGTGAGCATGCACTGGAGTTGCGTGCTTCCACCACTACCGCCGTGAGCATGCATTGATGTTGCGTGCCTCCAGCACTGATGCCGTGGGCATGCATTGGTGTTGCTTGCTTCCACAGTTACCGCCGTGAGCATGTACTGGTGTTGCGTGCGTCCACCACTTCCGCCGCGAGGATGCACTGGTGTTGCGTGCTTCCACCACTACCGCCGTGAGCATGCATTGGCGTTGCCTGCTTCCACCACTTCCGCCGTGAAGATGCACTGGTGCTGCGTGCTTCCACCACTACCGCCGTGAGCATGCATTGGCGTTGCGTGCTTCCACCACTTCCGCCGTGAAGATGCACTGGTAATGCGTGCTTCCACAATTACCGCCGTGATCATGCATTGGCGTTGCGTGCTTCCACAATTACCGCCGTGAGCACGTACTGATGTTGCGTGCGTGCACCACTTCCGCCGTGAGCATGCATTGGCGTTGCGTGCTTCCACCATCACCGCCGTGAGCATTCATTGGTGTTGCGTGCTTCCACCATTACCGCCGTGAGCATTCATTTGTGTTGCGTGCTTCCACAATTACCGCCGTGATCATGCATTGGCGTTGCGTGCTTCCACAATTACCGCCGTGATCATGCAATGGCGTTGCGTGCTTCCACATATACCGCCGTGAGCATGTACTGGTGTTGCGTGCTTCCACCACTTCCGCCGTGAGAGCATGCATTGGCGTTGCGTGCTTCCACCACTACCGCCGTGAGCATGCATTGGCGTTGCCTGCTTCCACCACTTCCGCCGTGAGGATGCACTGGTGCTGCGTGCTTCCACCAATACCGCCGTGAGCATGCATTGGCGTTGAGTGCTTCCACCACTTCAACCGTGAGCATGGACTGGTGTTGCGTGCCTCCACCACTACCGGCGTGAGCATGCATTGGCGTTGCCTGCTTCCACCACTTCCGCCGTGATCATGCATTGGCGTTGCGTGCTTACACCACTTCCGCCGTGAGCATGCATTGGCGTTGCGTGCTTCCACCACTTCCGCCGTGCGCATGCACTGGTGTTGCGTGCTTCCACAAATACCGCCGTGAGCATGTACTGGTGTTACGTGCTTCCACCATTATCGCCGTGAGCATTCATTTGTGTTGCGTGCCTCCACCACTTCGCCGTGAGCATGCATTGGTGTTGCGTGCTTCCACATTTAACGTCGTGAGCAGGTACTGGTGTTGCGTGCTCGCACCACTAACGCCGTGAGTGTGCAATGGTGTTGTGTGCTTCCATCATTACCGCCGTGAGCATGCAATGGCGTTGCGTCCTTCCACCACTACCGCCGTGAGCATGCATTGACGTTGCGTACCTCCAGCACTGATGCCGTGAGCATGCATTGACGTTGCGTACCTCCAGCACTGATGCCGTGAGCATGCATTGGCGTTGAGTGCTTCCACCACTTCAACCGTGAGCATGAACTGGTGTTGCGTGCCTCCACCACTACCGCCGTGAGCATGCCCTGGCGTTGCGTGCTTCCACAATTACCGCCGTGAGCATGTACTGGTGTTGCGTGCTTCCACCACTTCCGCCGTGAGCATGCATTTGTGTTGCGTGCTTCCACAATTACCGCCGTGATCATGCATTGGCGTGGCGTGCTTCCACAATTACCGCCGTGATCATGCAATGGCGTTGCGTGCTTCCACATATACCGCCGTGAGCATGTACTGGTGTTGCGTGCTTCCACCACTTCCGCCGTGAGAGCATGCATTGGCGTTGCGTGCTTCCACCACTACCGCCGTGAGCATGCATTGGCGTTGCCTGCTTCCACCACTTCCGCCGTGAGGATGCACTGGTGCTGCGTGCTTCCACCAATACCGCCGTCAGCATGCATTGGCGTTGAGTGCTTCCACCACTTCAACCGTGAGTATGGACTGGTGTTGCGTGCCTCCACCACTACCGGCGTGAGCATGCATTGGCGTTGCCTGCTTCCACCACTTCCGCCGTGATCATGCACTGGCGTTGCGTGCCTCCACCACTACCGGCGTGAGCATGCATTGGCGTTGCCTGCTTCCACCACTTCCGCCGTGATCATGCATTGGCGTTGCGTGCTTCCACAATTACCGCCGTGATCATGCATTGGCGTTGCGTGCTTACACCACTTCCGCCGTGAGCATGCATTGGCGTTGCGTGCTTCCACCACTTCCGCCGTGCGCATGCACTGGTGTTGCGTGCTTCCACAAATACCGCCGTGAGCATGTACTGGTGTTACGTGCTTCCACCATTATCGCCGTGAGCATTCATTTGTGTTGCGTGCCTCCACCACTTCGCCGTGAGCATGCATTGGTGTTGCGTGCTTCCACATTTAACGTCGTGAGCAGGTACTGGTGTTGCGTGCTCGCACCACTAACGCCGTGAGTGTGCAATGGTGTTGTGTGCTTCCATCATTACCGCCGTGAGCATGCAATGGCGTTGCGTCCTTCCACCACTACCGCCGTGAGCATGCATTGACGTTGCGTACCTCCAGCACTGATGCCGTGAGCATGCATTGACGTTGCGTACCTCCAGCACTGATGCCGTGAGCATGCATTGGCGTTGAGTGCTTCCACCACTTCAACCGTGAGCATGAACTGGTGTTGCGTGCCTCCACCACTACCGCCGTGAGCATGCCCTGGCGTTGCGTGCTTCCACAATTACCGCCGTGAGCATGTACTGGTGTTGCGTGCTTCCACCACTTCCGCCGTGAGCATGCATTTGTGTTGCGTGCTTCCACAATTACCGCCGTGATCATGCATTGGCGTTGCGTGCTTCCACAATTACCGCCGTGATCATGCAATGGCGTTGCGTGCTTCCACATATACCGCCGTGAGCATGTACTGGTGTTGCGTGCTTCCACCACTTCCGCCGTGAGAGCATGCATTGGCGTTGCGTGCTTCCACCACTACCGCCGTGAGCATGCATTGGCGTTGCCTGCTTCCACCACTTCCGCCGTGAGGATGCACTGGTGCTGCGTGCTTCCACCAATACCGCCGTGAGCATGCATTGGCGTTGAGTGCTTCCACCACTTCAACCGTGAGCATGGACTGGTGTTGCGTGCCTCCACCACTACCGGCGTGAGCATGCATTGGCGTTGCCTGCTTCCACCACTTCCGCCGTGATCATGCATTGGCGTTGCGTGCTTCCACAATTACCGCCGTGATCATGCATTGGCGTTGCGTGCTTCCACAATTACCGCCGTGATTATGCATTGGTGTTGCGTGCTTCCACAATTACCGCCGTGATCATGCATTGGCGTTGCGTGCTTACATCACTTCCGCCGTGATCATGCATTAGCGTTGCGTGCTTCCACAATTACCGCCGTGAGCATGCATTGGCGTTGCCTGCTTCCACCACTTCCGCCGTGATCATGCATTGGCGTTGCGTGCTTCCACAATTACCGCCGTGATTATGCATTGGTGTTGCGTGCTTCCACAATTACCGCCGTGATCATGCATTGGCGTTGCGTGCTTCCACCACTTCCGCCGTGAGCATGCATTGGCGTTGCGTGCTTCCACCACTACCGCCGTGAGCATGCATTGGCGTTGCCTGCTTCCACCACTTCCGCCGTGAGGATGCACTGGTGCTGCGTGCTTCCACCAATACCGCCGTGAGCATGCATTGGCGTTGAGTGCTTCCACCACTTCAACCGTGAGCATGGACTGGTGTTGCGTGCCTCCACCACTACCGGCGTGAGCATGCATTGGCGTTGCCTGCTTCCACCACTTCCGCCGTGAAGATGCACTGGTAATGCGTGCTTCCACAATTACCGCCGTGATCATGCATTGGCGTTGCGTGCTTCCACAATTACCGCCGTGATTATGCATTGGTGTTGCGTGCTTCCACAATTACCGCCGTGATCATGCATTGGCGTTGCGTGCTTACACCACTTCCGCCGTGAGCATGCATTGGCGTTGCGTGCTTCCACCACTTCCGCCGTGCGCATGCACTGGTGTTGCGTGCTTCCACAAATACCGCCGTGAGCATGTACTGGTGTTACGTGCTTCCACCATTATCGCCGTGAGCATTCATTTGTGTTGCGTGCCTCCACCACTTCGCCGTGAGCATGCATTGGTGTTGCGTGCTTCCACATTTAACGTCGTGAGCAGGTACTGGTGTTGCGTGCTCGCACCACTAACGCCGTGAGTGTGCAATGGTGTTGTGTGCTTCCACCATTACCGCCGTGAGCATGCAATGGCGTTGCGTCCTTCCACCACTACCGCCGTGAGCATGCATTGACGTTGCGTACCTCCAGCACTGATGCCGTGAGCATGCATTGACGTTGCGTACCTCCAGCACTGATGCCGTGAGCATGCATTGGCGTTGAGTGCTTCCACCACTTCAACCGTGAGCATGAACTGGTGTTGCGTGCCTCCACCACTACCGCCGTGAGCATGCCCTGGCGTTGCGTGCTTCCACAATTACCGCCGTGAGCATGTACTGGTGTTGCGTGCTTCCACCACTTCCGCCGTGAGCATGCATTTGTGTTGCGTGCCTCCACCACTTCGCCGTGAGCATGCATTGGTGTTGCGTGCTTCCACATTTAACGTCGTGAGCAGGTACTGGTGTTGCGTGCTCGCACCACTAACGCCGTGAGTGTGCAATGGTGTTGTGTGCTTCCACCATTACCGCCGTGAGCATGCAATGGCGTTGCGTCCTTCCACCACTACCGCCGTGAGCATGCATTGGCGTTGCGTGCTTCCACCACTACCGCCGTGAGCATGCATTGGCGTTGCCTGCTTCCACCACTTCCGCCGTGAGGATGCACTGGTGCTGCGTGCTTCCACCAATACCGCCGTGAGCATGCATTGGCGTTGAGTGCTTCCACCACTTCAACCGTGAGCATGGACTGGTGTTGCGTGCCTCCACCACTACCGGCGTGAGCATGCATTGGCGTTGCCTGCTTCCACCACTTCCGCCGTGAAGATGCACTGGTAATGCGTGCTTCCACAATTACCGCCGTGATCATGCATTGGCGTTGCGTGCTTCCACAATTACCGCCGTGATTATGCATTGGTGTTGCGTGCTTCCACAATTACCGCCGTGATCATGCATTGGCGTTGCGTGCTTACACCACTTCCGCCGTGAGCATGCATTGGCGTTGCGTGCTTCCACCACTTCCGCCGTGCGCATGCACTGGTGTTGCGTGCTTCCACAAATACCGCCGTGAGCATGTACTGGTGTTGCGTGCTTCCACCACTTCCGCCGTGAGCATGCATTTGTGTTGCGTGCCTCCACCACTTCGCCGTGAGCATGCATTGGTGTTGCGTGCTTCCACATTTAACGTCGTGAGCAGGTACTGGTGTTGCGTGCTCGCACCACTAACGCCGTGAGTGTGCAATGGTGTTGTGTGCTTCCACCATTACCGCCGTGAGCATGCAATGGCGTTGCGTCCTTCCACCACTACCGCCGTGAGCATGCGCTGGAGTTGGGGGCCTCCACCACTACCGCCGTGAGCATGCATTGATGTTGCATGCCTCCAGCACTGATGCCGTGGGCATGCATTGGTGTTGCTTGCTTCCACAGTTACCGCCGTGAGCATGTACTGGTGTTGCGTGCTTCCACCACTACCGCCGTGAGCATGCATTGGCGTTGCCTGCTTCCTCCACTTCCGCCGTGAGGATGCACTGGTGCTGCGTGCTTCCACCACTACCGCCGTGAGCATGCATTGGCGTTGAGTCCTTCCGCCACTTCAGCGGTGAGCATGAGCTGATGTTGCGTGCCTCCACCGCTACCGCCGTGAACATGCATTGGCGTTGCCTGCTTCCACCACTTCCGCCGTGAAGATGCACTGGTAATGCGTGCTTCCACAATTACCGCCGTGATCATGCATTGGCGTTGCGTGCTTCCACAATTACCGCCGTGAGCACGTACTGATGTTGCGTGCGTGCAACACTAACGCCGTGAGCATGCATTGGTGTTGCGTGCTTCCACAATTACCGCCGTGATCATGCATTGGCGTTGCGTGCTTACACCACTTCCGTCGTGAGCATGCATTGGCGTTGCGTGCTCCCACCACTTCCGCCGTGGGCTTGCACTGGTGTTACGTGCTTCCACAAATACCGCCGTGAGCATGTACTGGTATTGCGTGCTTCCGCCACTTTCGCCGTGAGCATGCATTGGCGTTGCGTGCTTCCACCATTACCGCCGTGAGCATTCATTTGTGTTGCGTGCTTCCACAATTACCGCCGTGATCATGCATTGGCGTTGCGTGCTTCCACAATTACCGCCGTGAGCATGTACTGGTGTTGCGTGCTTCCACCACTTCCGCCGTGAGCATGCATTGGTGTTGCGTGCTTCCACCATCACCGCCGTGAGCATTCATTGGTGTTGCGTGCTTCCACCATTACCGCCGTGAGCATTCATTTGTGTTGCGTGCTTCCACAATTACCGCCGTGATCATGCATTGGCGTTGCGTGCTTCCACAATTACCGCCGTGATCATGCATTGGCGTTGCGTGCTTCCACAATTACCGCCGTGAGCATGTACTGGTGTTGCGTGCTTCCACCACTTCCGCCGTGAGCATGCATTGGCGTTGCGTGCTTCCACCACTACCGCCGTGAGCATGCATTGGCGTTGCCTGCTTCCACCACTTCCGCCGTGAGGATGCACTGGTGCTGCGTGCTTCCACCAATACCGCCGTGAGCATGCATTGGCGTTGAGTGCTTCCACCACTTCAACCGTGAGCATGGACTGGTGTTGCGTGCCTCCACCACTACCGCCGTGAGCATGCATTGGCGTTGCCTGCTTCCACCACTTCCGCCGTGAAGATGCACTGGTAATGCGTGCTTCCACAATTACCGCCGTGATCATGCATTGGCGTTGCGTGCTTCCACAATTACCGCCGTGATTATGCATTGGTGTTGCGTGCTTCCACCACTTCAACCGTGAGCATGGACTGGTGTTGCGTGCCTCCACCACTACCGCCGTGAGCATGCATTGGCGTTGCCTGCTTCCACCACTTCCGCCGTGATCATGCATTGGCGTTGCGTGCTTCCACAATTACCGCCGTGATCATGCATCGGCGTTTCGCGCTTCCACAAATACCGCCATGAGCGTGTACTGGTATTACGTGCTTCCACCACTACCGCCGTGAGCATGCATTGGCGTTGAGTGCTTTCACCACTTCAGCCGTGAGCATGAACTGGTGTTGCGTGCTTCCACCACTTCCGCCGTGAGCATGCATTGGCGTTGCGTGCTTCCACCACTACCGCCGTGAGCATGCATTGGCGTTGCCTGCTTCCACCACTTCCGCCGTGAGGATGCACTGGTGCTGCGTGCTTCCACCAATACCGCCGTGAGCATGCATTGGCGTTGAGTGCTTCCACCACTTCAACCGTGAGCATGGACTGGTGTTGCGTGCCTCCACCACTACCGCCGTGAGCATGCATTGGCGTTGCCTGCTTCCACCACTTCCGCCGTAAAGATGCACTGGTAATGCGTGCTTCCACAATTACCGCCGTGATCATGCATTGGCGTTGCGTGCTTCCACAATTACCGCCGTGATTATGCATTGGTGTTGCGTGCTTCCACCACTTCCGCCGTGAGGATGCACTGGTGTTGCGTGCTTCCACCACTACCGCCGTGAGCATGCATTGGCGTTGCCTGCTTCCTCCACTTCCGCCGTGAGGATGCACTGGTGCTGCGTGCTTCCACCACTACCGCCGTGAGCATGCATTGGCGTTGAGTGCTTCCACCACTTCAGCCGTGAGCATGAACTGATGTTGCGTGCCTCCACCACTACCGCCGTGAGCATGCATTGGCGTTGCCTGCTTCCACCACTTCCGCCGTGAAGATGCACTGGTAATGCGTGCTTCCACAATTACCGCCGTGATCATGCATTGGCGTTGCGTGCTTCCACAATTACCGCCGTGAGCACGTACTGATGTTGCGTGCGTGCAACACTAACGCCGTGAGCATGCATTGGTGTTGCGTGCTTCCACAATTACCGCCGTGATCATGCATTGGCGTTGCGTGCTTACACCACTTCCGTCGTGAGCATGCATTGGCGTTGCGTGCTCCCACCACTTCCGCCGTGGGCTTGCACTGGTGTTACGTGCTTCCACAAATACCGCCGTGAGCATGTACTGGAATTGCGTGCTTCCGCCACTTTCGCCGTGAGCATGCATTGGCGTTGCGTGCTTCCACCATTACCGCCGTGAGCATTCATTTGTGTTGCGTGCTTCCACAACTACCGCCGTGATCATGCATTGGCGTTGCGTGCTTCCACAATTACCGCCGTGAGCATGTACTGGTGTTGCGTGCTTCCACCACTTCCGCCGTGAGCATGCATTGGTGTTGCGTGCTTCCACCATCACCGCCGTGAGCATTCATTGGTGTTGCGTGCTTCCACCATTACCGCCGTGAGCATTCATTTGTGTTGCGTGCTTCCACAATTACCGCCGTGATCATGCATTGGCGTTGCGTGCTTCCACAATTACCGCCGTGATCATGCATTGGCGTTGCGTGCTTCCACAATTATCGCCGTGAGCATGTACTGGTGTTGCGTGCTTCCACCACTTCCGCCGTGAGCATGCATTGGCGTTGCGTGCTTCCACCACTACCGCCGTGAGCATGCATTGGCGTTGCCTGCTTCCACCACTTCCGCCGTGAGGATGCACTGGTGCTGCGTGCTTCCACCAATACCGCCGTGAGCATGCATTGGCGTTGAGTGCTTCCACCACTTCAACCGTGAGCATGGACTGGTGTTGCGTGCCTCCACCACTACCGCCGTGAGCATGCATTGGCGTTGCCTGCTTCCACCACTTCCGCCGTGAAGATGCACTGGTAATGCGTGCTTCCACAATTACCGCCGTGATCATGCATTGGCGTTGCGTGCTTCCACAATTACCGCCGTGATTATGCATTGGTGTTGCGTGCTTCCACCACTTCAACCGTGAGCATGGACTGGTGTTGCGTGCCTCCACCACTACCGCCGTGAGCATGCATTGGCGTTGCCTGCTTCCACCACTTCCGCCGTGATCATGCATTAGCGTTGCGTGCTTCCACAATTACCGCCGTGATCATGCATCGGCGTTTCGCGCTTCCACAAATACCGCCATGAGCGTGTACTGGTATTACGTGCTTCCACCACTACCGCCGTGAGCATGCATTGGCGTTGAGTGCTTCCACCACTTCAGCCGTGAGCATGAACTGGTGTTGCGTGCTTCCACCACTTCCGCCGTGAGCATGCATTGGCGTTGCGTGCTTCCACCACTACCGCCGTGAGCATGCATTGGCGTTGCCTGCTTCCACCACTTCCGCCGTGAGGATGCACTGGTGCTGCGTGCTTCCACCAATACCGCCGTGAGCATGCATTGGCGTTGAGTGCTTCCACCACTTCAACCGTGAGCATGGACTGGTGTTGCGTGCCTCCACCACTACCGCCGTGAGCATGCATTGGCGTTGCCTGCTTCCACCACTTCCGCCGTAAGGATGCACTGGTAATGCGTGCTTCCACAATTACCGCCGTGATCATGCATTGGCGTTGCGTGCTTCCACAATTACCGCCGTGATTATGCATTGGTGTTGCGTGCTTCCACCACTTCAACCGTGAGCATGGACTGGTGTTGCGTGCCTCCACCACTACCGCCGTGAGCATGCATTGGCGTTGCCTGCTTCCACCACTTCCGCCGTGATCATGCATTGGCGTTGCGTGCTTCCACAATTACCGCCGTGATCATGCATCGGCGTTTCGCGCTTCCACAAATTCCGCCATGAGCGTGTCCTGGTATTCCGTGCTTCCACCACTACCGCCGTGAGCATGCATTGGCGTTGAGTGCTTCCACCACTTCAGCCGTGAGCATGAACTGGTGTTGCGTGCCTCCACCACTACCGCCGTGAGCATGCATTGGCGTTGCCTGCTTCCACCACTTCCGCCGTGAAGATGCACTGGTAATGCTTGCTTCCACAATTACCGCCGTGATCATGCATTTGTGTTGCCTGCTTCCACCACTTCCGCCGTGAGCATGCATTGATGTTGCGTGCCTCCAGCACTGATGCCGTGGGCATGCATTGGTGTTGCTTGCTTCCACAGTTACCGCCGTGAGCATGTACTGGTGTTGCGTGCTTCCACCACTTCCGCCGTGAGGATGCACTGGTGTTGCGTGATTCCACCACTACCGCCGTGAGCATGCATTGGCGTTGCCTGCTTCCTCCACTTCCGCCGTGAGGATGCACTGGTGCTGCGTGCTTCCACCACTACCGCCGTGAGCATGCATTGGCGTTGAGTGCTTCCACCACTTCAGCCGTGAGCATGAACTGGTGTTGCGTGCCTCCACCACTACCGCCGTGAGCATGCATTGGCGTTGCCTGCTTCCACCACTTCCGCCGTGAAGATGCACTGGTAATGCGTGCTTCCACAATTACCGCCGTGATCATGCATTGGCGTTGCGTGCTTCCACAATTACCGCCGTGAGCACGTACTGATGTTGCGTGCGTGCAACACTAACGCCGTGAGCATGCATTGGTGTTGCGTGCTTCCACAATTACCGCCGTGATCATGCATTGGCGTTGCGTGCTTACACCACTTCCGTCGTGAGCATGCATTGGCGTTGCGTGCTCCCACCACTTCCGCCGTGGGCTTGCACTGGTGTTACGTGCTTCCACAAATACCGCCGTGAGCATGTACTGGTATTGCGTGCTTCCGCCACTTTCGCCGTGAGCATGCATTGGCGTTGCGTGCTTCCACCATTACCGCCGTGAGCATTCATTTGTGTTGCGTGCTTCCACAACTACCGCCGTGATCATGCATTGGCGTTGCGTGCTTCCACAATTACCGCCGTGAGCATGTACTGGTGTTGCATGCTTCCACCACTTCCGCCGTGAGCATGCATTGGTGTTGCGTGCTTCCACCATCACCGCCGTGAGCATTCATTGGTGTTGCGTGCTTCCACCATTACCGCCGTGAGCATTCATTTGTGTTGCGTGCTTCCACAATTACCGCCGTGATCATGCATTGGCGTTGCGTGCTTCCACAGTTACCGCCGTGATCATGCATTGGCGTTGCGTGCTTCCACAATTACCGCCGTGAGCATGTACTGGTGTTGCGTGCTTCCACCACTTCCGCCGTGAGCATGCATTGGCGTTGCGTGCTTCCACCACTACCGCCGTGAGCATGCATTGGCGTTGCCTGCTTCCACCACTTCCGCCGTGAGGATGCACTGGTGCTGCGTGCTTCCACCAATACCGCCGTGAGCATGCATTGGCGTTGAGTGCTTCCACCACTTCAACCGTGAGCATGAACTGGCGTTGCCTGCTTCCACCACTTCCGCCGTGAGCATGCATTGGCGTTGCCTGCTTCCACCACTTCCGCCGTGAAGATGCACTGGTAATGCGTGCTTCCACAATTACCGCCGTGATCATGCATTGGCGTTGCGTGCTTCCACAATTACCGCCGTGATTATGCATTGGTGTTGCGTGCTTCCACCACTTCAACCGTGAGCATGGACTGGTGTTGCGTGCCTCCACCACTACCGCCGTGAGCATGCATTGGCGTTGCCTGCTTCCACCACTTCCGCCGTGATCATGCATTGGCGTTGCGTGCTTCCACAATTACCGCCGTGATCATGCATCGGCGTTTCGCGCTTCCACAAATACCGCCATGAGCGTGTACTGGTATTACGTGCTTCCACCACTACCGCCGTGAGCATGCATTGGCGTTGAGTGCTTCCACCACTTCCGCCGTGAAGATGCACTGGTAATGCGTGCTTCCACAATTACCGCCGTGATCATGCATTGGCGTTGCGTGCTTCCACAATTACCGCCGTGATTATGCATTGGTGTTGCGTGCTTCCACCACTTCAACCGTGAGCATGCATTGGTGTTGCGTGCTTCCACAATTACCGCCGTGATCATGCATTGGCGTTGCGTGCTTCCACCACTTCCGCCGTGCGCATGCACTGGTGTTACGTGCTTCCACCATTATCGCCGTGAGCATTCATTTGTGTTGCGTGCCTCCACCACTTCGCCGTGAGCATGCATTGGTGTTGCGTGCTTCCACATTTAACGTCGTGAGCACGTACTGGTGTTGCGTGCTCGCACCACTAACGCCGTGGGTGTGCAATGGTGTTGTGTGCTTCCACCATTACCGCCGTGAGCATGCAATGGCGTTGCGTCCTTCCACCACTACCGCCGTGAGCATGCATTGACGTTGCGTACCTCCAGCACTGATGCCGTGAGCATGCATTGACGTTGCGTACCTCCAGCACTGATGCCGTGAGCATGCATTGGCGTTGAGTGCTTCCACCACTTCAACCGTGAGCATGAACTGGTGTTGCGTGCCTCCACCACTACCGCCGTGAGCATGCCCTGGCGTTGCGTGCTTCCACAATTACCGCCGTGAGCATGTACTGGTGTTGCGTGCTTCCACCACTTCCGCCGTGAGCATGCATTGGCGTTGCGTGCTTCCACCACTACCGCCGTGAGCATGCATTGGCGTTGCCTGCTTCCACCACTTCCGCCGTGAGGATGCACTGGTGCTGCGTGCTTCCACCAATACCGCCGTGAGCATGCATTGGCGTTGAGTGCTTCCACCACTTCCGCCGTGCGCATGCACTGGTGTTGCGTGCTTCCACAAATACCGCCGTGAGCATGTACTGGTGTTACGTGCTTCCACCATTATCGCCGTGAGCATGCATTTGTGTTGCGTGCCTCCACAATTACCGCCGTGATCATGCATTGGTGTTGCGTGCTTCCACATTTAACGCCGTGAGCAGGTACTGGTGTTGCGTGCTCGCACCACTAACGCCGTGAGTGTGCATTGGCGTTGTGTGCTTCCACCATTACCGCCGTGAGCATGCAATGGCGTTGCGTCCTTCCACCACTACCGCCGTGAGCATGCATTGACGTTGCGTACCTCCAGCACTGATGCCGTGAGCATGCATTGACGTTGCGTACCTCCAGCACTGATGCCGTGAGCATGCATTGGCGTTGAGTGCTTCCACCACTTCAACCGTGAGCATGAACTGGTGTTGCGTGCCTCCACCACTACCGCCGTGAGCATGCCCTGGCGTTGCGTGCTTCCACCACTTCCGCCGTGAGCATGCATTGGCGTTGAGTGCTTCCACCACTTCAACCGTGAGCATGCATTGGCGTTGAGTGCTTCCACCACTTCAACCGTGAGCATGAACTGGCGTTGCCTGCTTCCACCACTTCCGCCGTGAAGATGCACTGGTAATGCGTGCTTCCACAATTACCGCCGTGATCATGCATTGGCGTTGCGTGCTTCCACAATTACCGCCGTGATCATGCATTGGTGTTGCGTGCTTCCACAATTACCGCCGTGATCATGCATTGGCGTTGCGTGCTTACACCACTTCCGCCGTGAGCATGCATTGGCGTTGCCTGCTTCCACCACTTCCGCCGTGAAGATGCACTGGTAATGCGTGCTTCCACAATTACCGCCGTGATCATGCATTGGCGTTGCGTGCTTCCACCTCTACCGCCGTGAGCATGCATTGGCGTTGCGTGCTTCCACCACTTCCGCCGTGAGGATGCACTGGTGCTGCGTGCTTCCACCACTTCAGCCGTGAGCATGCATTGGCGTTGCGTGCTTCCACCACTTCCGCCGTGGGCTTGCACTGGTGTTGCGTGCTTCCACAAATACCGCCGTGAGCATGTACTGGTTTTACGTGCTTCCACCACTTCCGCCGTGAGGATGCACTGGTAATGCGTGCTTCCGCAATTACCGCCGTGATCATGCATTGGCGTTGCGTGCTTCCACAATTACCGCCGTGAGCACGTACTGGTGTTGCGTGCGTGCACCACTAACGCCGTGAGCATGCATTGATGTTGCGTGCCTCCAGCACTGATGCCGTGAGCATGCATTGGTGTTGCGTGCTTCTACAATTACCGCCGTGATCATGCATTGGCGTTGCCTGCTTCCACCACTTCCACCGTGAAGATGCACTGGTAATGCGTGCTTCCACAATTACCGCCGTGATCATGCATTGGCGTTGCGTGCTTCCACAATTACCGCCCTGATCATGCATTGGTGTTGCGTGCTTCCACAATTACCGCCGTGATCATGCATTGGCGTTGCGTGCTTCCACAATTACCGCCGTGAGCATGTACTGGTGTTGCGTGCTTCCACCACTTCCGCCGTGAGCATGCATTGGTGTTGCGTGCTTCCACCATTACCGCTGTGAGGATGCACTGGTGTTGCGTGCTTCCACCACTTCCGCCGTGATCATGCATTGGCGTTGCGTGCTTCCCCCACTTCCGCCGTGAGGATGCACTGGTGTTGCGTGCTTCCACCACTTCCGCCGTGAGCATGCATTGGCGTTGCGTGCTTACACCACTTCCGCCGTGATCATGCATTGGCGTTGCGTGCTTCCACAATTACCGCCGTGAGCATGTACTGGTGTTGCGTGCTTCCACCACTTCTGCCGTGAGCATGCATTGGTGTTACGTGCTTCCACCACTTCCGCCGTGCGCATGCACTGGTGTTGCGTGCTTCCACAAATACCGCCGTGAGCATGTACTGGTGTTACGTGCTTGCACCACTAACGCCATGAGTGTGCAATGGTGTTGTGTGCTTCCACCATTACCGCCGTGAGCATGCAATGGCGTTGCGTGCTTCCACCACTACCGCCGTGAGCATGCACTGGAGTTGCGTGCTTCCACCACTACCGCCGTGAGCATGCATTGATGTTGCGTACCTCCAGCACTGATGCCGTGAGCATGCATTGATGTTGCGTGCCTCCAGCACTGATGCCGTGAGCATGCATTGATGTTGCGTGCCTCCAGCACTGATGCCGTGAGCATGCATTGGTGTTGCGTGCTCCCACAGTTACCGCCGTGATCATGCATTGGCGTTTCGCGCTTCCACAAATACCGCCATGAGCATGTACTGGTATTACGTGCTTCCACCACTTCCGCCGTGCGCATGCACTGGTGTTGCGTGCTTCCACAAATACCGCCGTGAGCATGTACTGGTGTTACGTGCTTCCACCATTATCGCGGTGAGCATTCATTTGTGTTGCGTGCCTCCACCACTTCCGCCGTGAGCATGCATTGGTGTTGCGTGCTTCCACATTTAACGTCGTGAGCACGTACTGGTGTTGCGTGCTTGCACCACTAACGCCGTGAGTGTGCAATGGTGTTGTGTGCTTCCACCATTACCGCCGTGAGCATGCAATGGCGTTGCGTCCTTCCACCACTACCGCCGTGAGCATGCACTGGAGTTGCGTGCTTCCACCACTACCGCCGTGAGCATGCATTGATGTTGCGTACCTCCAGCACTTCCGCCGTGATCATGCATTGGCGTTGCGTGCTTCCACCATCACCGCCGTGAGCATTGATTGGTGTTGCGTGCTTCCACAATTACCGCCGTGATCATGCATTGGCGTTTCGTGCTTCCACAAACACCGCCGTGAGCATGCTCTGGTGTTGCGTGCTTCCACCACTTCCGCCGTGAGCATGCACTGGTGTTGCGTGCTTCCACCACTTCCGCCGTGAGCATGCACTGATGTTGCGTGCTTCCACCACTACCGCCGTGAGCATGCATTGGCGTTGCGTGCTTCCACCATCACCGCCGTGAGCATTGATTGGTGTTGCGTGCTTCCACAATTACCGCCGTGATCATGCATTGGCGTTTCGTGCTTCCACAAACACCGCCGTGAGCATGCTCTGGTGTTGCGTGCTTCCACCACTTCCGCTGTGAGCATGCACTGATGTTGCGTGCCTCCACCACTACCGCCGTGAGCATGCACTGATGTTGCACGCCTCCACCACTACCGCCGTGAGCATGCATTGGTTTAGTGTGCTTCCACCACAACCGCAGCTGAGGCTTTACTGGCGCTTGTTCGGAAGTGTCGATGAACAACTCAGACACTGTGGGGATTCTAACGCGCAGCAAACGCGGGTCATAATCTGAACCGCTGCCGTTAGAAACGAAAAAATGTGCAAAGCGGGTGCCCCATATCCGCCGTTTGCCCCGCTATATCCGGCGATTCACTGCCGTTTGCAGGTTTCTACCATGCTAGATTAGATTCACAACGGCAATTTCAATAGAAGCGGGTCTCCCCCAACAAGGACACGGTCCATGTCGCGGCCCGCGTGAGGGAGTCACCCCCACCGCGGTCCGCGATAGGGACATCATCCACGCCACGGTCGACCGCGAGGGAGCTTCCCTCGCTGAGTACCGTGGGGGAGGCCCCTCAGCGTCAAAAATCGTCCAGAGAGTGACTCGTAGCCACTTTCCAGGAGCAGCCCCGAAAGGCCGACTGCGCTCTCTTTAGGATGAGGCCCCTTATATACGTCCTCTGCTGCTGATATGGGCCTGTTCAATCGCGGAGTCATCAATAACGTGATTCGGCAGATCAAGCGAGTTCATGCGCTGTCAAATCGTCTACGAACGCAACACCGAGCCTCTCTGCAGCAGTGACGTCATCGCCAGCCAAACGGCGGAATCCGAGGTTTGGCAGGCGCTGAAGGCAGACCGGAATGGCCATGCGGAAACTCTGCCGTTTGCCCCGCACAGGTCGAAATGGGACGGTTCAGTGCGCGTTAGAAACGCCAGAGTGTCTGAGAACGGGAGGACATGCAATACAGTTGAGCTACTCTAACTGCGCCTGCAACCGCGCAGGTGCATTCAAAATGTTCTAGTCGCTGCACATTTTTACGCTGTGGGCTCTAAGTGACTGTTGACCGAGCTTGTCGCCATTCCAAACACTGTTGGCAAAACATGAGCTTATGTTGTAGCAACGACGCCTGCTGCCACTCCAAAAATACGCTCCGAGTTCAGGGAATGACAAGATCGGTAAACCCTGTCTCCAAATCCAAAATCTGGGGTGAACCTCGTGAACACATTTCGTTCTATGTAAGTAGAAGTCTATCTATCAGTACCCAATAATGTCTGGGCGTCCTGCCAGTTGATGAGTAATAAGTTGCATATGCCTTCAAAATGTACTTCAAATTACTGTAGACCGTCAAAAAACTTTCACAAGGACTGAGTCAGCAATACTTCTTACTTTATTGAAGCGGGTTTCCTGTTCAGCGAACTATGCGAGCGTGACGCCTATTCAATGGAGCCCTGTATTGTGTGTTCAAGACACGGAAAACCTTCATCCCCACCTTTTCCACAGCTTTTGCGCAGATTAAATGACACCTCTGGCTCCGTTGACACAAAAATTTCAAGGAGTTTCTATGGCTGCAATATTGGATGGCTTTTCCATCACACTTCATCACTGAACTCACTTTTCTTGAGGTATGGCATCCTTGTCAGATATAGTCTGGCGGATGGATCTTTGTAGCGGGCTGCGCGGCAATCACTACAAAACCGATCAGCGGGATTCCGACCGCGTGTGACGATCTACCACCGCAGCTCAGTCAATTGAATTGACTAAAATCTACAATTGGACTATACACTTTTTCGAGTTTATGTACCCCAGAGCAACCAACATTTGAAAAAACTTTCATTTGCATGCAATCGCGATTTAATTGCTTTAATTCGGTGTATTCGTATTTTCTAGAAATATCAGTCGGGACAAAGACATTTCGCAGCCGCGCGAGCAAGCAGAGCAAAGAAAAGGGCTAATGTAGCTACGAAGCTAATCGAAGTGTCGTGAGAGTGCGAGACTCTTCTCTGCCTGTCTAGGCAGAGGCAGCTCTTGCATAACTTGAAAAGCATGGTGTTCCTTTGATCTCGCGGATATATTTAAGGAGTTTTCCGACGAGGCGCAACCATTGCAACTTGCCCTGCGGCATTAACGACACCACTGACCAGCAGACATTTGATCGCGCGCTATGATCTAGCTCCGCAACCCCGTCCGTTCACTCGACTAATTTGTACGAAAAGACTGTACTTCTGCCTCTGTGTGCTGAACTCGATTTTTCGCTGCTCGAAAATGACAAGCTTGCGGAGCTTTCATAAAAGCTGTGATGAAGACGAGGAACATCCGACTCCGTGCCCACCTGATTGAGTTCAGAGTTCTGCTAGATTTGACTCATGCATCGGAAACCTGTGCGCTACGCAAGCAGAATAAGTGTGAGGTCGCAGCTCTTAAAGGCAGTGGTCACGATGAAAACGTCATCGAAAAAACTGCAAAAATCAGCTTAGATCGAAAACAGCTGAAAAACTAGGGAGGTATAGCGGTGAAAAACGGGCTAGAATTGGAGTTTTTAGGGCACAAAGATGCCAGTTCGTGCACATGTGCACAGCGCCGCCCAAAAAGATTGCAGTCTCATGCCGAGCAGTCAGAAATCATCGACATTCAGAGGAAGAAATGAATGCTAATCTACCCAATAAAAACAGTTGAACAATGAAAACAAGCATAGTCAATGTTTTTGACTAGATGAGTCAACGTTCATTGATTGAAATTCAATTTCAAGTTAACCGATGTTCTTGATATTAGAGATCATCGATGCCGATGATGTGGAGTGGGCTCCTCTACCATCAAGAGAAAAGAAAGTTCAGGCTTCAAATTTGGCCCAAAACTGCGGTTTTTCCGCGATTTTTTTCCTATGGGTCCTACTACTCGGAACCCAGAAAAGCGTTTAGAGAGGAAAATATGACAAGCATAATTGATCGCGACCACTGCCTTTAAAGGCAGCATACACGCTCGGAAATGATATCAATTTTTCGAAATGATTCGAAGTCTTGAAGCTGCTAATATTCAGAGATAACGAAAAACCCGTTAAAAAATTGACTGAAAAGAAGGTATAACGGTCCGTTCTATATTGGGCCAGAAGTGAACGAGTTGTACCGCATTGGCTGAAGTATCGGAGCTAGCGACAAATTTGCTGGGATAACGACGCTAGTGTACTCGTACAGCCCTTTCTGGAACGCTTACGACGTTAGAAGCGTAAAAAATGAGCCAAATGACCGTAATCGAGCATTGAACATCTGAATTGAAGGGCGGAGCCCGTATCTATGGGCGGAGAAAGGATGATTTTGTGACTCAATAAGGCTCAAATACGGTAATTTTAACTCGTTTTCAACTCTTCCAAATTCGTGAGGGCTCTTCTAGGGCCCGTACCACCCCACTAATGTAGTTATCTCACCAACTTTTGCGAGCGTGTATGCTGCCTTTAAAGATGAAATATGGTTTCGAGTTCTTCTTGGTAATGCCCTTTTTTTTGTTCGTTTTTTTACGACCTCTTGCTTTATTACGACCTATAACAAAAAACCACAAAAAGCCTCATTCCGGAGTGAAATTAGCATTCTTCAATTTTTCCGTTGGACGAGTGTAGTGGCCAGCATCGGTGATTTGGTGTATTAGTGGTCATCAGCTGGCTTGCGATTGATATTTAATCAATGAAATCTGGTCTCCGACTTGAATTTATCGAGCTCCATCCTCGTCTTCTAATATTCTACTCCGGTATCCAATCGCTCTCCATGTTGACCTCGCGACACGTGATGCGCCTCGAGGATGACCCCTGGGCAAGAGCTGTAACCGATTGGATACCTTGGTCCTTCAGGCGCAGTACTGTGCGATATTCAACCAGTGGTCGGACTCCTTCACTAAGGGCCGTGACATGATTACATGAATCTTCTTGTTTCTAGTGCGTACAGGATTTCCTTGCCACCTAGTAGGTTCAAATCCAAACTTTACTGGCGCTCGCTCGACCATGTTGATGATCAACGGGAAGACATCATCTACGGCTTCATTGTTGTCATTGTGAATTGTAAGTACTGTGATAACTGTAAGTATCTTTGTACGTATAAATACAAGCAAAACACTAATGGTAGCAGCTAAGAGTTGAGGAGAGGTTATTTTTCCTTTGCGTCAGGTGCAGAGTGAACGCAGAAAGTTTGGCCTTGACCAGTTTTGAGTACTCTTTCACGAGTCAGCACCTTATCACAAAAAAAGCTACAGCACACGGCTTCCAAGCGCCTAGTGCGCAAGCGCAAGCCCTTTCCGGAGCTGAACAATCCGCTTTGTTTAGAGGTCTTCCTTTTGAGAATATCAGCACGAACGGTAACTGCAGGCGTCGCCCCTTAAAAGTAACATATTTAGAACTTCCTTCTCTATCAGTTTTCTGCTACGTAAGATTTCACGTAATTTTCTGAATTCGACAAATTCCGCCAATTCTCCCTGAGTCAGGACCCGCACGTTTCTCAAGGACGAGAAAGAGTTTGTAACACCTGCTGTCATCTCACACTTTACAGTGTTCAGCCGAGACGAGAAATTACAAATTGATTCGTCGAATCATGGTCTCACATCGAGCCCGACCTTGTTCTCGCAGTGTTGCATGGTCTGAAAGTGTTTGTCCCCGAACTGTTTCTGAAGAGTTATTGCTGTCTTGGATGTATAGACCTTCGTTTTGTTATTCAATTCGACTGTCAGTTCCAATTGGACTTTCTGATGTGGTGGGGAACACTACGGATAATGTTGTTTTGTGCTTTATTTCACACGCTACGCTCGAAATCCGTTGATCCAACCTAAAGTTTCAATTGGAGAATGTCAACTCTGGCTATACTTGGAATTATTCTCGAATTACACCTCCGCGTAGAACTATATTTATTTTCTGCAGCACCATCCATGAACTGTTACATAACATCGGCATGGATCCTGAAGAGACTTTGCGTTCCCCATTGGAGGTTGGCGCAAACTCGGTGCACCTATGTTAGAGCATATAGCACCGAGTTTGCGCCAACCTTTAACAGTTAACGCAGAGTCTCTTCCGAGTCCATGCCGACGTTAGTTGTGCTCGAGACGTTCGATACCTCATTTGTGGCGTATCCTTAGTAATAAAGTCCACTCTTCATAGCTCCGTGCCCTGAAAAGACCATTTCTCTTGATTTGCGATCCGATAGTTAGACGAGACATGGCACGGCAAAGGAGCCAGTGATAAGTATTTTTCTCGAGAGAACCTAGCCTCTAAAGCGCACATTAGACCTTGATTTTTTTTTGGCGAAATCAAAACAATGGAAATTTGCTTACCAAAAACATCTGAGGCGCAAAAGCACTTCCGACTTCACAGATTCTGTTATACTAAACAAACAAAATAAGCGTGAGCGGTATTTTAGGAGTTTTTGGAACTCCTCTACTTCGTGGCCCTGGGTTCATCGCACGAACTATTCTGCCATTCAGCAACTCAGACAATTGTCGAATTCAGTGCATGTTGAATATGCATTCACCTCGAAGACAAGGCAGTTTCGAGCACATTCAGGAAACGTGCTGCAAGGAAGCACGTACTCCTATTGTGTTTCAAACTACGACACGTGCCTGTCCCAAGAAATAAGACGTTCAAGGCGTGCATGATGCATATTCAAAATGATTACAAAACTACTTTTGAAAAAAGGAGAGCATACGGCGTGCTTCTGAGGTGGAACGCAGATGTCAGCAGTTCAACTAACCAAGTTTGCGGTATGTACTTGGCCCACTTAGCCGCTGGAGGCCTCTTCCGACCGCTGGCGGACCGAGACGGTGCTCAGTGAGCTGGCCGCGCAGCATCTCGGTGATTCGGCAGCGCCACGTGTCGGTGTGCTGCTACGATAGCGTTGGGCTACCTTGCAGCACGTGCTCCTGCGATAAAACTTTGCAGTCGGTAATGTTGTTTAGAGCACGTGCACCTCAGACAGAGCCTTTCGATAGGTGTGGCCACTCGAGTTGGATGCACACTCGACACCAATTGAATGTGGCGATTTCCTGAGAATGTGAATACCGTGTACCGTTTGAGATGTCACTTACCACGATTCGTCGACCACATAGCGCGAACCGCCATTCGAGGGTATGGCTCGTTCTGTACGGATGTGAATTATCTTCTTATCTCGTAGAACAAAGCGGGTTTCTTGATGTCTGATGATGTTGTACTCGACACGAGGTTGGTATATCTTCTTTATGGCCGACGTTTCGGAGAAACCTCCTTCTTCAGAGCCTGAAAGGATCGAATAAGATTTGCGCTTACTCGATCAAACGTCGCCTTAAACTTACCGATTCGAGAGCCCAAATTTCCCCCGCGTGGGTGTGAGAGAGGAGGGCAGATGAACCTCACCCAGCCAGGAACTCGCTAGTAAACAAAACAGCGCGGTAAGTCAAAGGTATAGCCGTCTCGCTCATTTAAGTCCGAGCAGAACAAACAGCGGAGCGGTTGGTCATGGCGAAACACAACAGTGATAGGAGATTTCGACATGATACGCCCGATAAGCCTCACTTCGACTGACTCAGAATGAGGAGGAGAGGCTATAGGAACGCTGTAGACCACCAATTGTGATGTTAGAAGGCTAGTCTTACGTATGGCCTGAGTTCCCGCGTTATATGCAGACCTTCTCCTTTCGATTAATCTGCGGGTCGTAAGCTTGAATGAAAAAATGCCTCTAATGTTTTTCGCGCTGCGGTATCAGTCTCCCGAGCCATTATCTCGACCTTGATATCAAAGCTCTCACCAAAATGGGTCATGACCCGATGCGCCTAAGCACTGTTGTTTCTCGCTGCCTTTCTTTGCCGTCCAAGTGTTCTTTGATCCTGACATGGGCGGCCGCGACGTTTCCCCGATGTATTTTTCGCTGCACAGCTCACAGGAAATCATATAGACCACACCGCACGTGGTGCAATCCCCGTCCTTGCCAGCCGGGCAAATCACACAATTGGGGAGTTGTACATATGCGGTCATAAATGCGGTTTCGGACAAGACGTCTTTTAAGGTTGTTAGGAGGGATATCGACCAGAAACACGGAATTTTCCATTCCCGTCTTCCTTAAACATTTCCTGATTGAAATGCTCAGTTGATCGGAAAAGAACGGTACTTTGAAGGAAATTTTCTGTTCAATTGAGCTACTCTGAGTTACATTGCGCAACGTTGTGTTTCTTGACCTGCGCCAACTGAATTCGCTGGAGTATCCGTTCAGATCAGCTATATCTCGAGCCCTTCGGATAGATTCCGCTCTTTCCTCTTCTCCGCTACATACATCACTGGCTGTTCGGAACATATTCGCTATTACAGCTTTCTTTGTTTGATATGGATGTGCTGACCGAAAATGGACGATTATGTTTTTATTGTTGGGTTTGCGGTACCACTTTGTAGCATATCCTCCGTCACGCAAATGGACTTGAACATTCAAGAAAGGCAGCCAATCTTCGACGGGTTTCTCCCTGGTGAACTTTATGCTTTCTGCCCGAGTTCAGAATGTCAAAGCAATGATCCATCTCTTCCTGTGTGGCACAGACGATGAAACAGTCATCTATATACCTGCAATAAAGCATGGGAAGGCGGGCTAGCACCGGAAGTTCGATTTTTCCCATATAGGCGATAGCAAGAGTGGGCGCAAGGCGCTGTCCCATTGCCAGCCCTCTGATCTGCTTGAAATAGCGGCCACACCATCTAAAAACATTGCAGCTGAGACTCTCTTTTATGAGTGACATCAGTTGGCCAATGGATAGTCCGTACGTGTTGACTGAACTTTGGTGTTGTGTGAGTAGTTCGAAAATTGCCTGCATTGCGTGCTCGTTGCTGACATTTGTGTACAACGCAGTTACATCGAACGATTCCATAATACAGGAATTATTTAGTTGTGCGCTGCGCAAATTGTCAAGAAAACACTGAGTGTTTGGGAGATGCGCTGGAATGAAGTTAAGCAGCTGCTTCAATACACAGTTCATGAACCACGCAATTCTGTCCGTAGGACCGCCCACGCAGCTGATAATCGGCCTCACTTTGATAGTGGAGGGAGAGATTGTAGCCAGATCTTCACCCTGCGGAAATTTGTGTGTTTTCACCAGCAGATAGAGAACTGGACAGCTTGGTGTGTCAAGTTTCAGCCGTTTTATGAAGTACGGGTTCAGCCCAGCTGCTTTTCCCACTTTTACCCACTCTCTGTTCAGCTTACGGTACTGTGTTTGGAACTCCTTCGCCGAGGAAGGGTTGTAAATGGTCGTATCCTGAAGGTGATTTTCCGTCATTGAAGTATCAATTTGGTTAGGAATCACGACAAACTCTCCTCCTTTGTCACTGACGGACAGGCGTATCGCTTTTGATTCCACAGATTCACGTATTTCTTTGATACCGCGTAGTTGAGCCCGAGAAAGGTTTAAGGGAATGTTTTGCCTGCGCGCTCTTTCAAACAACTTGAAAACCTCGTCCGCAAAGATACGAAAACTTATGTCAGAAGCCAGGTCAGGATCTTCCTGTTGTGTTTCGCCATGACCAACCGCTCCGCTGTTTGTTCTGCTCGGACTTAAATGAGCGAGACGGCTATACCTTTGACTTACCGCGCTGTTTTGTTTACTAGCGAGTTCCTGGCTGGGTGAGGTTCATCTGCCCTCTCTCTCACACCCACGCGGGGAAATTTGGGCTCGAATCGGTAAGTTTAAGGCGACGTTTGATCGAGTAAGCGCAAATCTTATTCGATCCTTTCAGGCTCTGAAGAAGGAGGTTTCTCCGAAACGTCGGCCATAAAGAAGATATACCAACCTCGTGTCGAGTACAACATCATCAGACATCAAGATTATTACCATGCCGAGGTTTATGGAGAGTCGCACATGGAGAAAGCGGGTTTCATTCACAGCCACTAGAAGCAAGATATAGTGTAGCAGACGCAACCCGATGTTTATGGTTCAGTTCAACACTTGCCATACATTTATGCAACTGTGTAGCCTGTCTTCAAGGCTCCTTGGCGAAATCGAACAGGTTGTCCAGAATTGAGAAAGCGGCGGAAGGGGCGTCTTTGAGGGAGAAACATTGAAACTGATAAATTGGCCTATTGTGTGTCAGTTGTCGAACAGTCATCATACTCATCTCGGCACAATGCCCACTTCGGCTCGTTAATGAGGCATAACATTTTTAGTGTTCTATTATGTATACATTTTCTTGAAGGAGGAGAAGAATCTGTACGGACGCTCTTAAATAATTCTTTTTCATGTGATCGACCTACATTTCGGTGGTCTTTAAGCGATTACTTCGTGCATTTTCTGTTTTGTGAATCTCTTCGAAGTGACTAGGGACCTTGCATGGTTTTCCTCATCATTAAAAAGTATAGCCGGTCAAAATTAGCATTTTTCAGAAGTTGTTCTGAACGCGAAGTCTGTGCACCTTGGAGAGATTGGGCTCGAGATTTCTTGGCGTACCGTTTTCAGAAGTTGATGGGTAACATGCTCAAAAAACTAAGAGCCTAAACTCGGTTCCACTCTATAACAACCGAGAGGTTCTGAGAGCACTGGGGTGCTGACCACAAATCTGAAGTCAATCAAGAAATGTGGACACTTTTCTCCTAGTTCAGGGAGGGTCGCACGTTGGTCACAATAGTACCTCCAGAAATGTCTTAGGACTCCCACCTTCCCCCAAACGGAGTTATGACTCTTCAAAAATTTACTAAACTTAAGTGGCGAACGTATGGTGAACTAGTTGTTCGAAATTTTTGTTTCTCTCATACGCGAAATCTTAATGGGGACATATAGCCAATCTCGCTCGGATGAGTTCAGGCGGAGTAAATGGCGGAGCGGTCGGTCATGGCAAAATATGACAGTGATAAGGAGGTTTAGACATGATAAGCACGATAAGCCTTACTTCTACCGGCTCAAAATCAGGGAGCTAGGCTATACAACACCCACGCTACCTTTTGTAAAAAAAAAGTCTTGGCATAAAATCTTTCGATTCTTGCAACTTTTTTGAATGAAAACGTTTTTGAATTCCGGAAACGCTATTACATTCACAGATCAAATTGCTACCTAATTATGTGACTTGTGGGTCGAAGTTCCCTAGAGTCGCTTCGTTTTTGAAGGAAATATTTTTCGCAATCGTTTCTCCAAAACGTTGCGCACGACGAAGTGGTGCAGTTTTTTGAGCAGAATTTGCACAAGTAATTGAAGGACAATCTGTATTCTCCTGTCATAAATCAGGTGCAGGTGAGAGAGTCGCAAGGTTTATATAGGTTGAATTTTCGAAATCCTTTATTAAACACGCTTGTGAACTCCGTGAAAAGTAGAAGTTTTGTTGCAGAAACCCCGAACTCTTCAATGAAGGCTTTGAAAAATTCAACCCAAACAAACCTTGGCATTCTCTTACCTGCATCTAATTTATGAAGAAAGCATACAGACTGCTCTTCGCTTACTTGGACAAATACTGCTCAAAATTTCGCCGCACTTTGCCTCGCGCGACGTTTTTTATAAACAATGGCAAAACAATTTCTTCAAGAAACAAAGCGATTTTTGGGAGCTTCGGTCCACAAGTCACATAATGTGGTAGCATTTTGTCTGTGAATATGATAGCGCTTTCAGAATTCCAAAATGTTACAATCATGGCACGTTTTTCGCCAAGTTTGCCAGATGCTCCCCGTTTTTACAAAACCTAGCTCATGTATTGTACCTGAACGAAGAGAGAGAGAGAGATAACAGAGAGAGGGAGAGAGAGAGATACTATGAGGTGAGGCAAAAACGAGGTGACTGATTGAAATATTCCGCTCATCTTGGCACTTTTGAGCCCGAGATGTTGCCGAGGGGGGGGGAGGGCGCAACGGAGTGCTTTCGTTCTGTATCTCACCCATTTAAAGGAATTGAGGTCTCACACTCGGTCGGCAGATGTTATACAGTAAGGGTCTACCTCATCAATACTTGATTATACCCCTGAAGGTGTGATGTGTGTTCAAACACATCCGCTCCAATGTTAACCAACAGAGGGAAAAGTTTGGAGCGGAACGCGAATGTGAAGATTTCCTGAAATTTCGGAAAAGTTTTGGACGACTTTCGCTGTGTTTATGTAGTTCACGTGCCCTAAATGACCTGCTCACAAACGTAACCTACCGTGGAGTTCAGAGAATCGACGAAATGACCCCATAATTCTGTGTTATGCACATTTGAAAATCTTCTCAATAGGAGTTCTGGGTGAAACCCGCAGAAGAAGTCTGGGAACGCGAAAATTTTTTGTAATTCCCTCCTCAACTTCCTTATGGTGAGGGCAGCCATGCTAGGTTTCCTAGTGATAACTGTGTATATAGACGCTGTGTGTGAAATTCGACTCTCCGTTTTAGATCGTTTTTTTTTTCAGCAACAAATGAGGGGCCTGCTGTGCCTTCTCGGGATTGTGCTTCTTGCGCGAGCTCAGGAAGATCCTTGCGCCTCGGCACCTACAGCTACGGCTAAAATTATGTGTCGACAATTGCACAAATGGGACGAGGCAGCAAGAGTAAGCGTTCTCCCATATCGCTTTCCGAGGATTCTGCACTTCTTTAAATAGGAGGTCCTTATTTACAAGATGATGCTGTTGGCGGGACCTAGACTTACAATGTGATTCTCTTCGACCCTCACCCAACACGATTATGACGTCTTTGTCGCCCGTCATGTCGGCACTTCCCCTTCAAAACAAATTTAAAAGAATCAAAACGCCGCTTGGCGGCGCTTTGTCCGGGAACCATGAGCCGGGTGTGGGGGGGGGGGGGGTCACGCCGTTTCGCGGCGCTCTGTCCGGAAACTGTGTGGCTTTTCTGGACCTATTAAATCTTTCACGGTTAGGAAAACCCCGGCCAAAGCGCCGCTTTGCACTAGCAAAGCAAAAAAAACTTTCTTTTATAATAACTTTAAAATATCTGAAACGGGGGACGGTGGTGGGTATTAAAGTCCCGGGAGCCTTATAAAACGATGTTCTGCTCCGCACGAATCTTAGAAATGCAGTTACCGTTTCTAATCGAGAAAATCCCCACCAACTGAAGCGTGCACTATCTCTACACGAATGATGTAAATGGTCCGCCACAACCCTACCACTTACAAAGTGGTCCAGTAGTGTGTGAAAACACTGCACTTTCCCGTCCTGAGATTTTAATTAATGATTTCTATTTCACCTAAAGACGTTTTGAAACTGCATTTTTCTCAGAACTGCTTTCACGGAAGAATTAAAAATTTGTCCATGATACTTGCACGATTTTGTGTGGCGGGCTCACCTCAAACGCGGTAGTGCGCAGCTCCGGACGGTAATTTCACTCCGATAGCGACACTACTTACAGCCTCATACAACGAATTTTCGGAACTCTGCACAGATTTCCCTTCATCTTTGTGATTTACAAACGATTCGTTCAAAATTCTTCATAACAAAAATTTCAGATCCACTTTGACGTGTGGATAAGAGGTCCTGTCCAAAAAAGGCAGTTGTAGGTGAAGCTTGAAATAAGACACCAGAGCTAGGGTCCCTGCATAGTTCAATAGAATCCGCTCGTCGTTCAGTAAGGTTTGCGAATTATAGGCTAACAGAACTGTGCTCTACTCATCACAGGAATCTAAAAAAACAACTGAGTAAAAAAGGAAGACCCCACAGATGAACTTGCATTTAAGTTTTCCTGTGTAGCGATTATTCAGGTAGTTTGGTCCTGAGTGGACTTCCAGAACAGCGTCACACTGCAATTCTTGAACGCTAGGTTTTGCTGCTTCTGCTCCCTATAATCTGTCCCAATCGAGTCAGCCAATGGAGAGTCCCGAGTCATCACTCTTGCGTTTACCCAGTCACGCCTCTTACACAGTTTCTGCCACACCGTAATTCAGAACACCAAATTCATAGTTGTCTCCGCGAACCCTCAATGTTTTGTATATTGCTCTAGTTTTCATGATTACCGTAGAACGGGTACTGCGTAAGTAACGTGATTGCGTACCTGCACAGAGCTGTAGTAGCGCGCTAGTATGTATGGTAGGGTTCAGAACAGCAAAGAGCGGTGACTCGCCGTAATTCAAGTGTTTTTTTTTCGGAATTGCAATTCGGAAAACAGTGAGGAGGGGACTGGCCAACAAAAGGACGACGTTGATCAAAATCCAGTCTTCACCGTCTCCCTCAAACATAAGTGTGATCTCACTAATCGAATAGGGCGTTATGTGCCCTGTGGCGATAGATCAGTAGCCTCTCTAGGCTTTTATGCATTGCCGCGTATTTGGAGTGGAACAGTCACTAAACAATGACTATTGTTCAATGTCGTTTTGTCGCTGCTCCGCACCCGCCCCATAACTTCCAGAGCCCCAGATAAAAAAAAATCAAAAACCGCTTTCGCAGGGACTTAGCCTAACTGCCACTCTTTTCAACTTACCAAAATCGCCCATGAAATCACTTTCTTCTCGACAGTGCTAAAAGCCCAATCACATGCGTTGAATTCTCTTGAAATTTTGTGTTTCAGTCTTCAATGATAAGTAAATTCCTTTGTAATTGGCGTTTGATGGGCATTTGACGCGCTGATCACGAATTTGCTATCAATTTTGCATTTAAAAGTCTCGTTAAAGGCATCGTCCACGATGAAAACCGAATTTGGGTTTATGCGTTCATTCGGACTAGTGGGCCATGACAATGTCACTCAGAAAGTTTGGAGTTACAAAACCGTCTCTGAGTGAAGATTCGCTTACCTCAAAATGGCTTGTTGGGTTTGGAGGGCCGGCCTTGGGGTCGATCCGTTGTTACAAGGAACAAAACTCCTGGGTTGCTGACGGCGGGTGTGCCTTGACGCGTCGAAGGGCGCAATACACACGCCAGTCGATTTCGAATTCGGTATCGATCGAAAGCAGTCGGCAGCACTGGACGCAGCAGGTGGGTAGCCCATTTTAATTTCGCTGAAGTCGTAGTTGAGCGGCATCCTCGGTGAATTGCTTCCAACGCTGCGCCAAGGAACGAAGAGTTAAACTGTTCCTTGCATTCTCTGCGCAACCATCCCAAGTTGATGCCGGCGCGAAATTCAAATTTGCTATGAACTTTCTAAAAATGGGTTTTTCTCAAAAAATTGACGTTTTTGAGGGGGCGTTTTGCTACCGTTAGTCACTATAGGGATAGTACAACACGAAAACATCAAAAACCCAAATATGGTTTTCATCGTGTACGATGCCTTTAATGAGCAATGGGGTGAGTTTGGGTTGGGGAGGTTGTATAGTATCAGAATTTGAAGCGTTATACGACCGATGGGTAAAGAATGGTTGTTGATTACTTTTGCAGATCAATCCGTGAAGTTGTCTACTTCGAAGAAGGTTTTAGGTTACCCCGAAATCCTTGAATAGATCTTAAAGCTGCTTTAGAAGGTTTTGATAACGGTTCACCGGGGTTTGGCGCGGGGTATAAAGTACGGGAGGTGTTTATAAGTCACGTCCATGATGTTGTCGTGTCACCAACGCACGAAGGTCATGACCCCTGGTGATGCCGAGAATTGAATCTCCTCCACGTAATAAGGATGAAGTCGTTTGGCTGAAGAAAGGAAAAGGACTCGAACTGATTTGTGATTTTTTGGCTATTTTGATGGCAGAATGTTGAGAACCGAAAAACGTAATCACCCAACCTTCCCCTAAATAATTGCGCAATCGTATGAGCTTACCTATACTTTGAAGGTTTTGGTGAACTGAAATGCACATACAGCTCAATACTGTTTTAGAGTGGTTAGAGATGTGATGAAACAGTGCTGTAGTGTTGGAGACCCAGGGGGTCGTTCTTTGTGCTCCGATTCTTTTATTATATGGAAGGATTCATGAGAAACCCATAAGAATGTCAGGTTACTGAAGCCGTAGAATATCGCTTGTGTTTTCTCTTCCTTATTCTGAGTCTCAGACATGCTCAAGCCCCTATTATACTTAAATTACTCGTAATTTAAGTATAATAGGGGCTTGAGCATGAAAAAAATGTATATTCGTTTTACATACAGTTGGCATAGATCCTAGTGACACTTTGCGTTCCCAATGGAAGGTTGGCGCAAAATCGCTGCCATATGTTATAACATAGATGCACCGAGTTTGAGCGAAACTTCAATGGGGAACGCAAGGATCCATGCAGACTGTACGACGTTCGCCTTGAGTGACGTGATAAGGAACCAAACAAGCGTCATTGGTTTTTTATAAAACAAGAAGCAGTCAGAATCGGCTTCGGCAATATATTTGTCTGTAGGATAATGGCAATGATTTGAGGTTTGCTCGTTGATCTTTCGCATGTGCGTTCTCTTGTTTCCATTAGAACAAGGCGTCTTCAAGGCCAGGCGCCGCGTCATTGTCGAAGAAGATCGCCCAATTGAATTGCGTGATTGCGAGATGTCGAATGATTGTAGCAAAGAATGACTAAAGAATGACTACAGTAGAGCTTGACTCCAACACTACATGGAAATTTCACGGCTAGTCCAACCATAGCTCACTCTTTCGCATTGATTAATTGTTACGTAAATGTTACAGCGCCACATAAGTATACGAACACCCCGGAAATGAGCTGAACAGCGGTTGGATCGAGGTTTTAGATGTCGGAACACGTTTCTACGTTTTCTGCAACGCCGAGAGACATGAAATACATCGTGTCGCCACAGCTTCTCTACTTGACCCTTATTTATAGAGAAGAGTTCAGTTTTTGTACGCCACATATGTAAGTATACGAACACTTAGGAACCATTGAAATTCATCAATCAGCCGGACACAATCATAAACAAAATATTGTCAGTACAAAGTGGCGGCACTGCTACGTGTAATAAGTTCGAACAGTCCGTCTGGGAGGCTGTCGCTGAGCCGCTTGGGAGCGTTTCTGTCCATGTCACCCTATGCGTCCACGATGGCTTGCTTGAGAGCACTGACGTTGTCGTATTGCTTTTCTTTCTTGTTCAGCTTACGCACAATAATCCCCCCCACAGGTTCTCAATGGGATTCAGACCGATCCGGACAGCCGGCCCAGGCAGAAGGTCGACATTATTACTCCGGAACCACTCCATAGAAAACCGGCTCACGTTGATCGTGACGTTATCCTGTGCATAATGGAATCTTTCACGTCGTCGAGCACGCAGGAAAGGCAGCAGATGGGAGGTCAAGACTTTTTGGTAATCTTCTGAGTTCATCCTTCTCGAAACGAATTCAATGCCGACCTGGCCATTGCTGCTGAAAGCTGCCCACACCATGAGGCTTGCACCTCCAAAGTTTCGGCGGCTGAAGAAGGAAGGCTCCTTTCTCAAATCTCTCCAGTAACCTACAGCCTCAAAAGCGGCGGTGGTATGTATTAACCAAAACACTTCTTGGTACTCGGCCGCGCCCACATGACAAGAAACGAAAACCAGCACAAACCTGATCTCGTACCGAAATGCCATACACACCACCAAATAGTGAAGATCCCCAAAAGAGAGTAGTGTTAACAGATCGGAGGTAGGAATTGATTTCCCTTTTTCGATCTTTAGGATCCAGCTTCTTTCTGAACCGAGATTTCAATGCAGGCTCAAGCAAGTAAGAAGACCATCGCACTGCCACCGGGAGCGAATGCATTTGCTGCAGTGGCCGGTGCTGGTCGAGCAATCGCGGCCGAATTGGCACCGATCGCCAGTTCAATCTACCAATGCATGGATCTGCAGTGCATGTGTACCTACCTCAGAGGTGAGTGACATTTCTTGTCATAAACGATGTCAAAAGATGATTATCTTCAGGAAACCTCTCTCCGACCGGTGATTGTACTCTACCAAATGGGCAGAGGCTGGGCAAGGCCATCAGGTCAGCTTTATTGAGCGCGTCATACGAAGAGCCCAGACGCACACACGAGAAGTGCGCGTTTGTATCCAGGCGAATCGTTAAGAAACCAGCTTAAAAAACATAAAACATGAACACATTTTTCACTCACTTTCCGCTCTTGCGACCACATTAAAGTTCTTTTCTTACCTTATGGGTTGATTGATATGCGGATACTAACTGGGCATTCAAAGTCTAATTCCAAGTGTGTGTGGTGGTCCGGTAACTTGTCGTGCCATACAACATTATTAAGTTTCATAAAGTTCCAGTGAGTCTTAGCTCAGGTACCTAGAAGAACAATATTCTCCAAAACCATTATGTCCGAAGACGTTTGGGAGCTACCGTACATGATCACAATCATCCCTAAGATAGCTGAGTTGAATACACATCCTACGTGGCATGTAGGACTTGAACCTGCTTCACACACTTTCCGTGCTAGAGTGCTCACAAATACGCCACAGACACCCGCTCCGTAATTTGAGCAAAAAAACTGCGTGGACACGTAAGATCGATCTGGCGTTCAAAGAAATTGCGATGCAAGTTCGATTGCTGTCTTAGTCTCCGTCCGTAGCGAATTACGAGCATCGCTCAGACATCAACTCCTGTTGGATCCAGGGTGCGTGGCAGGCCGAACAACATCCACATGCAAGTGGACCGCATTGTCCCGGGATCACTCCTGCATGAAGATATTGCTTGGCTCAACTCGAGACAATGACGGTTGGATCGCGGAGTGGGTGCTATTCGGCATGCAATGCGCACATGGCTCGGCAGGTGTTACAGCCTTGATAGAGTGCATAGAATTTCACGCTCTCAAGTGAAAATAAAGCACTAGCAACCTATTCTTTCCCTGTGTTTGCAACGAAGAGAACTTAGGCGCTAACGCGCGAAGTGAGGTCCTTCAGACCCGAGGCAGCTTGGCCAATGGCTTGACTAAAACCGTTGGCATTGGCTCGTGTATGTCGTGGTTCACTTCTCGTAATTCAACCGCTGTTCCTAGTGTCTTAGGCTCATTCGGATTTTGACGATTTTCGGTGAATCGGGTTTTGAATCATGAAAATTTCGGTTCATTCGAATGGATATTCGAAAATGAGTGAGTCGGATCCAATGTATAGTAGCTACCTACGAACCCTTTTCTTTTCGTTTTAAGCACAGCTCATATAATATAGACTATCAAGGTTTTCTACGAAATTTTTTTAGGAAAGAGATCCGCATGCTGACGGATGACGAAAGACGGCGGTATTATGCAGCAGTGAGGACGCTGAAACAGGTTCGTATGTTTGGTCAAAATTAAAATAAGCCTCCTATGGGCTGCCATGGAGCAAACAGGAGAACTTGCAGACGAGAAAAAAAACTGTTGCTAAAATAACAGCAATTCACATTTGCGACTAAGATACCGAGTATGAAGTCAAGCAGATTCTCCCAAGGTCCCTATTACGAGCATTGTGCACCAACATTTAGAATGGCGAGTACGATCGAATCGCTCGAATTCACACGCAGTCAACGGTTGTTGGAGGAGCACATTCTGGCCCAGCATTCTTGCCATGGCATCGCGAATTTACAAAAAGGTTAGATCATTCGAGCGAATTCTCGATCCTCTTCTCAGAATCGGCTTCGTAATTTACGCGCCTAGCGTAACGACACACATTTCATCACCGATATCGACATGAAATCGATATGCCTGACTATGAGAAGCACTATCACGATCGCGCGTTGGGTCAAGCATGAGCCTGGCCTTTCGAATCAAGCCCCATCTGACAATTTGGAATCAATCCTCCATTAGAGTTGGCGCTTAGCTCCATAGTCAGCAACAGTGCAGCAGCAGTAATAGATTTGATATTTCTAATTGTGCTGTTTTCACTTCAGATACGAATTCGCACTCCGCCAAGTCGATCCATCCGTTACTCTTCCGTATTGGGACTCGACCCTCGAAGCTGCTCTAGAGCGCCCTGCCGACTCTGCGTTGTTCTCGTTTGTTCTTATTTCTGCCATTTGAAAATATCAGTCCCAAACGAGCTGCGGGAGCAATGCTTGATAAACGCTGCGTTTCGTAATAATATGCACACCCCTTCAATGTCGCCTATCAGTTTTTGAATAAAATTTTGGGGGTGCTGTTATGACCATTCGAATCAGCGTGTTCGACGAGCATATTTCTTCTTTTTCTGTTTTCTGTGAAGAAATGGCCCTACGCGACTCCTCAGCTACGCTTTTGGCAGTATTCAACAGCCTGATTTCACTGGAAAACTGGGAGGAGAGATGATGAAGGGTTCTGATCTTCTAACTTCGTGGCAGCATCAATCTTATCCGAAACTTTTTTGTGTAATTTTCATAATTGATTAAATATGTACTATATAGGTGAGGGGGAGGCATTTTTCTGACTCGGGTTTTTCCTGGGTTATCCGGCAGAAACAAGTACTGTTCTAACTCCCATGAGAGCAAGGCAAGGTCCGGAAAAGCGAAGAAGCCGGTAGCACTCAAAGTTTTTAGTCGTGGTCAACTCGTTTCTAAAGCCCCTTTCACAGTTTGTCCGACGATGCCGTCCTACACGTTCAAGGATAGGGCTACGACACCGTTGAGTGCCTCAGTGCGGCTCCGGATGACCGACGTCGCACCGCGGCATCAAACGTTTGTACAAAAATTCTACGTTGACGGCGGGGTGATAGATATTATCGACTGCTCTATCACAGGCCTGATGGGCGCCGCGCGCGACGTCGGATGGCAAAATAACTGTGAAAGGGGCTTGACTCTACGCCTACGGCCGATGCTACTTCCAGACCATGGTCATTGTGTCAGAAGTTCAAGGACCGGCTGGAACTGCATAGCGACACCATTCTCGATCTGGTAGTATGATGGGTGTAGCCGCGAAAAGGATAGCTGCGGACCACTCACCAGCCCGCGCGCCGATCGATCGTCACACTTCTCGTGGGCGCGCATGATGCAGCGCAGGCCGCTTAAGTGTCCGCAGCTATTCCTTTCGCGGCTACACCCACCATAACTGCGCGTTTAGTGCATGAAAATTCTCTGAGGGAAATCAAGTTTTCTCAAATCTTCTAAGATGTGTGTATAATTATGAAATGGTCAGTTTTTGGTTTAAACTCTAATCCACGGTACAATTCTATGTAACTTCACTTGGGATGATTTTCACGTACTCTGATCCCATTAGTCATAACAGTGTCTTCGAAAAACCCAAGGGAGAACCGGTAGGGGACTTTTAGGGACGCGCTTATACATATGTAATTATGAAACGCTCTCTATTAGTTGGAGCGCCGCCTTTGACAATCTTGCCGAACACGAGATCCCAGTTCTCTTGAAAAAGCCAGAAACTTCAGTGAGCTGCTAGCCACACCCTCAACACCAAGGCACAGCCAAAAGCCCCGCCCCGATTAAGAACACATATGGTCAAAACTATGGCTTGCTTCCTCAAGATATAAAAATTAAATCTCAATCACGGATGGCGCGGCGGTCGAGAGAAGGGCTTGGGGGCTCAGCTTACCACACCGCCAGCCGCCGTTAGATTTGAATGTTTTTTTTTCTTGAGGAAACAAGCTACGGACTTGATAGTACATAGTTTTGCGAACTAGAATATTCGTGACTGCGGAGATGTGTAATAGTAACGTGTACATTACTACTGTACTTTGTACAAATAACATTCTCTTCCCTGTTCGCGTCGGGGTGTGTGGTTAGGCTCTTGAAGTATTGGACGCGGGACCGATTTTGTCCCTGTTGTTCCTAGCCTATCCGACAAAACCGAGGTGCAGCGCTGGGCACGGTTGTTTCAGGTGCTGGCTGGCACGGCAAACCTTAGCTTCGTTGGCCTGTAGAGAGATGAAGTGTCACGGGCATTTCATTTTGAACGAACAGCGCTCTAAGAAAAATTTTGATACGCATGGCATGCTCACGTTGTGACGATACTTCGTGGATTTTTTTGATTTTTAGCCTTGTATGGCTTGTGTTGATATATGCGTTTTGTATTCACCGAAGTATGATTCTATGGTGCCCGCCAAACTGAGAAAAACGTGTTTCTAATGAATTCAAGGTCTGCTATTGTTCAAGTAGGATATTCGTGAGCCATGGTTTGAAGACCTAATCTTTTTTCCGCAGTCCATTATCCTTTCAGCAGCCAATGCTATGCTGGCATTCCAAACCCATTACATTCATTTCTATCATTATCCAAAAGATGCCTCAGCAACAGTTTCAATGGTTGATTTTCGAAGCAGGTCTATGTCAGAGCCCTTTTAGCAGTGCTGTGCGTCTGTGCGATGAATGAGGTTATCGTTCATGTTCTCGTGTCACGTCAATCCGCCATGACCATTTTTGATAACTGTGATAGCTTATACTGTAGGCACCCCCGAGTCAGTGCCATGAGTTCGTATTTAGATCAAAGAGGTGCCCCCGCATCCGCTCGTGAATGGTCTCCTACCAGTTGCGCTGGATCTCGGTAGGGTAATCCTACAGACAGCTGCTCAATGGTCAAAATCTGGTCAAACCCTCTGCTTGGGCGGAAGTGATGCTAACGAGGGTGTCAACGAGAGCTCTCATTCATGATGCTTGAAGAGCAACAGAAAAATAATTCTCGATTGCTATATTTGTTTCTATTTATTTTCTCAGCCATTCCTTTTGGAACCCCACAAACTGTTGGCTGCTACGGATCTTAGTGAACACATTTTTTCTATAAGTGAATGACCACTGAGGATCGAGGAGCTTATAATCAAAACGTCAGATCTTTCTAATAGAGGCACTGTTCTCGCGTGCGAGAAGCTTAGTTTGCTTCAAGCTTCTTTTTAGTCAACCTGGATGTATATTAATTACTTTCATGTTTCTGTTCCTCATTCATGATTGACAAATAAATGAAACTTGAAATGGAATAAAAAAATTATGCTCACGCATATTCAACCATTTCTGCAAAATGTGTCGGTGTTTCGAATTTTGATGCCTCTTAGTTCTTTTCCCTACCGTTGCTGTTGTCTGCATTGATCTAGTTGCCGATGGTTTTATTGATTTTTGTTGATTCTTTTTATTTTGTTTTTTTTTGTTTTCCTGAGCATGGAATATCTTTCTTCTTAATGGTCAGCTGGTTGTATATTGGAGCGTTCTACGGAACGTAAATAAATAAATAAAAAATAAATAAATTAATTAATTAATTAATTAATATGAACATAAAGAAGTGGTTACTCACGAATTTTGTGCTTCTGCGAGCAAGGATATACGGAACATTTTAAACTCTTCCTGATTTGGGTATTCTCCGATAAATACTGGAATATACAGGGAATATTGGTGCATTTGTCACGCAGTGCTGCCTTATGAAGTGATTCAGGAGTGAAATGGATGGTACCACTGATGGTCAAGGATTCGTGAATAGCGGACCGTATGTGAACTGGCCAACACTTGAGGTGAGTGAAAAAAACCGGCACCGCACCCTTCTCTTTCTGAAAATCCCTGAATTATTCAGGGTAGACCGAACATCAAGAGAGCAGTTGGTGCTCAAGGTGCTCCACTGAAACAGAGTGATATAGATTTCGTGATGCGGCAGAACTCTGTGGACCAGGTCATGGCCTTCTCCGCCCCAAGACAGGTGCGCATCTCGTCTCAGGACTATTGTAAATACTTGCCTATCAAGACATTTTCGAGTTACCTTCGATTTTTCTAGGGCTGCCCCTTCCGTACTGATTACAACTGTCTCGAGTATACGCATGGAAGTGTGCATATCTTTGTAGGCGGAGATATGTACGACACATCTACTTCGGCCAACGACCCAATCTTCTATCTTCACCACTGTTTCATCGATCACATATGGGAAATGTGGAGACAAGAGCGGCAGGTATCGCCAAAAATTTCGAGCCTGCGGCGTTGCTTTAGAGAATCTACTACAACGAAGCCACAAGGTTGAGAAGCTGCGAGAGGAGTTAGCGCGAATTGACTCGAATGGACGTACAAATACGCCATAGAATAAGCTATTGCCATAGAATAGGCATTGAATATACCCTGTTTGTGATGTCAAGACGCGCTCTATCAACGAATGTGAAACTAGCTTTGTAAAGCGAAGTGCGTTGCAGTAACGGTGGAAAGTGTAGAGATAGTAGATGCCAACACAAGTTAAATGCAATGTTCGCGATAAAAACCGTATTCTAGTTTTTTACCTTTTTGAGTAGGCAAGTTCACGAAATAGAGGTGAATAAGGAAAATTCCTCATTAAACTCTCGAATGGAGGAGGAAAAAACTGGGTGCTACCGCAACGAGGGGGGGGGCAACTTGCTGTCGCACTTGACCACGCCCATTTTCCTACCCCGCCGCGCGGTTCGTAAACCAACCCAGGGTTTTCATCCCCCCCCCACAAAATCAGGAGAGTAGTTGAGGCGCGAGACAATGGGCGTGGTCAAGTGCGACGGCTAAGTGTTCCCCCACCTTGCTGCGATAGCATCAAAAACTGCTTAAAAAACCTCTTATCCTCTGGTTCTGAGCCGAATTTACTCTGTTCCCTCGCGTGCTTGTGTGGAGAGTGGTTAGAGACAGCGAGAAAGTGCAAGGAGAAGGAGATGCAGCGTACGCGCGCAGACGCACGCTAAACGGGAACAATTTTAACTCGTAAACAAAGGATAAATATTTACTTTTGCGTGGTGGTGTGTTTGCGCATTGCGGACAAAACGTCGAACCAAACGTCTGGTTTCGAGTTTTGAAATTCGTAGGTAAGTGACTTCGCTTTCTGTTTTGTGTACTACTCAGATAAAAACAGCCCACTTCCCGCCGGCCAAGTCGGCCTAGTCGACTTCGCGCGGCCCCAATTTCGTGGGCGTAGAACAGCGCCTCACTTCTCGCGGAGAGAGAGGCTTTTCCGTCTTTCCGGCGAGTGTCGGCGGGCAGTCGGCTATTCCTTGGGGTCGTCAAACACTCACTCATCGATTCCCACTGTGATATCAACATTGCACCACCCACTAGAGTGGAGCCAATGAACGATTGCTGAGCAGAGAACGCTGTGTTGAGACTCTTTCCAAAACCCGCGCTGTGTGCGACGCTGGTCTTGGGCAGGTGAACCACGGTCCGTTAATGGCGTCTGCGAATGGGAAGGCTGCAAGAAGCAGTGAGTGTAAGAAGCTTCCCCGTTGAAGCTCGCCCCTTACTCGTCAAGAGCAGTTCAAGATTGAATCCCCATAAGCGGATTTTTCAAATTTTGTTTTAAGAGATCTTTACTTAAAGGGTGATTTTGAATGTGCCGCAAACTGCTTTAGGATTGTCTTCTGTCAGTCTTCAGGTTAGCCGCATGGCAGTGGCAGAAGGGCCGCAGAGTGCTTGTTCACCGTTTACGTGTAGACAACGAAACAGCGCTGCCGACCGCCCGATCTATTGGCCTTCCGCGGTAGGGGTTACGGGACGTCGGCTAGTGGTACCGCGGGAAGTGTGATGTCTCTATCTGAGTAGAAACCTTCGAAAATAGATTGGTTGAATGCACAACCTTTCTTGAAAAACAGCTAATTTGAATTCATCGCTGAATGGGGCTCAATAAACTATGCTTGGTAACGGTTGAACGTTTGCGCAACATGATCGACAGGGATGCAAGAGCTATAGGTTCGAGCCTTGCCTGGCCCGAGCGGTTTTACGTTTAAAGGCAGTGTTCACGATAAGAATCCCTTTTCTGTTTTTTTGCCTATCTTGACCAATTCTGATTCCAATGATGTCTCTAGAATCGTTAAAGACCTTCTGGGAATGGAGTTATGGTCCCTTAAAAATTGAGCTAGGGAAGCATGGTGGACGAGTTGTCCGAGGCTTGTAACTTCCGTCTTTTGCAGCCGATGTATGCGAGCTGACCTGAGTGAAGAGCGAAGTAGAGAATGAAGGAAAGAACGGGGCTTCTGATCGGAATCCATCGCTCATCACACGAACTCGAGGGTTCCATTGTTCACGTCGAGGGGCGGAAAGGGGCCGGACTTGCCCAAAGCGGCGGGGTTCGCCCACTTTGCTAAGCCGTTTTGCGGCTTCTGGGTAGCGTCTCGTCCCCTTTCTTCGCTGTTCTGCTTCTGAGAGCCATGAAAAGCGTTTGTCATGAAAAATTCGAGGATGAAGTTTATCGTGAACAGTCCAAATGATAAGGCTATGAGGAAATGGCGAGTTTTTCTGAACCTTTCCAAATATAAATAATACTGCCCTCACCGACGGTGGACGACTACAACAGAAAAGTTGGCCCACAATTAAGTAATACTTACCGAATAAGACTGTCCGCCCACACGGTCGGCGTGAGTGCTAAATGGTCGTCGCGAAGGTGTTTTGAGTTAGTTAATAGATTAGCAGAAATATTGGGCAAACATTGATCAAAATCCCAACCAGCTAATTGCAGCCGTGGGGAAGCTTGTCCGGAAAATATCTGCGCTGGCCGCTTGACACGCACGCCAACCACGTGGGCGGACAGTCTCATTCGGACGAACTTTATCAAACATCCTCATTGCTCAGCGAGTCTGCACGGGGAATCGGAAGGACCGCGGCTAAGCGCGACAACTAAATCGAAAAAAAACGGCTATGAGCGAGCCCCAATAGGCCCCATATGGCTCTAGAGTTAACTGCACAAGAGCATGAAGCCCACTTTATACAACAGCCATCCATCGAACAGAATTTGTGTGGAGGGAGGATAATATATCAAAAGGCCACAATCAATATGTTGGCATCGGTTACGGCTCTTGTGTAAACTGGGCCTCGTGAGCAGGGATGTGCGGCAAACGATTTTGAAAAATCGGCAAACGGAAGTCGACAAATTTTGTCCAAAAATGGCCGTCAAACGGCAATCGACAAACGGCAAAGAAAAAACCTTGTACAAAGAGCAATACAAATATTCAAAAAGCAACGGTAAAAAATTACTAATTTCTCATGCTTATTTTGTATTTCTATAGCAAGATGTGAAATAGTTTTTCATTAATACTACAAGATGTTGAACCTCTCACCATGGTTCAATATGTACGTGATATAAAAAAACAAAACTGGAATAAGTATTCTATCGAACAATGGTAATAGGAATGTTGTGGAAAAAGAATAGTAATCTTTCGAGGTTCTCTAGAGTCAACCTTTTTTGGATTAGTAGTCATTCATTTGTTTCGTGTTCCAATTTCATCACACAGAATTCAGAGTTTGGTGCAATCCAAGTTAAGAGGGTGAGCCCACGAGCTCCATTCAAAGGAATGAAGTCTTACTTTAGAAGACTATTTTCTAACGAAGCCGTTCCGCGGCTTAGTTGTTGGCGTGCCTCACGGTGCATTCACTACTTGACCGGAATCTGGATGAAAGATAATGGCGTGGACAGATGCAAGAAAGACGCACATTTTCGGGGAGTTTTGGGAGCATTCCCAAAAAACTGGTTCATATACGACAGCAGTCTTCCCTCCGACCCTTTAAATTTCCCCTGAACTGCGCGCTAACAACTCAAGTTCATGTTTGTTTATTACGTGTGCATAAGGCAATCGTGAAATAATAATAGTCCAAATGGCATAATACTATGAACAGAAGAGAGGAAACACACATGCAAACTGTATGAACTGTATCAAAAGGCATAAAAAGAAGATATAAGAACCGTTCCGAACTACGTTGACGTCTCACTGGTCGGAACCAACTTTCCAGCATACCGTTTAAACTAGCTTTGTGTCGTCAGTGCTGATATATTCTTTGTGAGCTTTAGATATGCGATTCCTGCTCGATAGGCAAACAATCTACCACTCAAACTAGTTTTTGGGCGATTAAGTGCAAATTTGGAGTGTTTTCTTCTTGTTTATGCTAGAATTGTCTTGAATACGTTGTTGGTTCCGATTGCTATTGAGTTAGGAAGTAATTTGTGAAAAGTTGATCATAAAATTACTGCAATTGTACATGCAATAAGGGAATTTTTTCTAGATTATTGGAACATACGACTCCTGAAAATCCGCGGCCATCTCGAATCACCTTCCAAAACTGAACGCCACACCCTCCTTCCAAAGGATCTTCCCCGAAACCGTGCATCCAGTTTGTAGTCATGCAGCGAATTCAATCAAAAGATTTTCCCCACGTCATGTAGTGTTGTCGCGATAATTTTAGTCTGATGAATGGACGGGGCTGCGACGGTAGATCATTTCGCGCGAATCGAAACCCCATTATTAAGTGAGGCCGCCAACCCCACACGACCAGCCGCCTGGTCCATGCGTCAGACTAAAACGAAAACAGAAACCATACACCTTCCTTGACCCTTTCAACAGAGAACTCTTAATTTCAATTCAGCGAAATAGTGAGGATAACAGAAGAAGACGGAGTGCATAAGCTAACAATTTGCCACTGAAGTTCAGCATCCTCTACAGGCCGTTTCGCGCACTCCCAGTGAAGTCTCGCTTACTTTCCAATACAGTAACGCCCTCTCAATGAAGTCTTGCTTTTATTCACCTGCGCTCTGCGCACTCCTACCGAACTCCCAGCGCTTGGCTCGCTTTCTTTCAGGTCCTACTCCGTTTCTTTGGCGCTTGGTGCTCTCCCTGCATGGTCCCGCTCACTTTTCCCGACGATTGCCGCACTTCCAGTTGGGTGAAACATGCTTTCCCGTCGCTCTGCGCGCTCCTAGCGCTTCTTTGGTCAACGGTCACCTCATTGCCGTTTATTACGATGTAGGATGATCTCAATAGAAATGGATTGTTGTCAAATATCTGAAACGAGTTGAGCCATTCAATGTTTTCCTTAACCCTTTGTGCCCTCTCTTCAAATTGTCCAGGGTGTTAGTTCTTGTCCCGAAGAGCCCTACGTCAATTGCCCGAAACCTCGATGAGGAGTAGGCTTGGACCTCGGTACTCTTCCAGATAAGAGGACCCACAAGAGCATGACACTACGAAACTAGCAATTACCAGGTTGTCCAACCAATAATTCTTGTCCGAAAATTTCATAATTTTTAATTTTTTTCAATTTTATTGAAAAACAAGTCTAATCAACAATATAATCACCACAGTTATCCACAACAGTGGCCCATCGATTGGACAGGTCGCCGATGCCCTTCGCCCAGAACTCCGGGGGCTGCGACTCGAAGAAGTCCGCGATGTCGGATTCGAGGTTGTCGTAGTTGGTGAATTTTCTAAATGGTGCTTCAGCGAGCGGAACAAGTGCTAGTCGGAGGGGGAGAGGTCCGGGGAATACGGCGGATGGGCAAACGTCCCCCAGCCGAGCGTCGCCAACTTCTGCTGGGTCTCCTTCGCCACGTGGGGGCGCGCGTTGTGCAGCAGGTGGACCGAGGCCCGTCGGGGACGCTTTTCTCGGATGGCGGCGGCTAGTTTCTCGAGCTGATCGGTGTAGATGGAGGCGGTGACCGTCCTGCCTTGCGGGAGCAGCTCGAAGTACAGCATGCCCTTGGTGTCCCACCAGCAGCAGAACATGATCTTCAGCGGAAGCAGGTCGGCTATCGTCGTCGTCGGCGGCTCTTTTCCGCGCGGGATCCAGACGGCACGGCGGGCGACGTTGTCGTAGAGGACCCAGCTCTCATCCCCAGTGACCAGGTCCTCAAGAAGCTCCTTGCGATGCAGACGAAGGAGGAGGGACTGACAGACGGCCACGCGGCTCTGCTTGTTGGCGTCCGTCAAACGGTGGGGGATCCAACGGGCCAGAACTTTGTGGTGGCCGATTAAGTTGAGTCGATTGTGGATGGTGGGCTTGCTGCAGCCGAGCGTCGTCGCCAGTTCACGGGTGGTGGCTTCCGGCTTCTCCTTGATACAGCGACGGACTTCGTCATCATCCACCGTAGAAGGCCTCCCGCTGTGCTCCCTGTCCTCGAGGCTCGTGTCGCGGCTCTCGAAACGATTGAACCAGCGGCTGACTGTGCGTTGGGACACTGCATCCTCCATGCACGCTCTGAAGATGTTGGCGACTGCGGTGCCCGTGTCGTTGCCCTGCAGCCACTCGTAGTTCACAAACGTACGAATTCGACCTTGGTCCATTTTAGCTTGTACTGGTAGCTAGACGCGGCAACTGCGCCTTAAATACCCCTAGCGTAAAACTTTGGAAAACCTCCTAGAAGGTTCTTACCCTTGCCTGATATTATAACACTTCAAAGGAAAATTATAGAATTTTGAAACTTTTCGGACAGGAATTATTGGACGGCCTGGTACTTCGACCCTTCACATGGTTGGTCACACCAACTAGCTCGACGTTTCAAATGTATGGATAGCCTGTCCCTCTTCATTCGAGCCGCAGCTAGGCTTATCGGGCATGTCATGCGCCTCCTAATAGCGGCATTTATCTATTGCACCCTTTTTGCCGAATTTTGTCGAAATTTGAGAGGAAAAACGGCAAACGACAATCGACAAAACTTGTCCGAAAACGGCCGCCAAACGACAACCGACAAACGGCAACTGCCGCACATAATGCCTTTAACTTCTTATCAGTATTGGAGGGACTGAATATGTGCAAACACTGAATTTTCAATAGAAACAGTTTTTATCCCCTCAAGCTTTTTCTTTGGTCCTTGATTGACCCTGGTCTCTGGTGGATAACGGCGTGACGCAACCGCTAACGTTCAAAAAGAAAAAGGAAACTATATGACGCCAACTTTTCCTTCCTCTGCAGTATCCTCTGTCAAACATCAAAATTCTCATCACTCATGAAGCGAGCGGCGCTCGAGATGCTGCAGCCTCCAATTTTTATCCGCTCTTTCGCTCTCTCCAACCTCCGCTCCACACCAGCGCTTGTCGAAACCATGAAAACTTTGCGTTTTTGAAGCGTATACTTCCGTGCTCATACAAATATGCAGAACTGTTTCCTTCCCCTATGTTTGAAAAAAAAACTCGATTTTAAAGAATGGTGTGGCAAATAAACTTCCGAATATCAATATTACATGTTCGTGATTCAGACTCGAGCAGACCGTGAAACTCTTTACCCACCGGATAATCAGCTTTGTGCCAGTCCTCAACATTTCGCTGCCGCTCAGATGAATCCTTTCACTCCTATGAGGTAAATTTCCTGCATTTCCCGAAAAGCCTGGACTTAGGCCGGGATCATACTTCTGACGACGAGTGACGCGACGCAATGTTCACCATTAATATCGACCGAAAATCGATATGCCTGACAAGGGAACCACAATAAGTCATAGTGACCATTCCAAATGATATGTACTTTTCTAGAATCATTTTCGAACAAAAAGACCGAATATGCCCATTGCAGCTGCCTAGACCCACTCTGAAAGAAGTAATAGGCGTTTTTTCTCTGATTTTCGTACCTATAATACCCTCCAAAAGGCGCATTATTTTTATGAAAATCCGGAAACGGACCTCATAATAGTGTTCAGCGCCCAAAACTACCCCCCGTAGGCAAGGTTCGGGTGAAAGAGTATTTTCCAAACTGCGCAGACTCACAGCGTTTCGAACTTGCACGAATTTTCGATTGGGCGTTTATTTATACCAATAAGAGGGCTCTCGAAGCATTTTAGGAAAATAATCCAGATTTGACCTAAAATTCGCCTTGGGGGTTATTTGGGATTCTTATCTCGAATCTGATGTTCATTTATCGATTTTTTGAAGTTTTCGACTGTATTCGTTCACAGATTCCCATCGGGGGGGGGAGAATTTGATGGCAAATCGCGACTTTTGACGATTTCCGGAGTGCTACTATAGATCATGCTCAAATTCTTCCTCTGGGGGTTATTTGGAATCTGAACACGAATCTGATGTCAGTTTATCGATTTTTGACAGCTTACGGTAGATTACGATGGGTATACGGTATTTTGGTCAGAGTCTCGGATTTGTCTCAAAGTTTCTATGTGGGGGTTATCTGGGGTGCTGAATACGATTTTGATGTCCATTTGTCGATTATCTTGATATTGAGGTAGGTTTTGCCTCCTAAATAGCATGTTACCTACCGTAGCCTACAATAAATCTTAAAATTTCGGCAATCAAAGCCTAGATTCGTGTTCAGCACCCCAGATTACCCCTACATACATGTTTTTAGCAGAATCCGGAGAATAATTTAAAAACACCCTAAAAATTCCATGGGGGGTACCATCACCTTGCCGCGAAGCTTTAAAAAACGCTCATAACTTTTTTCAGAGTGGGTCTAGCAGCTGCGATAGGCATATTCGGGCTTTACGTCCGGAAATGGTTCTAGAAAAGACCATTTCTGTTGGAATGTTCACTATGACTTGTGAGATGCACGGTCGCTGTCGCTGTTCGCGGGAAGTATGATCCCGGCCTTACTCATCACAACAACATCGCAACAGTGCGTCTCCGCGTGTGTTTGCTTCGCTGCTTTCAGTGTACAGGGAAGTATGTAATCCCATATATGTTTAGCATGCAAGAATTTAGTGAAAGTACAGTCCACAATAACTGAAAACAGCAACGGTGCGGTTGCGTTTTCACACTAAGCGTACTGCAACCTATTCTATGTAGCTCGTTCCGAAGATCGATAATGAACAGCTGACAATTTTTCTCTCGATTGTGTTTTCTCCCTGTTTTTTTCAACTTTTCGCGTAGTTTTTGATATGTGGAATCAAAAAATCACCATTTGTTTCACAGTGAACGAGACACATAAAATCTGCTGCTTTAACTCCATGCAGCTTTGTTTTGTTGACAATAACTCAAACAATATGATAACATTCACAAGTGATTGAATACGGTTCCGACCTGAACAGTAAGTATCATCGCAAATTGTAACTGTAAATCGCGTCTGGAGTGAGACTTTAGGGAGAACGGTATCGTCTTTACAAGTGTTCTCGCTAAGAGTGATGCATAAAAATTTGTGATGCTGATCAAATGAAATCGGAAGAGGATTACTGATGTCCGATTCCAGGAACATTGACGGTTTGTCGAATAAGTACACGGACAATATCTACGAGTACGCTGCACGTCCATTCTGCACTCAAGCGTTGCCCAACTGTGGATCGAAGTTCGTTACCAATGTTCACGTAGCACTGTGTTAACAAGAACTCGCACCTGATTTCAGATTCCTGTTCTGTGATTTGTCTCATGGCCAGCCAAAATGTGCTCCCAAGATGAAATTGGGATCTGCATGCGCTTCCTACAGTCGCGGAGAGGCCGTGTGCCTTAACGGTGCATGCCAAGGAGGGAGATGTGTTACAGCGGTGAGTCCATTCTGCCATACTCGCTCCTCAATCGCGGAATACTTTTCCTTATCTTGTTATACCTTATCCCATGTGTTAACAAAATGTTCAGGGCACCCCTGTTGTGACTGCGCCGCCACTTATCATCTCAACACCTCGTCCAGTTGTCATTGCTCCTCAGGTTGTCTTTTAATCCAGTTTTACCCTTGTGTTTCGGAAGGAATGTAACCTGGCGATATAAAGTAGCCGACAAACTGCTAGATAGGCGTCACAACTGTCAGTGCTGAATGGGAAGGATCTGTGCAACATTACCAGAAGAATTGCAGGAGACATGCTTCAACGAGAATCAGTGCTGTGCTCCGTGGGCTGCACGAGGCGAATGCACCCGAAATGTTGCTTACATGGGAGATTGGTGCAAAGCAAGTTGTGGACATTGTAAACCACAATATCAACTCGTAGATGGTCAGTATCGGAGTAAATTACATTTTTCGATTGAAACGTGATAACTAGCTAGACAAAATAATTACAAGGAGGGATATCGGATAACATTCAGCCAGATGAATGTTTGCAGACTGTTCTGATCGTCACCCGAATTGTCTGTCATGGCAGAGAATGGGTGAATGTACGAAAAATGTACTATGGATGACGGAGAATTGCAGAAAGGCATGTGGAAAATGTGGACAATCTAGAGCTCAGGCCTGCGGTGGAGGCGCCCAGGGTAAGTGATCTATCACTGCAGTTACCATCTCCTTTGTGCGCACTTCAATACCCTGGATGGATGAATAAGAGATTGTCTCACTGGCTGGCTCAGCGTTAGGAATCGACTTCACGATTCAGTCCCGTACAATACCGTTTACGGGGTAAGTAATCAGAATCGCCGGTTGACAATCATATAGGACTCCACTTCAATTTCTTGACCAATCATCTTGATAATCTGCACTTTACCGTATCAAGCCATTGAAAAAAAAGTTGCAGCCCCTCAGATGGTATTGTTACACCTGACGTGATCACCCCATATCGCTCTGACGCGTCGCAATTACAAAATTGTCTTTAAGTGCCACATCCGTCAACTGTGTATCAAATATACAAAGTCCAGCTACAGTGTTTCGAAGCGAACCCCCAAAGGAACTGATTGTAAACCTTCCACCAAAGAAATCCTAGTGAGAGGGAGCAGCTAGATTAGATGGAGAGACCCAAACTTTTAACCGAAAATTAGAAATCTATTCGGGGAAACAGTGCGTTACCATTTAGATCCTCCCAGAGTGTTGTGTCCTTGAAAATGTCGGCCAGCATCGTCGACTGCCTTTCACAGCAATTCAAGTCCGAGAGGTGTATACACCAGATGTGTGCGGAAATGGAAAATGTTTTTTTGTTAATGCGTTACGAATCTGGATGGAGTCGAATGCCGCTGTCACGCACACGGTCGAGTGATCGATCCTCGCCCAAGGTCAACTAAGCCTTCTATCTCTCCGGGCTTGAACATCGGCTGGCCCCCGCAAGTCATAGTATAGGCTCTATACACATTCAAAAGCCTCTACGAATCTGAATGGAAGTCGAATGTGTGGCGCATCCCCAGAGGATTGATATACGCCTAAAACTTTATCCTTTTTGCGTTAGCACGTTAGCTTTGCATTCCACTAAAAATTTAGAAAACATTACCTGAACGTAGCGAAAATCAATAAATCATCAGAGATCCCATATCAATCAGTGTCACAATTTTACTACAATTAACAAACTAATATAACGTGGCTTCAAGGCTCTTTCGTTAAGCTTTATTCGGTAATTTTCGAAAAAAACTGTGTTTATCCGTAATGCGTGAACACGTCACCGTTATAACGCACAAAGTTTCAGTTGAGTCCAGGTAGTTGCTCTCATTACTTATTACTATGATAAGCAGATAAACAAATGAGAATACAGTGCCCTTTCTCTTTACAGTGACAACCACGACTCCGTTTCCACAACCGGTATGTGAAGCGTCCGAGGGCTGCTACAACGAAAATGTCTGTTGTCCGCACTGGGCACTGTTTGGCGAATGCCGCAAGTCATTCACCTATATGGGATGCAACTGCCGAGTGTCATGTGGTCACTGCTTCCCTACCGACTACAGCTATGGATGTGAGTTGATTCATTATCGAGACAGCCGCTTCATACGCTCTCCCAATCTTCAGCTTGTGTCGATTACCACAGAAGTTGTGCCGGCTGGGCCAGACAGGGCGAGTGTCAGAAAAACCCTTGGATGGCAGAGAACTGTCGAGCGTCATGTAGGACCTGTTACTCACAAATGGATCTCAGAAGCATGTGTCGCGGAGCTGTGGGTAAGCAAAAGCCAATGCGAATGCATAAATTGTTTAATAGAATGTCATTTTTAATTAAGGTTCTGTTAAACCAGTCGCTCAGAATCGTCCTTCTAATCGACCATCACCACCTCGTTGGCAGCAAGGAGGCTGGAGAAACCAAGGGCCTGACTACGATGATAATTGGGGTGGAATTGGCAACGGAATGATGGGCTGGGGAGATGGACTAGGCGGCAGGAATGACGATGGTTGGGGAGGTTCACGCGACGTATGGGGTGGCCGACGTGCTAGCTGGGGTGGACCGCGTCCTGGATGGGGATCCACCCCTTGGGGTTCATGGTTAAGACGCTCCAAAAGGGACTAGGCTGATCGGGGAAGACAAGTAATTAATTAAGGTCTGGAGCCTTAATAAAGAAGACTCGATGTCGACATTCACCAGCAAGGAGCGATGGTTCTTTGTCAAAGCATTCTTATTACCAGTTATACTTCACCATGCCACACTGCTCCGCTGCTAAAGATAATCGAAATTGAGAGTTCTTTGAAATGCACCAGAGATAAACAAACACGGCTTCCGGGTGTGTACAAGCATTTAACGAGTCATTATTCTGTGTAAAACTGTTTAATACTCAACATACTATTCTCTTATTCGTGCTCAGATGTACTATATAGTAGGTACTCGTTTTTTTTTCATTCTGTTTTGATAATTACAGATAATAAAACAGTCCAAAATCACATTTGCTTTTAAACCTTTCTAACCTCGTGTACGATGAGTTGAAGATCTGAGATTGCCTTCAGGTGACGATGAAGGCGTTTTCTGTAGAATCACTCTTACAAGTCGCAGGCTCACAAGTCTCAGTAGTACGAGGCTTGCTGTGAGGCCAATGGTATACTTCCGCACTGGGTCGCTGTCGCTCAACGCAGCGACAGCAAACCAGTGTCGCAAACTCCCACCCTTCAAACCTGTCGCTGTCGCAGTGCGCTGCGCAGCGACGAGCGACAGTGGCAGCAACAGTCTCCGGTATACTTCCAGTATGTCAGCCCTTCGCGAAACGACGGGCGCGCGGAAACTGTTCTTACAACGGTGATTGCCGTTGGTCCGATAGTGGTTCCGTCGCGATTTGTGCTAATTATCACCACTTTGACTCATGACAGCGACAAAGTATATCATTGACCTGAAGCTGCGATGAATAGCAGAAATGGACGACTTTAACGACAAAATATATGCCGCGTGAAGGCGATGATGACATTCGATGCGATCAGCCGCCGAGGCGAATCAAGAATTTTCATTGATGCTGTAGCGCACCACAGCGGCACATATAGCATCTGCCGCTCATTTCGAGAGCAGAGTAAGGAGCGGACCAGCTGATCTTGTTGAATCCTGCCTATCAGTGATATATTTAGACAGGCGATGTTCACGACGATTTTCGTTCCCATGTTTTTCACTAAAAGCAATGCGTTGGCAACTAAGCGTTACCAAAATTACGAAGAAACAACAAGAGAAGCACTAAAACGTCATATTTCTGTGAAATTTTTCTCTGGCCTCGACTTGTCCGGTTGTATGAACATGTTCACGGTGGTTGTCACCGTTGAAAAAAGGGGCTAATCGAAAATGGAACAATATTTTAGGCAAACAGTGTAAGTCAGGGTCCGGAGGAAAGAACGGAGCAAGAGGGCGTATAGAATTGCAAAAAACTGTTCCACAAAAGATTCCATTATCACAACGAACAGTTCCTATGATAGTTGAGAGACGGGGGGAGATTAAAGGATTTCATGTCCTTGTTGTTTTCTCGATTTCTTCGTCATTTCAGTTCTACCCGGTAGTCCACAATCGATTTAGCAATTAATCACGAATTTGAAGATTATCGTGAACACCGCCTTCAAAGGCAGTGTCCACGATAAAAACCGTTCCCGAGCAGCAATAATTCAAAGTGGGAATATTATCGAGGATGTTTGGGAAATTGCTTATTCTGTTTCTGTCACACTAATATTCCTGTCCTACGCATCCCAAAAGCTTTGAACCCGTTCAATTTGCTGGATCGGAAACAGAGATGCGCGGCAATTGCCGTCTGGCGGCCGTTTTTGGACAAGTTTTGTCGATTGTCGTTTGCCGTTTTTCCTCTCAAATTTCGACAAAATTCGGCAAAAAGTGTGCAATAGATAAATGCCGCTATTAAGAGGCGCATGACATGCCCGATAAGCCTAGCTGCGGCTCGAATGAAGAGGGACAGGCTATTCATACATTTGAAACGTCGAGCTAGTTGGTGTGACCAACCGTGTGAAGGGTCGAAGTAATTGCTAGTTTCGTAGTGTCATGCTCTTTTGGGTCCTCTTATCTGGAAGAGTACCAAGGTCCCAGCCTACTCCTCATCGAGGCTTCGGGCAATTGACGTAGGGCTCTTCGGGACAAGAACTAACACCGTGGACAATTTGAAGAGAGGGCACAAAGGGTCAAGGAAAACATTGAATGGCTCAACTCGTTTCAGATATTTGACAACAATCCATTTCTATTGAGATCATCCTACATTGTAATAAACGGCAAAGAGGTGACCGTTGACCACAGAAGCGCTAGGAGCGCGCAGAGCGACGGGAAAGCATGTTTCGCCCAACTGGAAGTGCGGCAATCGTCGGGAAAAGTGAGCGGGACCATGCAGGGAGAGCACCAAGCGCCAAAGAAATGGAGTAGGACCTAAAAGAAAGCGAGCCAAGCGCTGGGAGCTCGGTGGGAGTGCGCAGAGCGCAGGTGAATAAATCCAGTAATATTAAATTCATACTATGATACTTCTGCTTAATTATCTAATATAAAGGCAGATTATAAGGTTACAGTAATATATTAATCTTCTAAAAAGTTCACATCTTATTAACTATTACCCTGCATGTAGGGTTGATTTGCTTTATGTTCTGGCTGAGATTTTCAGCGTGTTTTGTCTTCCTCAGCTAGGTAAGTTTCCCTTCCTCCTTCGTATATTCATATTTGTCTTTAACATACTCTTTAACAAGAGGGCCTGCCCTCTTCCCATAAAAACAGGCGCTCTTTCGATGGGGTTTATAAAAGTGGTAACCGGCACGGGGGTAGTAGTTACCGCGCTTCCGTTAGAGCGACTCCCATTCATCTACCTATTTTTACGTCTACATTCTATAGGATCAAGGGCCGGCGAGAGGCCTGGTGGCAAACCCACCAAACTCACTGCCTCTCTGTTTATGGGTAAGACCCCCATAAACTTAGATCTCTGGTCTAAAACTCCTCACAATACAAGCACTAATTACGTCACGAATAAACGATTTCATAAAAGCAGGATCAACAAGACCAATTTGTTCAAGTTAGACGATTTCGGTAATAGTAATAAAGCTAGAAAATGTCAGAGAAAAAATTGCCAAACATGCGGGTTAATAGATGATTGCGATACCATTCAATCTAGTACCACTAAACTGGTAATTAATACATATATAAGTGAGGGAACTAACTGTAATACCACAAATATCAATTATTGCATCACGTGTCAAACATGTAATCTACAATACGTAGGTTTAACTAAGAGAAAAGTTAAAGATAGAATAAGTGAACATGTATATCATATTAAGAAAGGAGATGACTTACTTACTTGACTTAATCGGTTGGCTTTCGCCTGACGCGGTCATTCCGCATCTTCACCGAGGTGTGCCGTCCTAGTAGTCAGCCGTGTCCATTTTTCACGGTCTTCAGCCACAATTTGAACACATTCCATCAAGCTGTCACTATTCCATTTCCTGCGAAACGAAACATCGCGCCTGAACTGTCTTTCGATGCCGAGTGACTTTAAATCCTCTTTAACCACATCCGTCCAGAACTTTCGCCTACGCCCAGGTGGCCGTTTCCAGACAGGATTTGGAAGCATTTTTAAAGCGTGTTGTACGAGACGATCCGGCGTTCTTTTTAGTATATGCCCGAGCAGTCGAAGTCGACTTTCCATTGCTGCCTGAGATGGCGTTAGGAGATGCTGGCACCTCCCTCGTGTCAAGCGTTGATGTACTGCGTCGATTTCCTTGTAAAGGTCTTCGTTATGGCATACACGCGGCCAGAAATATCCAAGCAAACGCCTAAAAAGCTTCCTCTCCGTGCAATCCAACCTTTCCATCTGCGTTTTCGGTGCTGCCCACGTCTCCGATCCGTACATCATGATAGGGCGAATAGCGGTTAGGTAGACGCGCAACTTGACTTCCTTCGCGATGGTGGTAGACCACAAACACTTGGTTAGAGAATTGAATGCTGACGTAGCTTTCGCACATCGTTGTCGAATATCCGCTGCATAACTACCATCGTTCTTCAGCAAACAGCCCAAATAACAGAAATCGTCCACCAGTTCGATACATTGTCCGTCCACACAAACTCCAGTTGAAGGCCTCTGAGAGACCCACATCTGCTTGCATTTGTCGGGACGAAGACGAAGTCCATAGGCTGCGGCATACTTCGAAACGAGGTTCACAATCCTTTGCAGTTTTGCGTTGTTTTCAGCGAATAACACAATGTCGTCGGCGTACTCCAGGTCGACAAGGGAGCGTCCTGATGGTGTTAGGATCACATCAGCAGGAAACTGTTCTGCAACTCTACGCATGATGTCATCAACGGCGAAGTTGAAAAGAAAAGGTCCTGCAACGGCTCCTTGCCTTACTCCTGTTTTCACCTTGAAAGCTGACGTAAATCCGACAGGTGTACGAACTGCTGCTGTTGTTCCTTTGTTCATGTCCTCGATTAACCGAACATACTTTTCCGGGACTCCATCTGCTCGCAGAGCATTGAGCAATCGATCACGATGAGGAGAGTCGAACGCAGCTTCAAAGTCCAAAAAAGCAAGCTGTAATGGCTTCGAAAACCGCTGCCACGATTCAATTACTCTTCTCACGACGAACACTTGGTCGATGGTCGATCTTCCAGGTCGAAAACCGGCTTGCTCATCTCTGGTCGTTCCTTCACGATGTTTGATAAGTCGCTCGAGAATGATACGTTCTAAAACCTTGTACATGACACGAAGTAGAGAGATTCCTCTGTAGTTCTTAGGATCCGTGACGGATAGCTTCTTGTGAAGAGGTACGATGATCGCATGTCTCCACGAATCGGGCATCCTTTCGCTCATCCATATGGCACGGATGGTGTTGGTCATTTCACGAATCCCAGACGGAGGAAGAGCTTTCAGCATTTCAGCAGTGATGTTGTCATCTCCACCTGCCTTTCCATTCTTCATTTTCCGGACACAATCCAAAACTTCAGACTCAGTCGGCGGTTCCTCACTGACATCGTAATGTGCTCTCTGAACATGCGGAGCTCAGGTACTGATGGCGCTGGACGATTCAGTAGTGTACTGAAGTAGTCTTTCCATATTGGCAGCGTCGCATCACCAACTCCAGATCCATTGGTAGCGTTCAAGACAGGAGAACATCTCTTCATCTTCCCGCTATGCTGTCGCAGCAACGTGTAGGCTTTCTTCGGATTCTTCTCCTCCCAAGCCTTCTCGAACTCCTTAGCTCTACACGTCCACTCTCGTTCGCGGTCACTTTGAAGCTGCCGACGCAACTTCCTCCTCAGACGCTTCTCCTCCACGAAGTTTCCTGCAGTTCGGAGAGCACATACTCTGTTGTAGGTAGATGTTGTTTCTTCTGAGACGTAGGCGAACTTCTTCTTAGGCTGTACAACCGGGAGTGCCTCTTTCGAAGCGTCCTGGATGCACTTGACAAAAGAATCCGCGTCGCAAAGTTTCTTCTTAGTCCGTACTCCGATGTGAATAGAAACGCGTTGTCGGAAATTCCTTCTGCACTCTTCATCTCTGAGACTTGTCATGTCAATCCTTAGGAGAGGCTGAGCCCCTCGCTTCCTCTTATGAATCCTCGCAGTGAAGTTCAACAGAACCGGACGGTGATCCGAATCGAATGCGACATCCCACACAGCTCTAGATCTTCGAATGTCCGATACTGGAATATTCCTCGTTAGGACATAGTCAAGCTGTAGTTTCAAAGTTGTCATCTTCCGCTTCCGCTGCTCTTCTGGAGATAGCCGGGTTGGTCCCTGCCACGTGAGCTGATGGCGGCGATGATTCCTCTTGAATGTCGATGCAATAATCAGACCACTGCGTTCACAAAAGTCGAAAAGGCGGTAGCCATTGTCCGATGTTTGCTCCACTGGGTAGAACCATTTACCGAGTACTTCGGATTCCTGATCAAGTCCCATCTTCGCATTTGCGTCAATCCCCACGACAACAGCATGTTGACAAGGTATCCTGGCCAGCAACGTATTGAGTTCCTCATAAAACGCATCCTTCGAATTGTCTTCGGCGGTTTCAGTGGGCGCATGAGCACTCACTATCCACAGATTGAATCCTCTGTGATCCCGCAGTCGTACGAATGCATTCCGACACGACGTTGAGCCGAACTCCTTGACCATACCATTGAGATCCTTCCTTACAGCTATTGCACAGCCTCCCACTCTCCTATCGTCAGCGTTACCGCAGTAGATGGTGTACTCTCCGGACGCTGATGACGGGTCTATCCTGAGGCGGGTTTCCTGCAAAGCAGCAAACGGTGCATGGAAATAGCTCAGAAGTCTGGATAGCGCAGTTTTGGATATCACTCGACAGCGATCGACAGTTCAGGGTGGCGAAATTGTGGCTTGTGGCCAAAGACTCCATGACTCTCTAGGTACGGATCCTAAGGTGTTATGGACCAGAGGCCTTAGTGTGCCGGACGGCGACACCTTTATGCAATGTGCGGGATACTTTCGCGATATAGTTGTGCACGCTATATCGCTCGAACGTTCCCTGTGTACACTCAAACGTCTGCTGGGTTCAGTAGAAGCAGGGGCACCAACGAGCAGGTACCAACAGACTTGTATACACACCCCCAAGAAAGGAGATAGACTTAACTACTTTTATAATCACTTCAGAAATAAATGCATAGATAGAAATATTAGAGTAAGTATATTAGACAGTATGGAAGAAAATGTTCACATGGATATACTATCCAATAAAAAACTTTCTTGGACAGCACTTTTGATGACAGCGCACCCATTTGGTTTTAATGATAATATGAAAGGTTATAGAAACATATCTGATGTAGCTAATCCATTACTTAATAAACACAATCATCCATACTTTAACTTGAGTATTATTAAGGATAGAATAAGAAAGAAGACACAGAAGGTTAGGGTTATTAACAAAATCGCTTACCCAATCTCCGAACATATTTCAAATACAAACTCGTGTAATAATTCCATGGAAGTTTATAGATATATCATGTTCCTGAAAGATAAAACTAAAAATAAACTTATTAAACTTTGTTACAATGATAATCAAATTACTGCAATAAACACTAAATACAGATTTACAGTTATGTGCATATTGAGTAAATATCAATTCAAAAACATTCCAAAAAACAATACTAAAGAGCTGAAAAAATTTTTGAATCTTAAAACTCAGTATATTCATAATATTGTGGAAAAAATCAATATTAATAAAATATTGATTAAACAGACGTTTAGAGATATAGTAAGTAAACACACTAAAATACCAACAATTAAAAATAGAATTATATTTGAGTATGACCCACCAGTTTCTACTAAGATTTTCAATTACAATAGATTACTCAGAAATATAACTAACAGAGAAATAGTCAGTATATTAGAATATAAATGTGTATGCAAACAACAACGATTACAATCATATTCAGATAAAAAATTATTAACATATAGTGACTGGTGATTTAACTATTATTGAAAACCAATCTCTGTTGAATATTCTAAATAAAGGAACAAAATACAGGGTTAATAAGCTTATTAATAAAAACATATTCCTAAATTGGATGGAAAGAACTATAGCTAATTATACTACGCAAATAGCGAACAAATATAAGTTCAAGATTGTAGCTAAAAAAAGAAATATACGGATATTTAGAGAAGGAGTTTAAATTACATATTAAACCACTCTTATTCAAAGAAAACTTAAATAGTGATAATCTGGGGGCTTTACTACCGAGTATTAAAGAAATACAGAAAGACTTTGTAATTACTCCTACAGACAAAGCCTCTAATAACTACTCGCTTATATGTAAAAAGTTCTACATCATAAACTTAATTAAAGAATTTGATATGAAACTTAGAGAACATGAACATGATTTTACAGAAGAAGTTGGTACGTATAAATTATTTAGAAGCTACGATGAAGAAACTATTATACAAAAACATCATGATTTATGTAAAATTTTCGGGTCACGATCAGAAGAAACAAGTAGTCTTCCTAGAATCTACCGTATTCCGAAAATGCATAAAAACCCTATCAAATTCAGATAACTATATCACTGGTGCAAAACTAGCAGTTTAAGAATATTAGCAACTGAACTGAGTGCTCTACTCTCGTTCATCAAGAAACACTTTAAAAACTACATGAATGTAATAAAGACCAATAATAAAAATAATATAGGTTACTGGTCTATGGACAGCATAAATATCAGTGATAAATTGAGTAAAATTGACATTGGAGGCTCATTAAACCTGTACTCTGCGGATTCTACTAATATGTTCACTAATCTTCCACATGACTTAGTAATAAAAAACGTCAAAGAAATCTTACATATTTGTTTCAAAAACGCTAATAAAAAGTTCATAGCATTTAATGGGTACAAAACTATTTTTTACTGTGACGATTATACAAATGAAAAATATAGATATTATGATATTAACGACATCATTTATTTAGTTCATTACATAATACATAACAGTTATACAAAGTTCGGTGATAATATATTCATACAAACCCAAGGTGTACCACAAGGTAGTAACGTGAGCCCAGTATTGGCTGCTCTGATATTGAGTCTATTAGAGCATAAGTTCAATATGAGAAACGCTAACATAGGTTTGCATATGGTACCTTTCCGATACATGGATGATATATTAATAATACATAATAAAAATGAAAACTTCATTACGAAAGTACTAACAAAAGCTTATAATAGTGTTTTGAAAATAGATAAAACACATGCGAATATCACACATTGCTGCTATTTAGGCTTGGAAATCAATATCATAGATAATAAAATTTATACGAAAATGTATAATAAAACAGACGACTATAATTTTGACATTATTAGGCTTCCTCAATTTAGTTCATGTATATCAGGGCAAATTAAAAAAGCTACGATTCATACAGAAGTGCTCAGAATAGCCAGAACTTGCAGTCATAAAAAAGATTTTTTGGATAGAATTCGCACTACTAAACATTTACTCACTAATAATGGCTATGAAGATAATTATATTAATAGTAGTACTTTTAAATGTATACATAAAAATCTCTTCATAGCGTATAAATACGATCTCGATACCAGCGTTTTGTTTTCCTATTGACACAATAACTTAAGCTTTTTAAGAATGTTAGCTTTATAACACAAGAAATTAGACACTTCAAGTATACTTGTGATCTTTCCACACATATCGTACTCCAAATGGAGAACCTATCACTCGACCTCGATGGTTGACCCACACCTACATAGGATCATTGGCGCCAAAATTAATTAAAGGCAGTGTTCACGATGAAAAATGTGTTTCAGTTTCCACTAAGAATGGGTAGTGGAGGGGCACAATGTAACGTTGACGTCGAAAGAACGCATGAAAACGAGCCAGGAAAAGCTCCAAAAGAGCCTGAAGTTGCCATTTCGAGCGCAAGGCAAACCTCAAAAGCGCATCACACGCCCACCGACGTAAACAAATGAATGCTCAAGATCGTGAGATGAGCGATGATTTCCAATCATTAGCCCCGTTCTTCCCTTCATTCTCAACTTCTCTCTTTACTCAGGTCAGCTCGCATAGATCGGCTGCAAAAGACGCAAGTTACAAGCCTCGGACAACTCGTCCACCATTTTCCCTAGCTCACTTTTCGAGGGGCCATAACTCCATTCCCAGAAGGTCTTGTACGATTTCAGAGACATCATTGGAATCAGCGTGGGCCGTTTTCAAGATAGGCGGGAAAACAGAAAAACAATTTTCATCGTGAACACTGCCTTTAAGGGCATATATATACATGTGGTTGGGTCATGCTCCACCCAGATATACCCGTTACGCTTACCACTCCTTCCTACCTAAGCTGATAATTCTGGGGTATTATTCCTCTGTTATCTATAGATATCAAAGCCTTTACTACTAAATATCTTTATTCTATAAAGTTTAATCTCGTCGCAACAGACCATATTAAAGGTGAGCTATTCTCTTAATCCCATATACATCATAAGATGGTCCTTTCGTCACTACTGACGAGTTCCAGGAAGGACCATACACCTTTGCCTTTTTTCCGTATAGTGTTTAAGAACGAAACCGAAAATAGGTTATTGCTTTCTGTTTCCTTCTAACTCAATAGAAATCGGAATCAACAACGTATTCAAGACAGTTCTAGCACAAACAAGAAGAAGTCGCTTCAAATTTGCACTTACTCGCCCAAAAACTAGTTTGCGTGGTAGATTGTTTGCCTATCGAGCAAGAATTGCATATTTAAAGCTCACAAACAATATATCAGCACCGACGACACAAAGCCAGTTTAAACGGTATGCCGGAAAGTTGGTTCCGACCAGTGAGACGTCAACGTAGTTCGGAACGGTTCTTATATCTTCTTTTTATGCCTTTTGATACGGTTCATACAGTTTGCACGTGTGTTTCCTCTCTTCTGTTCATAGTATTATGCCATTTGGACTATTATTATTTCACGATTGCCTTATGCACACGTAATAAACAAACATAAATTTGAGTTGTTAGCGCGCAGTTCAGGGGAAATTTAAAGGGTCGGAGGGAAGACGGTTGTCGAGTATGAACCAGTTTCTTGGGAATGCTCCCAAAACTCCGCGAAAACGTGCGTCTTTCTTGCATCTGTCCACGCCATTATCTTCCATACAGATTCCGGTCAAATAGTGAACGCACCGTGAGACACGCCAACAAGTACGCCGCGGAACGGCTTCGTTAGAAAATTCGCCGTTTGTCGATTGCCGTTTGCCGGCCATTTTTTGACAAAATTTGTCGATTTCCGCTTGCCAATTTTTCAAAATCATTTGCCGCACATCCCTGATCGGTAACGGCGATTTCAAACACACATTTTGTAGTCTCACACGCAAAAGATGGTTAGAGGCAGGGTTCTCGATGAAAACGACTTTTGAGCTTTCTTCATGAGAATGTGGATTTGGTCATTACAATAGAGCGCTCAAAACATGGTATAATGGTGCCAGCCGGCCCCCTAATTAACGAGAGTTTCATTAATGCTAGCTTATAAGCCTTTTATTTTGCCTTTGAAATAGTCCGCAGTTTCCAGAAATGCTCAGAATTTACTTTAGAGGCAAAATAAAAGTTGACATAACAGGCATTGATAGAAATCTCGATAGTTGGGGCGGGAGGACACTAAGCAATAACCTATTCCACACCGTTTTTTGTACAGCTTTTGACTTAATTTCACATCTGTGATGGCCAAATCTACCTTCTTGTGAGGATAGCACAACAACCGTTTTTATAGCGAACCCTGCCTTTAGCGAATTCTAAGTCTCTGAAGGATGATAGCTTCAGTGCGCGTTTGTTATTGCCAACTGCAGCTCCTGTTCAGATCTACTGCTCTCCCGAATCTAATGTTGGCTAGCGCGTTCCACCTTCATGAATACTATACTTTTTCAGCGCATTCCGTGATTTCTAGTCACTCCGGTTTACAAGACTTCTTCCCTGCAATGAATCATAGGTTGTTATGTCGGAATCGATTTTAGCACAAAAGCTGTTTTGTAATGCATACTATAAGGCATAGATGAGCGCAGCGATCAGGTTTTGAAATATAAGAATGAAAGACCACCCTGGTTTTCTACACGAGTTATTCCACCCTCAAATGCCAGGGTCATCGGGCTCAATCATTTGTGTTCCTAGTAAACTTCGCCTCTCGTAAATTTTCCACGCATTCTGGGCTTTTTCACATATATCAATGCTGGCTTTCGCCTGACGCTTTTTTCGGACGGGTGCCGTCATAATAAAAAATGCTGACCACTATTTATCGCCCGCAATAAGTGTTTAGGCACAATACATTCAATTCCCGGTATTCTTCCTATTCCTCCGAATCACAGTACGTAGAATATTTGCACAAAAGCGGCCGACGCAACGGCTTCTCGGCACGCACGCCCACTGCATCGGCCGATATCTGCAATCGGACTGATTCTGCCTAGAAAGAATAGTACTTTTTGGACATGTAAGGCGTCTTTCAGAGTTCGATCGCTGTGCGACGCAATCGTGTGCACGGCGACGCGACCGTCGTGTTGCCATGAAATCGCAGGTTTTGGAAGTGTGAACGCGCAAAAGTTGGCCATTACACACTTTTACGCACACATCCTAACCGACGCCTAACCAGAGTAGATGAATACAGCAAATAAACACCGCTAACTGCAGCTGTCTTCATTTTCTGTATTCATCTATGTAAGAAAAATGTTGTGAACAATTATTTGTGAGAGTTTGCTGGGCGTGGGCGATCTTGAATGCCTTTAACAAAGATTTTTCTCTTTTTTATTTGAAATCTTTACATGATTTTTGTCGTGCTTTCTGCAGAATAATAATTGGCAAGCATCTCTGCTCAGCAGTGCGCGAATCGAGAAGATTGAAAAAAGAACACCGCCAGAAAAATCCATCGTCAAAACGTGTTCAACACTGCCCATGGACGCTTAAAGGCAGTGTTCACGATGAAAATCATTCTTCTGTTTTTCCACCTATCTTGAAAACGGCCCCACGCTCATTCCAATGATGTCACTGAAATCGTACAAGGCCTTCTGGGAACGGAGTTATGGTCCCTCAAAGATTGAGCTATGGAAACATGGTGGACGAGTTGTCCAAGGCTTGTAACTTCCGTATTTTGCAGCCAATCTATGCCAGATGACCTGAGTAAAGAGAGAAGCTGAGAATGAAGGGAAGAACGGGACTAATGATTGGAAATCATCGCTGATCTCACGATCTCGAGCATTCATTTGTTCACGTCGGTGGGCGCGCGCTGCGCTTTTGGGGTTCGCCTTGCGCTCGAAGTGGCAACTTCGGGCTCTTTTGGAGCTTTTCCTGGCTCGTTTTCATGCGTTCTTTCGACGTCAACGTTTTAGTGTGCCCCTCCACTACCCATTCCTAGTGGAAACTGAAGCACATTTTTTATCGTGAACACTGCCTTTAAAGGCACTGTTCGCGATAAACTTCATCCTCGAATTTTCCATGACAAACGCTTCTCGTGGCTCTCAGAAGCAGAACAGCGTCGAAAAACGGGGCGAAAAGCTACCCAGGAGCCGCAAAGCGGCTCAGAAAAGTGGGCAAACCCCGCCGCTGTGGGCAAGTCCGGCCCCTCTCGCCCCTCGACATGAACAAAGGAACACTCGAAATCGTGAGTTGAGCGATGATTTCCGATCAAAAGCCCCGTTCTTCCCTTCATTCTCAACTTCTCTCTTCACTCAGGTCAGCTCGCATATATTGGCTGCAAAAGACGGAAGTTACAAGCCTCGAACAACTCGTCCACCATGCTTCTCTAGCTCAATATTTGAGGGACCATAACTGCATTCCCAGAAGGTCTTGAGTCTCATGCCGAACAGTCAAAAATCATCGACATTAAGAGGAAGAAATAATTGCAAATTTACCTAATAAAAACAGAGCGCCACTGCACACTTACGGCTATTTAAGAGCAGTTCACGAGTAGTGTGACGTTACGACCGCAACTCCTGGCTCTACACAGAGCTGAACCGCAGGCTAGTTCGGCCTCAACGGTTATGCAGCACCATTGCTTCAATCATATTTGTTATTTAAGGTCTGACGAAGGCGCTACGCGCCGAAAGCTTACCAGGAAGAAAAGGTTTGGAAGAAGAGAGTTTCTTTTTGCAGTTTTTTTTTGAAACTTTCTGTTGCCAAACTTTTGATTCTTTTGCAGCCTCGACTAATAAACCTTGTGAACTAATAAAAACAATTGAACAAAGAAAGCAAGCACTTCGGTCAATGTTTTTGACTAGATGAGTGCATAAATATATTGAAATTCAATTTCAAGCCAGCTGATGTTCTTGATACTAGAGATCATCGATGCCGATGATGTGGAGTGGGCTCGTCCACCATCTCAGACGTTCGCCGTTGTCTACAGGACGTCGATCCGCCCAAAACGAGTCACCGCTGGAGAACAGGCAGCTCTACGCGGAGCCGTCCCGGTGTGCTGTTGAGCAGGGGCGACGGGCTGTTAAACAGCTCATCGACCAGCAATCCCGCCGACTGTTAATAATCGACGCAGACCGAGTTGTTGTCTACAGGACGACAATTTGGGATGTCTGGTGCAGGTCAATGGGCTGTTCTACAGAACATTCTCGGGTGGGGCGGTGGCAGCGTACATCAATCGATGTATCACGAAGATTGTGCCGTCCAAGTTCTTACTTTTTTATAATATAAAATTTGCGATTCGTTTTCTTTCTTGATGATGCTGTAGACTTTAATAGTAATTCTTCTCATTTTTTTTTATGTAGGACTTGTAATTTGTTTTTTCACAAGTCTTTCCGTTGAAAGGGTGTTGGGGACATGCCGAGAGGTGCACCTCGCGGAGTTCTCCATGATGGACCCGAAGGTTTCCGTGGTTTACGGAGCTTTCAGCAACTGCCTTCGTAGGTAGATTTCGGTTTTTTTTCATCCGTTTATGAATGTCATTTGCGTCGTTTTAAGTTGTTTGTCAGGAATCTCTGATCATTCGGTGGTGTTTATTTACCCTGATTTCCCAGTCAATACACGAGGAAAGGTAAATGTAGCGAGATGAAAAAAAAATAGATTTAAAAAAATAAGCGTAGTTAGCCGTTATTACCTTTTCTGGTTAGCAAGGGAAGCCATTTTAGCGTAGTCCGGGATCAGCGAAATGGACTATCTTGCGAGCTCAAAAATTTGCCGCATTCAATGCGTGTCAAATATGTATCCAGTTCGAGTTACCACACCCATTGAAAGGGTGTGTTGCAGGGACACGTGCTCTAAATAGCAGCACGTGCTGCGAAATTTTCCCGTAGGAGCACGTGTTGCAAAATTTAATCGCACGAGCACGTGCTGCAAGCTATTCCAGCGTTATCGTAGAAGCATATCGGCACGAGACGCGGCCGGCACACCGACATGCAACTCGGCCAGCTCGCAGAGCACCACTCAGGTTTAGAAAGTACGACAATTTTACCAGAGATTTACGGCTAATTTCTGGTAAATGTGTTTTTTTTTACTAAAATACGACCTTTTTACCAGTGATTTTCCACTAATCTCTGTAAGTGGTGATAATTCAGTAAATTACTAGAGATTTACTACTGAATTTTACTGTAGATGATCAGCTCCAGTGGTAATTTACTAAAATTTGTTCGATTTTTACTAAATTGTGACATTTCGGAAGTTTCTCGTAAAAAGAGGGAAGGATTGACCCAGGCACGTAGAAAACCTACTGGACGTCTCCCTGATGGGCGGGATGGTTGCGAGAGAAAGGCGGGTGTACGCTACGCGCAGTCGCGCCTGGGCTGGCGTACATCGTTGAAACTTCACGCACACGTCCAATGAGCGCGCGAAACCGATGCGACATTTCATAGTTGACGATGCGGAGACACGAGCAAGATGTTGCGACAAAAATCACGCCGATTCTACAACCTCGAAAAACGCGGTGAGACACATTAATGCTGCTTTACGCGCTCGCTGATTGCGAAAGCGATCATAGTGCATCGAGTTCGCGCGCATCACCGACGTGAGCGCGCTCGCCTTCAATAATGATAATCGGCAAAACCACGCTCAAGAGCAAAGGTAATGCATCGCGCCATCGAGGTGCATATGCGCCAACTACACGCGCCCTCTGAATTGACTCGCGCACAGTTTGGATGATCTGTGACCGCACCACTACACTCAAAACCAACAGTCGTGACATTGGCAATGTGTGCGCACGTACATCAGAATTGTGTATCGCGCCATCAAATGTGCGCTCACATTGAAAAATCTTCGCGCGTCCTCTGATTATTCACGCGCTCAACTTCAATGGGGTGTGCCGACACATTCGGGCTCAAGAACGACGGCGGTGTATCGTGCTATGGGAAGCGCGCATATTGAGCAACTGACGTATGCCCACGCGTGACGCGCAGACATGGCGTCAAGTCATTCACACTCCAAGGCCACACCCACTCGTCAGGCAAGCGGCGCGCTTCCGCTGAATAGCCTCGGAGCGCTAATGATCTACTGTTGCTGCATTTTTTTGCCGACAATCTCTTCCTTATCCTTCTATCCTAACGCGCATTATTTTTTGTTGCATTGACGTGTGCTGCTTGTGGTTCTCCATAACCCTCTCAAACTCTGCGAGGGGGGGGGGCAAGCGTTGGACAATAGAGCCCGTTTTCGACTTAAAGGAGCGACAGCAGAGACCTCTCCCGAGGGGGGCTTCAGGGGCGGCATGCATGAACGCTGCGAAGAAGGTCAGGGAGCCGCTCCGCGTCCCATGCACGTAACTTCGAGTCACGGGACGGCCGCAAGTGCTTGGCGTAAATTGGTGTGTTGCGGAAGTGAATGCATCTTCTACAGTAAACTCTACGCCACGCGGCATTTTTTCGTCATGTCAGTCGCTCATTGGTACTTTTTTGACAACATCCCATGCATCTCAATAATTAGAGGCAAACGCGACTGGGACGACAGAAATTGCACACGTAAAGTTTGCGTCGGAAAGTGCATTCACGTACGCGACACCCCAATTCTGCTCCCCTGCGGCGCTTGCCCCCTTCCCCCCAGAGAACGAGACGGAAGAGATGCGGAGAAATCGGAGAAGGTAGTTTACGACAATAGAGGCCAGAGAAGGCATAATAGGCCAAACGCACTCATCGCCATTCACGTTAAGCTTTGTCTCGATTTGACACGACTTGACCTGATCGATTGATTGGCCGATGACTCCAACTCCGCCAGCTTGCTGACGTCTTAATCCATTTCCTTTGACTAGTTCGTTGTTTTGATTATTCAGTTGTGTGTTGTTTTCTGTATTCAATTCGATTCAAGGTGCAAAACTAGTTGGGGGAAACACTTGAGATTCACCAATGGAAATGAAAAGATTCGTCCATTAAAAGGAAAAATTTTCCGTTAGGTGCATGATAACATTATCACTCGTATTTTGCTAGAAATTTCATAATATTGAACGATTTTTGAAGCGGTATCATTCATTCCTCTCTTGAATCCTGAGTAGCCCACCCAACTAGTTTTGCACCCAATTCATTTCAATTTAATCTATTACACGACGAACCCTTGGGCTTAAGCCACGTACGCGACACACCCAATTTTACGCGCAAATCGTTAATTCACCGCGATAGCGTATAAGTGAAAGTTTTCACAGTATCAAGGGGAACTATCTGAGCTTTTGGCCGAGTGGTCGAATTCGTTCTCAGATACACCGGATCATATCCCCCTGCGATTCATAAAAAAGGTAATCCCGGCAATAGTGAGCCAGCTCGCTCATGTTTTTAACCTGAGTTCATGAGGGCTGATATTCCAAGTCGCTGGCGTACTTTGTACGCCGTACGATTGTGTTCAACTCGATTTGGGAGCGGTCATTGCTCACCCGTGCGTTCTGCGTTGCGGTCGGTGAGCGTCGCGCGGCGGGAAGAGCGGCGAAGCGATATCCCATCATTCAAGTAAAATCAAGTAAACTAGCATGTTTTGGATCATTATTTGGATTGCTGTGTTCGTTCTATGCCCCTAATGATAAACGTTTTGCCGTATACGGTGCAGATGACTCTTTCACACGATGGCGGCTTTTCCGCGTTCGCCGCGCGCGCGACTCTTGCCGGACCGTGACGCGTACACACGCAGGTGAGCAATGGCATGGAGCCAACTCGATTAGGTGAACACATTTTGTCAACAGAGTGAACAATGATCATTCAGTGATTATCCACCTTTAGAAACTCGTAAGTACTCCGCGAAATCCCAAAAAACTTCAATCAACACGGATTTAGAAGGAAATTCTGATTTGTGCGTAAAATTAGGTGTGTCGCTTACGTGGCTGTGTACTAGGCCATATATTCGACGCCATGTCCCATGCGCGCTGTGTCTGCGAGGCTGAAGCCGAACCCGTGTCCATAAAACAACTAAAAAACAAACAAGTAATGAAACAACACAAAATCAATTGCTCATAGCTAAGAATCGTTTCCATACCTCAGGTAAACCTAGAGAGCTTTCTTGAATGTGGACAAAGACCTACTGATCGCGCCCATTCTATGCAAGTTATGTATTTCGACGCCGGCTCTATTTACGAAGAAGTGCGATTGGCACATTCCGCCTAGACCCAAGACTAGCGAACTGTTTGGACTAGACTTGTTTCACATCAATTTCCAACATGGATGGATCAGACGGCCACACTTTCTGCTAGAGTTTTATGTAGCGGGTGCTCTTAAGTAAACAAGTATTTTGTTTTTGTTCTGTTTGCCTCTGATCGCATGCTGTCGTAATTAACCTTCCTTACATATATGCATTTGTAACTGTTTTGCTTCGCTACAAAAGATTTGGCATTGAAGAAGTTGTGAGAATCTCGTTAAAAGAAGTGAAATGCTTCTTGTGTATGATTTGGCATGCAACTCGGAGGAAGTGCTAAAAATCCAGTGAAATGATGTACCATTGATTTGGCTGCGCACTTGTTTAATAAATAGCAAAAATTCAGTGTAGCATTGAAAAACCAAATCACGTTGTGTGATGTTGTTTTAACTTAAATTGAATAAATTTTTTCAGAATCGCTGCTCCTGAATATTCGGGTGTAAGCCAAAATTTGATTCTTAGCTTTGCAAACTTCAGCTGTAACCATTTGCCTTATTCTAGAAAACTTTTTCGAGAACGATTTTGACTACCGGAAATCTTTTCGAACTTTGCAGTTAAAAGCCATCATTTCCGTTTATCAGACTTTAGCCCCACTTTTTAGCTTTATCGCCAGCAAAACGTTATTTACGGAAGGATTTTATTGATTATACGTGAAGTTGAAGCGTGAAAAGCACGCCACATTCCTTTTTAAAAATCTCAAACGCGGCGTACAGTAGTTGGGCAAGTGATCTACCGCATTGATATTATCAGTCACGTGGCATGTGGGATCAATATCACTCACCACGGCATGCGACGAAGGTATTCATTTTTCTACTCATATTCATATTTCTCAATAATCTTAATCCCGAATTCGCTCAAAAGATAGGTACTTTTGAGTTGATAATGAAAGGTCTACTTTCAGGTGATGTTCTCGTACTTCACTCGTTCTCTAGAGGCTTCGGACCATTTGTTTTCGAAAGGTGCGGCTCAGCTTTGAGGAAAGGTGAGTGCAGGTCTTTTTTGAACCGCAAATAGTCTATCTGTTATGTGTTTCTTGACTTTTTCATCAATTTTCATTTTTTCATTGATTCATTGGCACTGGTTTCCCACCACATTAAATATTTTTTGAAAATCGGGATGAACCTGAACCCATCTTTGATCTAAGAGAATTTAACCCATGCCTGAATTAGGCGTGTCACTCATGGCGTAGTGCTTGCCAGGAGTGTGCGTTAAAAATATTTCTTCCTTTTTTCGATAATTTTTGCCAAGAAAACAGCGTTAACATGGTACGGCATGAGGTGTGGACAGGGCTAAATTGACCCAGACCCCCCTCCAAGAGCAAATTGTTGGCGATTATCTCAGACCCATATCAGGAGCGTTATTTTATCTACTTTACTGTTGTAAAATCTGAAGAAGAAGACGTTATAACGCACAGCGCTGGTACTTACAATTGAGAGCTGCGATAAACAGTTGCAAGACAGAAGCCTTGTGAAGCGTTGTGCGAACGGCCGCGTCGAGTGTCATTATTAGGGCGCGCAGGCTAGCGAAAGCCCCGAAACATCGCCAAGTGTTCGCATTTTGTCTCCCATCACTGAAGAGAATGTTGCTCGTATGAAATACATAAGTCCTGACAGAGGAGAGCTCCACAATTATTAGATATGCAATCTTTTCAATTCTTCATTACGCAACTTTTTTTGAGTTTCGAGAAGACAGAGTGCGCGTTGCAAATCATCTTGCTTTCTTCTGTTATTCTGAAGAATAGCGGTCGGCTAAGATCATTTACGAAGCTTGATGCTTCAAAAACACCCAAAGTTCTGGCTGGCTCAAAATGGATGTGGTGTCGGTCATCTAACACTCTCTCATAGAATGTTCATGCGACCGCGGAAAATTTTCGAAAACCATTTTGGCACAAACTTTACTTGCAACAAAGACTTGAAAACGGTTTTGATGCAAAGCTCAAATCCAATTTCACGATGTGTTCAACATGGTCTTGTTTTAGGCCGGAATTATACTTCCCGCGACCGATGACGGCGACAGTGCATATCAGGTATATCGATTTTCGGTCGATACTGATGGTAAACATTGCGTCCCGTCGCTCGTCGCTGGAAGTATGATCCCGGCCGTACAATGGCTCTTCCCATGTTTTCGATAAACTAGGCCTCTCTAGTGAACCGAAGTGCCAAAAGGGCCCTTGGAGGCCCTTTTGGCATTTTCGATCACTGGAGAGGCGCAGTTCAAGATTCAAGAACGTGGTCTCCTGCGCGATGTCTTCAAGGACGGGTTTAAACCAGGACTATGTCTTCAACGACGAGCGACACTACGCAATATTTACCATCAACATCGACCGAAAATCGATATGCCTGAGAAGGCGTTCGTTGGCTCTAGTCGCGAGAATTATGATGCCAGCCATATACTCCCATCGCGGAGCGACGTTATGGTAGTATGAACTCTATTTTGGGCCTCGTTTTTACTTTCGCACTGAACGGTGCGGCGTTATGCAATCCTATGATGGCGATGGCGCCCCACTGTTCGCGTTATAATCCGTGTTAAAAAAGAACTGTTTTAGATGAGTACTCGAAAAAAGCTCACAGAATTAAATAGTTTGTAGCAAATGACTTTTCGAATTCTTTGTCCAGAACTTCGAGGCTAGTTTTCGGCAGGATGTGATTACTTTCGAAAGCGTAGACCCTCTATTCAATTCATTCCCTGCGATATCAGCGAAACTTGGTGGCATCTCAATTTCAAATTGAAATTTGATGGGAGTGCCGGCTGGGCGCAGTCAAAGCTTTTATTAATTTTAGCAGCGGGCCAAAGATTCGCATAAATTACAAACTTTTCCGAATGTGCTTCTATGGAAAATAAAAATTCGATGTAGCAAATATAGCAAACGAATTTTGCAGAAAAGGCAAAAATCACGCTTCATTGAGAAATTACGCAACCACTACTGTCTAGGCCTTGTAGGGTCCAAATGCCCTATCATGCTCTGTCTGGAGTGTTTTTCTTTTTGTCGAAGAATTTCGGTGGTTAAATTTCACTTTTTGGAGCTACTGACAAGGTTTAACGGCAGTGGTGTTCATTGATGGAGTTTCTTCAATACTATACATTGGATCCGATTCACTCATTCTCCCATAGACATCCGGATGATTGGGAGTTTTTGCGATTCGAAATCCGACTCACCGGGAAAAATCAAAATCCGGGTGATCTAAATATCGGATCACTGAAAAAACGTCAAAATCCGAGTTTTTCAGAATCCGTATCACCGAAAAAAACGTAATTCCCGTATTGATCCGAGCACCGACTCCCCGTTTTACCCTCTACTGTAAGCCCAGCTCCTTCTTAAGAATCTATTCTTTTGAGTCATATACTAGAGTGTTGGAACGAATAATTTTTCTTGAATATTCGAATAAACGAATAATTCGAATAATCCACTTCTTTGAATATTCGATTATTCGAATAAGCGAATATTCCACTTCTTTGAATATTCGATTATTCGAATAACCCGAATAATCCACTTCTTTGAATATTCGAATATTCGAATTATTCGAATATTCGAATATTATTCGAATAATCAGCAGAGAAAAAATCATCGTAAATCTGCGCAGACACGCTCCGAAAAGGTTACTGAAACATTCTTAAACCCTTCATTCATGAGGAAAACTATCCATGAATTTAACAAACATACAAAAATATCTTTAATCTCTACTAAATCTCTACGATCAATACAAACATCATATACTTCAAATGAGATCACTACACTGATTGACATTCATAACATCAAATCAATACAACTCTATAGACATATGAAAAATTTTCAACAGTTCCTAAAAACCATAGCAGTCCTCGCCAACATTATCGCTTTCTTCGTCGTCATCGGACGAAGTGTAATCCTCATGATTGAATTGGCCGAACTTCTCCATCTGATCACTGGACCATCCTCTGCACTCACTAAAAACTGTCAATTATTGTCTGTTCTGACCACGGTGATTGTAGGCCTCTAGTGGTGATACTAACCGTGCGAATTGGCCATTAGAATTCACTTTCACCAACAGCAACTTGCGTGCGGTCTCCCCATGCAGGCGGCACCGTTTTTTGTTTCCGTAAATTAGCCCAGCCATGCTGCAATGGTCATATTACAATGGACTCAGATATTTTAGGGCAACATGGGAGAAACAACCTGAATAGTCTTTCGCAATCGATGCTACTGGGTGGAACCACAAGGAAGCGCAACGCCACTTTCGCCATTAACGGAAACTCCCTCTCGTGAGCCTTCCACCAGGCGATCACGTCAGAATTTGCGGGGACGGGAACGCTTCACGAGCATAGTGTATCGTTTGATCTCGATCTGCAAAACGAAGTCATCTGGTTTCATTTCTGGTGGAACTCCTACATAATAATCCAAGATACTGAGCTCGTGGGAAATCGCAACTGACTACTTCTGCTGAACCTCGGAGTTAGGTCGAGAAAAAGGATTCCGTGGCGATTTCCTGCGAGCCACTCGCGAATTTAGCCGTCCAAAGGTTGCGTTCCCGTAGCCTTATGAGAGGCCAGAATGATCTTGAATATGCGGGATCCAAGGTCGATCAAACGCGATTTCAAAGGGTTGAAAATATTCTGTGATTCTTTGTGGCAACAACCACTACCCCTCGTGGAGCCATTCCACTGAATGCGATCCCATCAAGCAGCCAAGCGGGATGACGCGCTCGCCTGAGTATTGACATCACTCAGGTCCAAAATCGTCCCGGCCCGCGCCCGTCGACATCGTAAGTTGCACCTGCTGTCGCCCGCTCCTGTCGTCTCTTGTTCCTATGGCTGAGCTGTGCCCCGCGCGTAGTGGCATTTCCCTGGACCCGTCGACTTCACATTTGACCCCAATCGTCCGAGCCGTCGCAATCGCGCAAACATCCAGATCCTGTTTCGTTATCCAGCGCATTCTGTTTAATTTGACCACAGGTGACCCCGTGTGTACTCTGCCCGACCTTTGTCTCTGAGAAAAATTGCATTGACCGAGGCGGGGCGGCACCGCAAGCTGGGACCGTGCCGGGCCGATGTAGCCGCCTCACAGCAATCCATGCCCGTGCCGCGACTCTGTAGCAAGGCTCCGGAATCTTGGAAGATTCCTTCTTGTCCGCAACAGTAGAGCAACGGCACCGCAATCATTGACAGTATCGCGATAGCGGAGCGTGGGCCTCGCAACAGTTTGGAGCCGGCTCCGCGATATCACCGCGACTCCACCGCTACACTAGCCAACAGGCTGATTAGTCAGAGGGCTGAGAAAATGAAACCCAGAAATCGAGAAGGACATATTGACTACGTAGGTTGCAGCCACTCCAGACAAAGGAGAAACCTGACCGCAAGCAATTTTTGAATTAGGGCCAGCCGCAGCGCAACGGTAGCGCACCGCTGTTGGATCGCAGGCGCAACTTTATTGGCGGGCGAGCCACTTGAAAGGCGGTCGTACTGCATTCAGAAACCACTTCACCGCGGGCACGGCTGAGGTGGCAGATATGAGAAAACATGGTAAAGCGAATGATTGGCCAGTCTCAAAAAGACACAATTTACAACCCAACTTCTTACATCTAAATTCAGTGAAAAAACAGGAGAATAAATGCATCCACCAACCTGAGCTTCCTCTTCCCTAGTCGAGGGGACTCGTCTCTTCGACTTTGGCGCAGAAGTTTTCAGAAGGGCGTCCCAGGCGACCTCGTCAGCAGCTTGCTTTTCAGGTTGTTGGCCACCATCGATACGCAGCTCATCCATTTCTTCCGCGCCTTCCATTTCCACAACTAAAACACTCGAATGAAGAACAAATAATTTTGCACTCCTGAAAGCAACGTACCCAATTGAGAAGAGAGAACTTCTGATACACTTTTCCATGCATCACTTGGCAGTATCGTCTCCAGGTACGCAAATCGCGGATCGCACAGTGATGACAGTTGGAGGAACTCATCATCGAACCATTTGCTGAAGTACATTTCAGTCTTCTTCAGGAGGACTTCGCCGAATTCTCTTCCATAACGTTTGGTGTCCACGAGAAGCCTGTATAAAAATCCATCATACGTAGTTCAGCAAAACCTTTAGCAAGTTTAAGAAGGTGTAGTAGGAACCTCTCGGTTTCACTGATGAGAATTTTGCCGACGCTCAAATATAGCGATATGCTCGCACTCTGTGAACAAACCTGAAAAACCACGCAATCACGGAGCTCCCAGGTAAAGTTCGGAAGCATACCTGCCTTGAGGCGCAACGTGTGAAAGCTCAGCCAAAAGTAGCATTATTGGCAATTAATGCCGCCGAAGCGCAAAATAATCATAACCCTGCTTGAAAGCGGTTTATTGCCAACGTTTCGCATTTTTCGTTGCATAAGAACGGAATCTGCCTATTCCCGCACATTTGTAAAGGACTGAACTAATATTTCGAAAAAGGGTTGCGCTCATGACCGATTCAAAGCCAAATGCTCGCCCCATTCACGCGCACCACAATATCTCTGTATGCGATCAATGCTGCTGGCTGCCACGCGTCGCACATCACGGAAAGTATGAGTTACGGGACCATGAACCCACGGTTCATGAGTTAGTGAAGTGGTAAAACACCTCTGAAGATGTGGAAAGAAACTCACCAATTTCGTCATGCTGTTGAACGTTCCGAGAAGACTGCGCATCGATTCAAGTAATCGAACCTCCTCAACATCTAGATCCGGTAACTTCATGTGCACCATGAGCTGTTCAAAGGCTGTCAACTAAAAACATGCTAAACTCTATGACAAGCACAACTTTCCGTGAGTATTCAGGAATAGGTCTGCGAGTTTGAACTTACAGAATCCAGGATATCGCAAACCATCTTGAAAGTGGAACCCCACCTTGTGGGGCAGTCGGTTGATGGAATTTTAACAGGGAGTCCAGCTCCTTCCAAAAATCTGGAAAATACTCAACCTTGCGATTGTGTTTTCAATGCTGGCAATAATATGTAAAGCAATTTATGCAAACGACAAGTTACCGTATGTAAGTTCCTCGCAAGATGGCACTCTTATTCAACCTTGCAACCACTGATTTTGACCCGATCCAGCAGATGGAGTGAGTGCGTACCCGTGAAAGCGGCTTGAACGGCCAGGGTTAATAACGTGAGCACAACAGTGCACGCTGAAATAAATATTTATGTCGATCGTAACATTGATAGCGCAGAAGTTGGGCTCACTATCTCAGATTCAAAAGATTGGCAGTCTTCGACATAACTGAGGCACCGTCAGCCACCATGCACATGATGTTCTCCGGCAAAACTCCGTGCTTTGTCAGTGTATCCGATATCTTTTCCGCAAGAATGTCTGCGCTGTGACTGCAAATAATGAAACTTAGCGAGAAATTACGACGGTACAACGTCTCGAAATCACCTCTCTCCTTTCAATGGAATGCAGTCCAACACAGTATTGCGCCTCTCGGCCAAATTTGGCGACAACAGATGAATCGTGATGCCAAGTAACGAGCAAGTTGACTTGACCGAGCTCCAAGAATCCACCGTAATCGCTAGGACTCCACAGTGGCCACCAAAATCTTTTGCAATTCTTGCTTCAATCTCAAAGACTTCGTCGGACATGACTTTTTTTAGAGTTTTGTAGGTCGGAGTGGTTGTAACTTGAGTTTAGGGCGCTTGTGAACTCCTTGAAGCTCTCCAGTGTGGCGACGCGAAGAGGCAAAGAAGCGTTGGCCACAAATTCACACAATTTTTATCAATGAAGCTCTTTCGAGTCGCCGAGAGCTTTCGTTTGAACGACTGTTCAAGAGTCATCTGGCAGTTATTGTTGCCATCCTTGGAAGACTCCTTTCCACAACTGGTAGAAGGGGCGGTCACTACGCTGTAGTCCTTCGCGTGGTTCTTGCGGAGATGTTCGATCAAATTGGTAGTTGTTCGTGTGCTGGGGATCTTCAACGTCTTCTTGCAAATTACGCACTCAGCAAACTCCTGCCCGCTTTTCGCAGTAGATGTTTTGTACAGAGACCACCACAGAGACGTCTGGAAACAAAAGCAAATTCATTACGTGTGTGTGTGTGTGTATGTGTGTGTATGTGTGTGTATGTGTGTGTGTATGTGTGTATGTGTATGTGTATGTGTGTATGTGTATGTGTGTGTATGTGTGTGTATGTGTATGTGTGTGTGTATGTGTGTGTATGTGTGTGTATGTGTGTGTATGTGTGTGTGTATGTGTGTGTATGTGTATGTGTGTGTATGTGTGTGTATGTGTGTGCATGTGTGTGTGTGTATGTATGTGTATGTGTGTATGTGTATGTGTATGTGTGTGTGTGTGTGTGTGTGTGTGTGTGTGTGTGTGTGTGTGTGTGTGTGTGTGTGTGTGTGTGTGTGTGTGTGTGTGTGTGTGTGTGTGTGTGTGTGTGTGTGGGAATTTCATTTCTGTACCTATCTGAAATTTTCATTCCTGCACCTAAAGCCTAGCCTACTCGGATGAGTCCGGGCGGAACAAGCAGCGGACCGGTCGGACATAGCAAAATATAAGTGATAAGGAGACTTTGCCATGATAAGCCCGATAAGCCTTGCTTCGACCGGCTCAAAATGAGCGGTATCTAGGCTATAACTTTTCACGACCCTCAACTGCGGTTCAAAAATTGCCTAACCGTGCTTGACCCTGGTCGTCAGACAGATTTGACCAATCACAGGAGGGCTTTTTGGAAATGGGGACGCTAGGGAGGAAGGTAGGGTCAGACGGGGAATTGCTTAGTTTTCGAAATCGCGCGACGCCCCTCCCCCGCCCATCGAAATTCTTTTTCCCAAATTAAAAGTATTTTGCGACCCCCCCCCGAGGCACGACTTCTGTGCAGTTTATCGTTGTTTACTAAAACTATCTGACCCCGAGAATTCATTCAGTAGTCGGGCTCAAGCGTCTAAACCTGGGCAATGCTACGATCCTTCCCTTTGGATGATCAAAAATGTTGTGAATTTTTGAGATATCTTCCCCGAATTCTCACTTTTGAGCCAAAATTTCGCAACCCTGCATGACCCCGGGAGAAGAATGCCTGGCGAGTCGTGTTCATCAACAATGCCCCGAGGGAGGTCGAAGGGAAGCGAAAGGAATGATATTGCACTCGGCAGAGAAGCAAATCAAGCCATCTTACACTAAGTACTGTGCTTCTCTGGGCCAAATTCCGGTCCGCAATTGCGTCTCGACACGCTTTGCGGCCGCACGCGCTCGAGTCGGTCGAGTTTTCAGCGCCAAAGCCGACTCGTTGTTGCTTTTTTATACAGTTCTCTCCAACTTTTCTTAGTTTCCAGTTTCCGAAACCCAAATAGAGTCAACAGATTGGCGGCTGCGACGCTGGAAACTCTTCCGGCTCGGGATGCGCGGCCGCAAAGCGTGTCGAGACGCAATTGCGAACCGGAATTTGGCTCAGAGAAGCACAGTAAGATGGAAATGCAAAGTTTGTTCCGCATCGACGTCACTGTGAAAAGATTAAAACTCCATCGCGAAGTGGCGATTTTTCAGCGAAGAGATTTGTGTTGAGAATCCCAAAAGCGTCGGAAGGTCGGGATCTGCCACAGTGATAGTCCGACAAGAAAACAGCAATCCCACCAGGCAGAAAGCAAAATTTGGGATCCGTTGCTCCACTGTAACTCGCGTTAGCCGAGGGGCGAGTTACTATACATGGAGTACAAGCATCGTATGCAGAATTGAGTTCAAATCTTACCTTGTGGGCTACGATTATTATTTCTCCGACGATTCTATTTATATAGTACATCCGATGGTGATCTGGGGCATTGGATTTGCGTACAAAGAAATGTGGCATCTAAACACAATGCCCGGAGAGAAACCAACCTCACTAGGGAACCTCGCAGGGCCATCACCACCATTTAAAAGATTATGAATATTTTCTGGTGAACTCTGGCTCGCTGACTCCGAATCTGATATCGGATTTCGCTACGGACACCGCTGAACAAACATGTAGGGGTTTTTGAAGCTTTGCGAAAAGGCAAGGCCTTATTACTTTGGAAATCGGAAAATCGACCCCAAATTCGTGTTTGTCGTCCCAAATAACATCCACAGAGAAGTTCTGAGCCAAATCTGAGGCTTTGACCAAGCTACCGTGTAACGTAATCTATAAAAAACCTATAAACGGAATGCAGATTCGTGTTTAGCATTGCAAATAACCCCTTAGAGCAACAATTTGAGCCATATCTATCGTAGCACTCCGGGAAATAGTCAAAGTCGCAATTTGATATCAAATTTCCCCCCCCCCAATGGGAAGCTTTGGAAGAGTCAATTCGAAAACTTGGGAAAATCGACAGGTGAACCCCAGAATCGTGATCAGCGACCAAAATAATTCCCCTGAAAAGACTTCAATCAAATCCGGAACATTTTTCTAATACGCTTCGAGAGCCGTTTAATTGGTATAAATAGGCGCCCAACCGAAAAGCCGCACTAGTCCAAAACGCTATGAGTCTGTGCAGAGTTTGGAAAAATCACTCAAAACTTGCTCAGTGAGGTAGTTTTGGGAGCTGACACACACTTGTGAGGTCCCGCTTCCGGATTTTCCAAACACTACTGCGCGTTTTTGATAGAAGAAAAAGGCGCTAAAAATCAGGGGCTTCTGGCCTTTTTCAAATCTGTAACTCATGGATCCCCGGCTCATTCTTTTTGAAGATGAAGAAACCGACGCAAGATGCAAGCACAGTATATCAATTAACCCTTCATTGAACTTTTTAGTCAGATTTATACGAGAACTACAAACGTCACGTTCAGCTCAGCTGCAGGAAATACGAACTCTGGTGCTGTGTGGCATGGGGACACTTTGGCACGGTGCACTAGGTGACGCTCATTTCACTGTGCCGTTCCAAATTGAAGCACCTACCCGGGGCTTCACCTCTTCTGCCAAAAATCAGGAGACTCATTGCGGCAAGGAAAAATGGGCGTGATCATGTGCGATACAAAAGTGACCCCCATGCAACATAGCAACCAAAGTTTGACGGGCTTTATCTATTTTGGCACATGTCCGTGTAAATTCGTGTTCAGATTCGAAGAAAGCATGTCAGAGTTGATTACGAAAACATTCATCACCTCCCCTCATTCGGGAAAACCATGCGAGGTCCCCAAGTCAGCCCATGATGTGAGCGTCGAGTTCGATTTGGCATGCTATGCTACCACTCGAATACCGGTATGGAGCTTAGGAGACCCGAACCTGCTCCGCGGGCGGTCGCGGCACGGCGCAACTCACCGTGGCCATTTTAGCCCGGATGCGGGAACCGGGTCGAGCAGTGTTGCGACTCGGCGCAACGGGGGGTCGCAAAATAAGTGGAAATCTTTGAAAAAAATCAAAAGGGGGAGGGGGGGGCTCGTACGATTTGAGCGAATTTTACCTCAAATTTGCACCTTTTCCATCTTCTTCACTCTCAAAAAGCTTGAGGAATCTTTATCTGGGAAGGGGAATCGTAAAAAATTTCGTAAATTTTTCACAAAATCCGGTCAAAGGGGAGGGGGTCGTCGATCCGCCGAAAATCGGCGCAACGGCCTGCTCAACCCTGTGCGGGAACAGTGGTACGCTGCGTGCGGCTCGCCAGGACAGGCCACCGAAGCTCTGTACTCACACTCCTACCACACTATGATACTTTGACGCGCTCCACGGCTAATATTGGCTACAGCAGCAACGGGCTTTCATTTACTTCGACACCCTGGGAGGACTGCTGTCAGCCAGACGTCGATAAACCCGCCTAAGACACCGTTGAAAATAAGAGCCGAAAAAGCAATAAACAGAGCCAAGACTGTTTAAGCAATCAAGAGAAATCATTCATACCTTCCTTCTCTCGCGAATGTTACACTCTCTCGGTGAATCATCAGCGCTCATTTTCGGAAGAAGAATTTGCCTGAAAACAAACAAATCATTCGAAGGGCAATACACAAATAAATCGTCGATTGCGGCTCCTGCAGGAAATCACGAAATGGCACGAGCAATCAATTCAAATGATTGAAATGATCTGGGTGGTCGATGGCCCCGAATCATGATCTGTAACACGTTTCAGGGCCATCGACCATCCACACCATTTCAAAACGAAGAAATGTTTACGGAAAAGCAATGACCATGAATAGCGGTGTGGGGGTTCGCGGGCCGTCTTGCTCGCACGCGGTCATGTTGCATCCTACTCAGACAAAAACTCGTTTGCGCCCGGGAGAGATTCGGGAAATTTATGACCGGAGGGTTGCCGATTTGGAGAATCGGTGAGCGTAGCTCGAAATATGTAATGGCGTTAGTCAATGCGAGTTGCTTCGAGTGCGCAGAGCTGCCAGACGACGATTACGACGCAATTCTGAAAGCCAGAATCAAACCAGAGGCACATACGAGATGTGCTGAAATGGGGTTCGGCCGGTTCGTTTCAGTGTCAGGTGTCCAATCCTCGGCTCTGCCTTCGAGTTGAGTGGGGTGCGAGTGCGTCCACTTGCCTGCAGGGTTGAGCAGGCCGTTGCGACCGGTGACCAAAACTTTACGACCCCCCGTGATGACCAAAATGTTCACGAACCCCCCCCCTGGGATGAAGAAAAAATTATGACCACGGTTTTCAGGAACCCCCACCCCCTGGGATGGCGTAACGGCCGCGATGCAATACACGGCGCTATACATCAAACTTTGGTCCAAGAATGTCATATTTCCGAGACCTTTCCGTGTGCTTTGGAGATAAACCCCGATTTTTCCGAAAATTTTACGACCCCCCCCCACCGAAAAATCCCTATTTTCCGAAAAATTTCCCAAATTTTTATGACCCCTGTTGCGACCGGTCGCAAGCCTGCCCAACCCTGCTTGCCTGCTCTTGCACCAACACGGGTGCTCTATTCTGAGAGCAGGCAAGACGCGGAGCATTCGTACCTAGAATTTTTTCTGTTTTTTTGTTTTCTCTGCCCAATAGATTTGTTGGATAGCTAGGTTCCTCACAGAGCTTCGTGCATTACTTCTTTCGAGATCTCACTCTTTCATCATTGTTGACGAACATTGAACTGACTGCAAAATTCTCTAAAAACAAGGTTATGCACCCAACCTTACGAAAATACCAGGCAGGGTAAACAAAACCAGAGAAAATGCAAAAGAATACCGCAAAACACCAAAAAAAAAACGTTGAACCCGTTGGGGAATTAACGGAACGGACGAGAACACGTATAGAAGAAATTCTTTTCATCATTCGAGCTGGTCATAGACCCTATTCGAGGACAAGCCGAAAACGTTGAATCCCATCACTGAAAAAAAGTTCATTGCCGTCGAAAACACACCGGAGATTACTTGACGCTCACTTCGAAATTTCGCTAATCCAGGGGTTTCAACCTCTTGGAAGAATCGGAGAACCACCCCGCAGCTACGCCAGAACTTTGATTGTTTCATTTTAGCATTACTCTTAATCCACCATCGCCCTTGATTTGTGAAATGCGCTGTCTAGGAGAGAAGTTGTGTTAGAGTGAATCCAATCGATTTCTACAAGAGGAGGCTGAAGAGGCGGATACCTAGAAGCAGAAAAAGCAAGGGTAGATAAAAAAATGACCTCACACGGCCCAAAATAAAATAGCAATGGCGCACTGTAGTCGGGCGAATCTGCTCGGGACCCAACGCTACCGGAAAATCGATCTTTGTCGGTGGGGATTCAATGCAAATTGGGTTGGGATCTTGTCAAATATTCAATTTATTCATGGTGAATATTCGAATACCTGAATATTTTCGCCCCTTTGAATATTCGATTATTCGAATAAACGAATATTTCACTTCTCTGAATATTCGAATATTCGAATAACCCGAATAATCCACCTCTCTGAATATTCGAATATTCGAATTATTCGAATATTCGAATATTCGAATATTATTCGAATAAACGAATATTCGGGCAACACTCTATCATATACCCGCGACCTTTGTTTTTTGAGTTATCCAAAATCCGAGGTCTCGGTAAATCTGATTGTGGTCCAACGTATAGTCAATACTTTATAACACTCAAGTTTGACCATTGACTCCCTCTAATGAGAGGAAATTTCTTTCACGCCGATAATGTGAGCAGCAGATCGGCCTGTCATACCTAAATACCACTCTCAATAATTATATTTCGCCATACTTAACCACTCCGCTGCTGACTACGTTTAATTAGAAATGTCCGAGAAACGAACTTTCAAAACATAATCTGGATGAAATAAGCAAACAGCTTGGAAAGGGTGAAATTTCATCTTCCTTATCAGTGTTTTCGCCTTATCAGTGTTCCCTCAATCGATTTATCACAATTCGTTACGATTTGTTACGATTCTGGGCCAAAATTTCGTAAATCGTCAAAAATTCTCAAAAACGCCCGGTCCTGGTGATATGGGCACTATGTATGTGCAACAAGAGAAATATCGATGAGGTGAATAGTAAAAAGTTTTACTGAGCGAAATAGAGATACCCCAATTTGGCATGTTATCGCAGTTTAAAATTATTCACATTTATTCACATTATTATTCACAAAGAAGACACATTCTCTCTTACTATCAGAGCATGCGATTGGACCTAGCTGTCAATGAGGGCTTTGGATTTTCATTTAGTTGATGTCAGACTGCATCACTATTGGTGTGATTGTGTGTATTGAAATTTTAGTAGGACCCGTGAGAGCTCCTACTTCGACGCCAGCACGAACACCTGTGATTCTTAAATAGAACTTTGATTGCTTAAAGTGGAGCTCCAATCACTACACAATTAATTTGTGGAATAAATGATACATCCATCACTATTCCCGAGCAAATCCTAGAATCTTTCTTTCATGAAAGTTTGATACTCTTCTTCTTGCATCTTTTATCTGACTATCATTTGCCAATAATGGTTTCTCGAAAGCTCAAAAAATGCAATGGCGTACTTGCTAACAATAAGTACAAAGATACGATACAATCTGCTGGAAAGATATATCAAATCCAAGAATGATTGCCAGCGAGGGGTTGCGAGCGCTGAGTGTCGTAGGTGTTACAAGCTTATGGACCCCGTCAGAGTCGGTGGATCTATTGAGTCCCACCGGATCGATACGCACCGAATTTGTGGGAGACGGGTGCAAAAAAATCAACCCACTGAGTCCGACTGCGACCGTCTGGTGCCCACCGCAATCCCCCCGGTCGATACTGATGGTTCTCATGCGTACAAGGGCGGGGCCAATGCACCGACTGAGTCCCCCTGAGTCCCGCTGCGTCCCAACCGAAATCGTCCTCACCCCACCCGGTCGATATAGGAGTTTCTCACGTGATTTGAGTGATTTTTCTTTGGCCGACTGCGACCTGCCGAGTTCCGCCGTATCCCGACTTTCGTCGTCTGCGCTCTGCCCCCACCTACTGCAGCCGCTGACTATCGTCTGCGTGTTTCGCAGAGGAACTGGGTGGCGGTTGGGGCAACCGAACTCAGTCGGGTGCAGACGGTCGAGGACGGTTTTTCCGCCGCGAACTCATTCGGACTCAGCAGATTTTTCGACGAGGTCTGACGGGGGCCTAAGACAGTCTAAATAAACACCGAAGGGCGTTACAAATACTGCCTCCTATCCCTACCTCGGGACATCGAACAACGACTCTTAGGCCTAGTGCCTACTTCCCGCGACAGCGACAGTGCATATCAGCAATATCGATATTCGGTCGATTTCTACGGCAAGCACTATGTCGCGTCGCCCGTCGCAGGAAGTATGCAATAGGCCATAGCTGTGAAAGCGCGCCCCTAACCGATGTGTTGGTACTTCACCCTTCACCGACACTTAATTCGTCTACTTGAAAGAAAGGTTATGGAAGCAAAAAAAAACGATTTGGTGATCACTTGACACCGAGCATAGTGAGGACCGAATAATTTCGCATATTTCAGCCAATTATTTTTTTTTTCGTTTCAATGCCGGAATGGCGTGCGCTGTATTCGATTTTCAGACATCAAGCAGTACTCAAGCTTTCCTTAATTGATGGCAGAGTAAAGATAACTTTGAATCTGTGAATGGGAAAATTTCCAGTCTGCTATGGATTATAGAATGTTTTCCCCCTTGCTTGATGTCTGAACACCAAAGAGAGCTCAAACCATTCCGAGATTGTGGCGAACAATCGATTTATTAGATTATTCTAAAATATTTAGCACTCCCTGTAATACCGAGTCTCGCCTCCCTCACTTGAGAATCACCATGGATATTCTCATTCTTTAATGCGGCTGGTGAGCAAATCCTACATGACCATAATTGTCGTATGTATTGTCTATAACACCCTGTAACACCTACAGTTAACTTCCGCACTGCCGTTCAGTCCGCAAAGTTAGCGCTGATTGCGAAATCGTGCTGCGGCGCGGTTGCGAGTATCCTCAGACAGGGATGTGGAATCACCCGGGCGGTGGGATTACTCGGGCACCAAAGGCAAAAAGCGCCCGGGTGATCCCACATCCTTGTCTGAGGATACTCTCAACCGCGCCGCAACACGATTTCGCAATCAGGGTGCACTTTGCGGACTGAACGGCAGTGCGGAGGTGAACTGTACGATATTCAGCGCTCTCAACCCTCTCGCTGCCAATCATTTTTGAATTCAGTATGTTTCTCTAGCGTTGTATAATAGCTTTGTTCCTATTGGTAGCGCAAAAGTTATTGCATTTTTGAAAGTCTGAAGAAGCCATTATTGGCAAAACCTAGCCAGATAAATGTTGCGAGAAGAATAGTATCAAACTGTATGAAAGAAAGATTCAAGGATTTGGTGTAGAAGAGTTGATAATTATATCATATTTGATCTACTTTATTAACTGTGTAGTTAATAAAGCCGCACTGTCGGCAATCAAAATTCTATCTGAACAACCGCGAGCGTCTGTGCAGGTGTTTTTTGGTTTTCGCAAGTAATTTGAAACACAGTGCATCTCTGTAAGTAGAAATTTGTTTTTTTTTCTGTCTGTGAATCCGGTCATTGGTGTTATGGATCTCGTAAATTATTGTTTCTGTTAAATATGCAAGTGTGACTGTTGTATTCTTTTTTGAATTGAGATGAAAAATAATTATGTAAAGTGTTGTATCGTTATTTGTAATAAAATCAGTGTATTGAAAAAGTGTTCGAAATCGCAATAATTTTTAGTAAAAAACGAGTAATTTACCAGTAAATTTTAGTAAAAAAAAGACTAGTAAAACACTGGTAAATTTTAGTGAAAATACGAGTAAAATACTAGTAAAATTTACTAGATTTCGAATAAATTTTAGAGATTTACGTGAAATTTTCGAATAATATTTGCCCAAATCTAGTAAAATTCTCTGGTAATTTACTAAATTTTTGTCGTAATCTAAAAAATTTAGTCGTAAATTTCCATTCTGAGCATCTTGGGCCGCGACTGGTTGGACGAGGTCTCCAGCGGCTGGCCAAGCAAAGCACCGCGAACTCGTGTAATTGAACCAGCAAGGCTGCCGGCATCTGTGTCCTGCCTCAAGAGTGTGCCGTATTCTTTCCATTTTTGGGAAATCCTTTTATCATCGAGTCGAATGTGTATCATGCACGCATTGAAAGTTTCATTTGTTGGGACACGCGCTGTAATTTGAAACACAATAAGAGCACGTGGTCTCCTAGCAGCACGTTCCCTGACTGTGCTCTTAAAAGCCTTGTCTTCGAGTTGAATGCATATTGGGCGCGCATTTAATGCGGCGATAATCTGGGAGGATGTTCTTGCTACTAGTAGCGAAGTGACTCTGGCATATTAGTAAAGGTGTTTTTCGATTTTTTTCTCCGGATATTGCTAAAAACATGTACAGCTGAACACGAATTTGGTACTCGCTTGTCGGAATTTCAAGGTTTACTGTAGGTTACGCTAGATAACATACCATTTAGAAGGCAAAAACTACCTTAATAATCCGAGAACCGACAAATGGACATCGAATTCGTATTCAGCACCCCAAATAACCACCACATAGAAACTTTGAGACAAATCTATGACATTGACCGAACTACAAGTATACCCACTGTAATTCATCGTAAGCTGTAAAAAATCGATAAACTGACATCAGATTCGTGTTGAGCACTTTAAATAAACCCCAAAATAACGATTTGAGCCACATCTGTTGTCACATTCCAGAAATCGTCGGAAGTCGATTTCGCCCTCATATTTTTCTGCCGGTGGGAAGCTTTGAACAAATTTAGTCGAAAACTTGGGAAAAACCACAAAAAAGCCTCAGATTTGTGATCAGCACCCCAAATCACCCCCAGGGTGAATTCAAGTCAAATCTGGAGAATTTCTCTTCAACGCTTTCTGTACCCCGCAACTGATACAATTGAACGCTGAACCGAAACTTCGTACAAGTCCAAAACGCCAAACTTTGCCTAGGGGGGGGGCTGTTTCGGGCCCTGAACACGATCATGAGAACCGTTTCCGGAATTTCATAAAATTAATGCGCTTTTATGAGGGTACAATAGGTACAAGAACCAGAGAAAAAAAAACTTCTTTAACGTCTTCCAGAGAGACTCTAGGCAGCTGCAAAGGGCAAATTTGGACTCTACGTCCGAAATTGGTTCTATAAAAGCACATTTCATTTGGAATGGTTAGTATGACTTATAGTAGTTTGCTTGTAAGCAGTAGAGTGTTGTCCGCATACGGACGTCATTATTAAAATAATGAAACGTCGGCATAAATCCTAATGAGACTTTGCGTTTACTATTGAAGGTTGGCGCTAGCTCAGTGCCATATGCTATTACGTAGGTGCACCGAGTTTGCGCCAACCTCCAAAGAGGAACGAATCCACACCGATGTTAGTTTTTCTCTAGAAAATTTGATTGAGAGGGTCAATTTCTTTGTTCCGGTTAGATTAGAACCGAAATAAAGAAAATCGAGCCTCATTACCAAGTTTCGAAACGAGGCATACCGCCGTTTAAGGGGTGACGTCATAAGGCGGCTGATGCTTCACTAGGATGGTAATATCAGGTCTACGGGATGTTTATAGGATGTGAACGCGGAATCGGGGATGGAGACCCTCCTCCGATGGGATGTCTGCTGTAAAAGCGTTTCCGCGGATAGGTTGTCTACGGCACCAAGGAGGGGGGCGACGGGCAGTTCTCGAGGGGCGATCCCTGCCCTTTCTAGATGTCTATAGGAAGCATTGCGTGAGGTGACATCTCATTCGTGTCCTGTGGACAACGGCGAACGTCTGAGTAAAAGACAAGAAAGTTCAGAGTTTAAATTTGGCTCGAAACAGCGGTTTTTTCACAATTTTTCTTATAGGTCCTATTACTCTGAGCCCAAAAGAGGGTTTATAGAGGAAAAGAAGACAAGCATATTTGATCGCGAACACTCAGAACTTTTTGAACAATTTGAGAACGACATAAAACACCGCGAACAATTGTAAAACAATATATCTTCGCGTGAACAACGTTCGGTTCAATTATTTAATTCAAACGTTAGTTGTTAGTGGTTGCAACGGCGCACAGACTATTAACGTGCGACGAAAATCTAAAAAGTGCCGCGGACGCTGGCACGAACAAGTAATCGGCAATAAATTTTTGGAACGGACATATTCCGAACTACATTGGAATCCGCGAAAAAACCACGAACAAATTACGCTGGGCATTGAATCGGTCTGATATACGGATCACTTACGAGTAGCATAATGAACATCTATTCTCCAAGCTTTGGAATGCACTTGTTACGAACAACAAGGCGGATTAGTTGAGCCCTAGCTTCTATAAATCGATAACGCGATGGTGATGATGCCTCCGCTGCCCCGCCATCTTCTCCTTCACGTCTGTTTCTTGTTCTGCTTTTGACCTCCGTATTATTCACTCGTTTCGAGTTGCAGTCTTCCTTCAACCTATTCACGAACACATGTCCCACCGGTGGGACACGCGTTGAATACAACTTCGGACTGGCTTTTCAAAAATCAAATTCTCTGTCACAAGAATGATTTTTCTTACCTCTCTATTCCGAATGTAGTAACCTATCCTAAACTCGACAACAATGTGTTGGTGAGGTAGTGCGAAAATAGTCCGTGAACGTCATGAATATGTTTCCGACAGGGTTGTGAACAATTACAGGACAACCATCTATTAGTTGTTCGTGCCTACCGGTACGGACAATTTGCCACCTAGCCCAGCGCGACATTAAACCTGCCTGAGCACCAGCTACAAACATTTAACTTAGACAATTCGTAACTTGTTCAATAATTGCGGGACAATTTGTTCAAAAAGTTCTGAGCACTGCCTTTAAAGGCAGTGTTCACGATAAAAAATGTGTTTCAGTTACCACTAGGAATGGGTAGTAGAGGGGCACATTGGAACGTTGACGTCGAAAGAGCGCATAAAAACGAGCCAGGAAATGCTCCAAAAGAGCCCGAAGTTGCCATTTCGAGCGCATTGAAAACCCCAAAAGCGCATCAAACGCCCACCGACGTGAACAAATGAATGCTCGAGATCGTGAGATGAGCGATGATTTCCAATCATTCGCCCCGTTCTTCCCTTCATTCCCAACTTCTCGCTTTACTCAGGTCAGCTCGCATAGATCGGCTACAAAAGACCGAAGTTACAAACTTTGGACAACTCGTCCACCATGTTTCCTTGGCTCAATCTTTGAGGGACCATAACTCCGTTCCCAGGTCTTGTACGATTTCAGAGACATCATTGGAATCAGCGTGGGGCAGTTTTCAAGATAGGCTAAAAAACAGAAAAACGATTTTCATCGTGAACACTGCCTTTAATCGTTCAGCCGGCCAAAACCCTCGTTGATTGTCAATCGTTAGCCGTCAAAAGTCTAGGCTTTGAAAATAAGCGCAGTTGATTCAGAACAAAGTCCTTATCGATAGAAAAAGAAGGAAGGCATGAAGTTATGTATCTTTTCCAAAACTTTCATGGCAGTGGAACACAAAAAACCTTCATCATTAGAGAACCTAGTTTAAACTGTAAAGTTACATATAAATAATTAAGAATATGAATGAAAGCCTAATATGTATATGAAGCAAAATGGGAAGCCGAGGAAACCTTAAGCTCTTCGCTTTTTTCAGTGCGAAATTTGCCGTTATGCGCTTTCTTATGTCATATGAGATCTACCCCATGGTGACCACACGGAATGTGCACCATCTTTGCCCTAATTGTTCTTTTCCATGCGTCGCGAGTTGAGCGCGCGCATCGTTTCGAGCTTGTTCCCATAATGGGGTAAGGTCGGAAGGAATCGGCACCAGGGGTGTGGGTAATTACGGTTTACGATTTACAATTTTACGATTTACGGTGTTTTTTGACCTCGTAATTACGCTTTAGGATTTACGACATTTTGGACCGTTAATCGTAATTTTTCGTAATTGAAAATACATGCAATGGAAGTAAAATATGATGCATTTCCAGTTGACCTGCTCTACTATCACATTGCGTATACTTCTTTTAGTCAGGAGAGGGAAGCAACTTCGGCACCTGACTGTAGCACAACCCGAATATCAACCTTCAAGGTGATCCTATAATTATCGCGCGAAGCAAACGATTGAAGTCAAAGACCCTTGCTATCAGATATGTGTTGCGTGTCTCACTACCTGTCGTCTACGACGCAATGCAGTTTGAAGGAGCTCTTCACAATGAGCTTCGCCTTCTAGTTTTCAATGAGCAACAACTTTCCTGATTCGCACAACTATATTAGAGACAAATAATAAAACGAAGCGCTCTAGATAAGGCGAAAATGGCTTCAGAGATTTTACCTGGCCCGCCGTTTGGGGTATTGGATATTTTGTCGCTGTCATGAACGAAAGCATTGCAATAAATGGTTGGATCCGCGGCCTGTTTCCTCAAGAAAAAACGTGCAAATTTAATCGCGGCTGGCGTGGCGGTTTGAATCTCAATCTCTGAAAATTAAACCGCCGCGGTTTGAATTTAAACGTTTTTTCTTGAGGACACAGGCCACGGACTCAACTATAGTTCAAATGGCGGCGGCACCCACATTGGAGCAATGGCATTGGCCGTCGTAGGAACAATTGTCGCGCGTCCGTCCCCGTGACGTGTCGCAAAAGGCTGACATATTGCAAATGTGCCGAAGCCTGTAGCTGTCACTGTCGCTCTGCAGCGCACTGTAACAGCGATAGGTTTTAGGCCGAGATTATACTTGACGCGACCAGCGACAGTACATTTCAGTAATGCCCATTTTAGATAGATTTTGATGGGAAACATTGCGTCGCGTCGCTCGTCGCTGGAAGTATGGTCCCGGCCTAAGGCCGGGATTATACTACCATTGCGGCGATGTGTGAGAAGGAGCAGTCTCCAGTAATCGCGGCGATGCCGCACTTCTGAGGGAATCGATTGTTTTGAGGAGCAAAACAGCATCTCGCTGAGTGAAATTGGATGATGTAATCATCCAAGATCGGTTGAAATGTAGGTTACTAACCACATCTCGGAAATATGGAGCAAATACACACATCGCCGCGATCACATCGGCGCCGCTCCTCATTGGGCAGCGTTGTGATGAAATCGCGGCGATATGCAAATGTAGTTAAAAAAGGAAGTGGCAACCATTATCGGATAAATATCTCACACCGTTCAACTCTACGACTGCCTTTGTGCTCATATAAACAATCGATTCCCTTCACAGCGCAAGATCGCCGCGATTGATCGATACCGCTATTTCTCACGCATTGCCGCGACGGATGTATGAACGCGTCCCGCGACAGGTGGTCGCTGTCGCTGTATGTGTCGCCGACCGTGTGTAGCAAAAGTATACCGTACCACTTAGAGGACGCTACTTCTAGTTAGAGTTTACAGAGATAAACAAGAAGACCATGCGAATACAGGACTATGATTTAAATACGGGGGTGTGTATACAAGTCTGTTGGTACCTGCTCGTTGGTGCCCCTGCTTCTACTGAACCCAGCAGACGTTTGAGTGTACACAGGGAACGTTCGAGCGATATAGCGTGCACAACTATATCGCGAAAGTGTCCCGCACATTGCATAAAGGTGTCGCCGTCCGGCACACTAAGGCTTCTGGTCCATAACACCTTAGGATCCGTACCTAGGGAGTCATGGAGTCTTTGGCCACAAGCCACAATTTCGCCACCCTGAACTGTCGATCGCTGTCGAGTGATATCCAAAAAACTGCGCTATCCAGACTTCTGAGCTATTTCCATGCACCGTTTGCTGCTTTGCAGGAAACCCGCCTCAAGGATAGACCCGTCATCAGCGTCGGAGAGTACACCATCTACTGCGGTAACGCTGACGATAGGAGAGTGGGAGGCTGTGCAATGGCTGTAAGGAAGGATTTCAATGGTATGGTCAAGGAGTTCGGCTCAACGTCGTGTCGGAATGCATTCGTACGACTGCGGGATCACAGAGGATTCAATCTGTGGATAGTGAGTGCTCATGCGCCCACTGAAACCGCCGAAGACAATTTGAAGGATGCGTTTTATGAGGAACTCAATACGTTGCTGGCCAGGATACCTTGTCAACATGCTGTTGTCGTGGGGATTGACGCAAATGCGAAGATGGGACTTGATCAGGAATCCGAAGTACTCGGTAAATGGTTCTACCCAGTGGAGCAAACATCGGACAATGGCTACCGCCTTGTCGACTTTCGTGAACGCAGTGGTCTGATTATTGCATCGACATTCAAGAGGAATCATCGCCGCCATCAGCTTACGTGGCAGGGACCAACCCGGCTATCTCCAGAAGAGCAGCGGAAGCGGAAGATGACAACTTTGAAACTACAGCTTGACTATGTCCTGACGAGGAATATTCCAGTATCGGACATTCGAAGATCTAGAGCTGTGTGGGATGTCGCATTCGATTCGGATCACCGTCCTGTTCTGTTGAATTTCACTGCGAGGATTCATAAGAGGAAGCGAGGGGCTCAGCCTCTCCAGAGGATTGACATGACAAGTCTCAGAGATGAAGAGTGCAGAAGGAATTTCCGACAACGCTTTTCTATTCACATCGGAGTACGGACTAAGAAGAAACTTTGCGACGCGGATTCTTTTGTCAAATGCATCCAGGACGCTTCGAAAGAGGCACTCCCGGTTGTACAGCCTAAGAAGAAGTTCGCCTACGTCTCAGAAGAAACAACATCTACCTACAACAGAGTATGTGCTCTCGAACTGCAGGAAACTTCGTGGAGGAGAAGCGTCCGAGGAGGAAGTTGCGTCGGCAGCTTCAAAGTGACCGCGAACGAGAGTGGACGTGTAGAGCTAAGGAGTTCGAGAAGGCTTGGGAGGAGAAGAATCCGAGGAAAGCCTACACGTTGCTGCGACAGTATAGCGGGAAGATGAAGAGATGTTCTCCTGTCTTGAACACTACCAATGGAGTTGCAGTTGGTGATGCGACGCTGCCAATATGGAAGGATTACTTCAGTTCACTACTGAATCGTCCAGCGCCATCAGTACCTGAGCTCCCGCATGTTCAGAGAGCACATTACGATGTCAGTGAGGAACCGCCGACTGAGTCTGAAGTTTTGGATTGTGTCCGGAAAATGAAGAATGGAAAGGCAGGTGGAGATAACAACATCACTGCTGAAATGCTGAAAGCTCTTCCTCCGTCTGGGATTCGTGAAATGACCAACACCATCCGTGCCATATGGATGAGCGAAAGGATACCCGATTCGTGGAGACATGCGATCATCGTACCTCTTCACAAGAAGCTATCCGTCACGGATCCTAAGAACTACAGAGGAATCTCTCTACTTCGTGTCATGTACAAGGTTTTAGAACGTATCATTCTCGAGCGACTTATCAAACATCGTGAAGGAACGACCAGAGATGAGCAAGCCGTTTTTCGACCTGGAAGAGATCGACCATCGACCAAGTGTTCGTCGTTGAGAAGAGTAATTGAATCGTGGCAGCGGTTTTCGAAGCCATTACAGCTTGCTTTTTTGGACTTTGAAGCCGCGTTCGACTCTCCTCATCGTGATCGATTGCTCAATGCTCTGCGAGCAGATGGAGTCCCGGAAAAGTATGTTTGGTTAATCGAGGACATGAACAAAGGAACAACAGCAGCAGTTCGTACACCTGTCGGATTTACGTCAGCTTTCGAGGTGAAAACAGGAGTAAGGCAAGGAGCCGTTGCAGGACCTTTTCTTTTCAACTTCGCCGTTGATGACATCATGCGTAGAGTTGCAGAACAGTTTCCTGCGGATGTGATCCTAACACCATCAGGACGCTCCCTTGTCGACCTGGAGTACGCCGACGACATTGTGTTATTCGCTGAAAACAACGCAAAACTGCAAAGGATTGTGAACCTCGTTTCGAAGTATGCCGCAGCCTATGAACTTCGTCTTCGTCCCGACAAATGCAAGCAGATGTGGGTCTCTCAGAGGCCTTCAACGGGAGTTTGTGTGGACGGACAACGTATCGAACTGGTGGACGATTTCTGTTATTTGGGCTGTTTGCTGAAGAACGATGGTAGTTATGCAGCGGATATTCGACAACGATGTGCGAAAGCTACGTCTGCATTCAATTCTCTAACCAAGTGTTTGTGGTCTACCACCATCGCGAAGGAAGTCAAGTTGCGCGTCTACTTATCCGCTATTCGCCCTATCATGATGTACGGATCGGAGACGTGGGCAGCACCGAAAACGCAGATGGAAAGGTTGGATTGCACGGAGAGGAAGCTTTTTAGGCGTTTGCTTGGATATTTCTGGCCGCGTGTATGCCATAACGAAGACCTTTACAAGGAAATCGACGCAGTACATCAACGCTTGACACGAGGGAGGTGCCAGCATCTCCTAACGCCATCTCAAGCAGCAATGGAAAGTTGACTTCGACTGCTCGGGCATATATACTAAGAAGAACGCCGGATCGTCTCGTACAACACGCTTTAAAAATGCTTCCAAATCCTGTCTGGAAACGGCCACCTGGGCGTAGGCGAAAGTTCTGGACGGATGTGGTTAAAGAGGATTTAAAGTCACTCGGCATCGAAAGACAGTTCAGGCGCGATGTTTCGTTTCGCAGGAAATGGAATAGTGACAGCTGGATGGAATGTGTTCAAATTGTGGCTGAAGACCGTGAAAAATGGACACGGCTGACTACTAGGACGGCACACCTCGGTGAAGATGCGGAATGACCGCGTCAGGCGAAAGCCAACCGATTAAGTCAAGTAAGTCAGATTTAAATACAGGATGAACTAGATGAAGAAAGGGAGCCAGTACGTCACTAAAGGGGAAACGCAGCTCAGCGTAGTTCAGGAAATTAACTATGATACAGTGGCCAGGCACTACCCACTGCTCTAATTTGTCCCAACCTGCATTCTTCAAAGTGGGACTCGTACCCCCATTCTAGCGCGCAAAGAATTTAAAACCTTTTTTTCACTAGTTTAAACGCATTTTCTGCGTTTGCTTGCCGCTATAAGCTCGAACACATGGTAGAGATGACGTTTGCTAGAAGATATGCAAAAAGTCGTTACGCGCCTCAGGAGTTTGAAGCGCCACATCGTTCCCGACGTTTAAAATGGTCTTAATCCGCAACAGAGCGACACACAGAAAAGGTGTGAGCGCGACATCCAATGCTAATTGTAAGGGTAGCAGTAACGTTTTCTGGAGTGAAAGACTTTCGTGGCAAACATGCCTAGCTTTGCTTGCCAACCTAAAACTGTTCCGTAATGGCATCCCATGGAATTGCACGTGGACAACTGAGATCGCTCAAGAACAGGCCCTTCCTTGCACTACTATTATGAGGCCTTTTCTGATCATAGCGCAGCGTGAAGTGTATACTGTGTCTGCGCGGGACACTGAAATCTGCGAAAAATGTATTTTTTTCCTTCTTAGTCCCTGCCAAATCTATGGCTTCAATTAAAAGAATGTATTCAAAATATTGTGTAAAACATTTTACCGTAGTAATAATACTTTCTAGTGGTATTGCAATTGATTGCCGTTTACGATTTACGGTTTACGATTTACGGTGGTTTCATCGTAATTACGGTTTACGATTCACGAAATTTGAAGTTTCATTTACGCACACCCCTGATCAGCACCCACGCGAAATTCTCTTTTTTGGGAGGTCCCAGCACCACTTAATAGAAATTCCGTATCTGGATTTATGACTGAAATTCGGAGGACTGCACCATTTACAATCCAAACAACGGATATACTTCCCCTTTAAGCGCAGTGGTGGCCTATAGGCGTCGCTCCATATTATCACCTCTGATAGTATCCTTTGCGAAAATTTCCGCTGGAGCCCGTCAGTGTCGGAACCGGTTCAGTGAGCCTATCATGAGGTCGCGCGGCCGGTCCGAGATCACATAAAGTGTGCTCGAATGAGAATGGCGGCCGTCGCATGTGTCGCCCTCGGACGAGTGTTGGATTTCAACGACGACCGTCCCCTCTCCCACTGATTGATCGGCTCAGTGCTTGCTGCCAGCCGGTGCCGGCCCCGTTCGTAGTCGATGGCGCTGGGGACTTTTCCCATGCTCGTCCGAGAGCGGCGAACGCGATGGCCGCCTGCCAAGCACGCCGGCCGCATGGGCCGCCATTCTCATTCGGACGCACCTTAAATACTGCGCGTAACCTTGCACAACGTTCGGTTGGGGTCAAATCGTGAAGTTTCCAGAACTGAGAAGTAGTTACAGTAGAAATAATAAATACTAAAGGCTATGGTTATTTCGCGCCAACCATCTCGAACAACCAACAGGGAACTATGTACAATTCCTGATGTAATCCTTGGTTTGGAGTACGATGTGAACGATTATTAATTTCCTAACGAACTCCGGGATTGCTTACGAAAATATGTTCAATTTCGTTAGCCGTTAGACTTAAAGGCAGGGTTCGCGATAAAAACGGTTGTTGGGCTATCCTCATGATAATGTAGATCTGGCCATCACAAATGCGAAAATATGTGAAAAGTTGCAAAAAAATCGATCCGGAACAAGTTATTGCTTGGTGTCCTCCCGCCTCCAATTATTGAAACTTTTATAATAGCCTGTCTTGATAACTTTTATTCTGCGTCTAAAGTGATTTCTGAGCATTTGTGGTGACTACTGACTACGTTACCAGCAAAATAAACGGCGGATAAACAAGCATTAAGGAAAATCGCGTTAATTAGGGGGCCGGCCGACACCAGTAATTAGCCGATATTCCCTGTTTTCGAGCGTTTTCCCCGGTAATTTCCGGGTTTTTTGACTTATTTTTACTTTTTTGTGATGACTAAATCTACATTCTCATAGAGAGAGCTCAAAAGTCGTTTTTATCGCGAACCCTGCCTTTAACACCCTAAAAGCCCGTGAGACGTTGAAGTCGCTAGTCATTAGTCGTATTCACACACATCCCTGCACACCACACCATTTACACTACACTCAGTGATCCGATATCCCACTGTTATGGATCGACTCCAGTGAAGAACTCGAATAGGACCAAGTCTGAAAATTGTACGGCAGCACCACGACTAGACACTGCTTTTTCAGGTTACTCTCTAGGGAACCTCGCATGGTGCACCCCCGGATCAGAAAGCTGATAAATGTTTTCTAGTCAACTCTAGCACGCCCTCTCCGAATCTGAACTCAGATTTCGCAACGGACATCTGCGAAAAAGGTTATAGCCCATCAAAATTCGTATTCCCCGCCTTTTTTCTATCAAAAACGCGCATTAGTGTTTGCGAAATCCGGAAACGGACCTCATGCTTGTGTTCAGCGCCCTAATCTACTACCTGAGCTAAAGTTGGGTGGAGGCACATTTTCCAAACTTTCCACAAACTAACAGCTTGTTGGACTTGTGCGGAATTTCGGTTGGGCGCTTATTTTACCTCTTAAAGCGTTACAAAAGAAATGTTGCAGATTTCACTCAAAATCTTACCAGGTAGGTTATTTGGGGCGCTGATCACGAATCTGGGGTGTATCTGGTGATTTTCCGAGCTTTTCGACTTGATTCGTTCAAAGCTTCCCATCGGGGGAAATTTGATGGCAAATCGCGAAGTTTGCCGATTTCAGGAGTGCTTTGATAGATATGGCTCAAATTTTTGCTCTGGGGGTTATCTGCAGTGCTAAACACAAATCTGCAATCCGTTTGTCGATTTTTGATTGAATACGGTAGGTTACGGTGGGTATACAGTAGCATTGTCAAAGTCTCAGATTTGGCACGAAATGTCGCTGTGGGCGTTATCTGGGACGCCGAACACGAATTTGAGGTCCATTTTTTAATTTTAGAAATTTCAAGGTAAGTAAATCCAGTTTAAAGGCATTATGCCTACCGTAACCTATAATAACCATAAGTCTAGCGACAAAAAAACCCCAGATTCGCGGTCAGAGCCCTGAATAACCCCCAGTTGTAAGTTTTGAGCAGAATCCGATTTTTTTTTCAAACACCCTGAAAAGTGGCCGATGGGTGGTACCCTTACCTCTTTCACAAAGCTTCAAAAACGCTTATAACTTCGTTCAGAGGTGTCCATTGCAAAATCCGATGTCAGATTCTAGGACAGCGGACCAGGATTGACCAGAAAACATTCATCATCTTTCAAAGGCAGTATTCACGGCGGAAAAATCTCTAGTTTTTTTTTCACAGAAACGTGAGCTTTGGTACATACTGATGAAAACAGTGGAGAGAATTACGAGAATCCATCGGGAAGTGGGTGAGAATCGCGTGGGTCAGTCAACCCATTGGGCCACACCGCCTCCCAAACTAATCCTTTCTGAAGAAGCTTGAACACGTAAACAGCAGGTCAGCAAAGATAATGGCCTCGATAAGTAGCAGTGGATAATATGGATCACGTTATCACATGGAAAGACTCCATTCCTTCACAAAGGTCAATCCTTACATTCTCAAGAATGTGACGTCACACAAGAGGTCCTGCATATTCGTAAAGAAGTGTCTTCTCGTCACTTTCTGCAGTTCTTCCTGACGCTGCTGTCACAGTAAGCTCTTGACCTATCATAATCTGTAAGAAGCTGAACATCCACAATTTATATTGAACACTGGCATTTAAACGGTGGGGTAGGCCATGCGGGGTTCCCTAGTCAGGAGTTTTGGATCATGTTGCTCGCCAGCTAGGAAAAGCAAACCGTTTCTTGGGCACTATGCAAGTCAATAAGTTCCTTGTGCGAACCCGGCACAAAACACAATCTTACCTGAGGCTGCGTATATTTCTTGCGACTAATGAACACCCCAAGTGCGCTCTCCTTATCAAGTTCAGTCCAGCGAATGAACGAAGCGCGGCGTTTAAAGGCAGTGTTCACGATGAAAATCGTTTTTCTGTTTTTCCGCCTATTTTGAAAACGGTCCCATGCTGATTCCAGTGATGTCTCTGGAATCGTACAAGACCTTCTGGGAACGGAGTTATGGTCCCTCAAAATTTGAGCTAAGGAAACATGGTGGACGAGTTTTCCGAGGCTTGTAACTTCAGTCTTTTGCAGCCGATGTATGCGAGCTGACCTGAGTAAAAAGAGAAGTTGAGAATGAAGGGAAGAACGGGGCTAATGATCGGAAATCATCGCTCATCTCACGATCTCTTTTTTTCTGCGGTGTCACCTGGCGACGAGCGGTTGTTTAATTGGCGCTCTGTCATTTTTCGCTATTCACATCATAGTTTAACATTAATTCATTTGCAATCTTTTCGCATAGCATTTAACTTTTGCTCATCCATCTTTGAATTCGAAAGTTCTGTTAAGGCTCTATTTTACGCCGTTTTTCCGTCCGTTCTTGCCAATCACACACAAAACTTTTTCCAATAATCTCTGGTAGATCAAGGATCAAAATCGTCCAAATGACTCAACAACGGCGCGTCACCAGGAGCACTTCTGGCCTTTCTTCACAAGCTTCCAATTCTCAGACAATTGAGGCTGGAGCTGTCAGCAAGGACGATTTCCCTGATATCTCCGGGCTGTCAGCTATGGAACTCGTGAAAAAAGCGTTGGAAGTGAACACCAATCCGTTAGTCGGCCTCATTCTCAATGCTCTCGCGGTGAAGATCCCTGCGGATTTTTCTGAAGCCATCGAGAACGAGAAGAGGGCCCACAGCATTGTCATAAGTGGCCTCGAAGAGGCTGCACAAGGTCTTCCGGCACCGGACCGCCAAAGGGACGTGGAGGAGAAGGTGGACAAAATCCTGGGGATTCTAGACGTCGAATGTCGGCCATCGGAGATTTACAGGATGGGGAAACCTGATCCTCAACGTCCACGGCTTGTGAAGGTTGTTTTCCCGAGCACGTCCCACTGGCGTCGGGCCCTTGCTCAAGCTCGTTTGCTGCGTGGTTCTGATTTCCCCAACGTCTACATACGACGGAGTATGACGAAGGAGGAGAGAGATCAGGACTACGAGCTACGTCAGCAGGCAAAAGAGCTGAACAAGGGGAAACTGGTGCGTGAGTGGGTGGTGTATGGAGGCAAACTCACCCATGTTTCAAAGATCTCACGCAAGGGCTCGGAAAACATCTAAGCCCGCACGGTAGGCCCGCTATGATCTGTAGTCTCATGAATGCACGTAGTTTGAAAAACAAGATTCACTATTTACACTACTTTTTGCGTCAAAAAAATCCTGATTTTCTTTTCATTACTGAAACATGGCTTACAGAGAATATTCTTGACTCGGAACTAGTAGGGAGCCTTCCTTACTGGGTGTATCGCTCTGACCGTTCAATGCGCGTTGGTGGTGGAGTGTGTTGCCTGGTAAAATGCAACCTCACTGTTAATTCTGTTGAGTTTAGCGCGTCCTTGAAAGCTGATGTCCTCTCCATCGAAATTTTTTTCCCGCAAAAAAGGTCGCACACTCGTCTCATTACTGTTTATCGTCCTCCAAACTCTATGAAAAATGACGACGTAGCACTCATTGAAGTTCTTCGAGACCTGTCCTCTTTTCGGGCTAGCACTGTACTTGTGGGTGATTTTAATTTACAAATTGATTGGACCAACAGCTGTGCCCTCAACGCTACATCCAAGCCTTTTCTAGACTTTTTTGAAGAAGGTGGCTTCAAGCAATATGTGTCTGAACCAACTCATGGTAATAAAGTACTTGACTTAGTATTATCTTCGCAGCCTAACATTTCCAATATCGGTTTATCGGCACCTCTTGGCTTGTCTGACCACGCCACTATTTCCTTTCAGTTGCTGGAAGAAACTCGCGACTCCTATCAAATTCCCCTCCCTGATTTTATGAAAACAGATTTTCGTGCTCTTGACAGTTTTCTTTCTGAAGTTAATTGGTTTGAAGTATTCGATCAGTACTCCTGCGTAACCGAGGCTTACGAACGCTTTTGCCATGTAATTTATAGTGCTTTGGCAGTCTTTGTTCCTATGAAGCATCCGAAATCTCCATGTGTAGCTTATCCTCCTCATATTGTCAATCTTTTTGAACAAAAAGAACGCTTATTTCGTTGTCTAAGTGAGCCAGTATGTCATCCGCTTTATAAGAAAGTATGTGTTGATCTCAGCAGTCACTTGAAAAAGTTTCTTGCGAACTATGAGAAGAGACTCGCCTCCGGAGAGCACATGAAGCACCTTTATCAGTATTTGCGGTGTATCGGTAGACCAAAAACTTCTTTGCCATCGTTGCTTGTTCACAATGATCTAACATATTCCACAGATCAGGAGAAAGCTGATGCTCTAGGGAGTTACTTCGCCAGTGTTTTTTCTTCGCATTGTTCTTCCGATGTACCGCAAATGACTGGTAATTACGCGCAACCGTTCACCGTTGATATCTACTTTCATCCACATGAAATTTCCACTATACTGAAAGTTATCAAGCCGTCCATGACCGAGCCCTATGATGGTATCCCTCCAATTGTGTATAAAAAGTGTCATAAATCGTTGTCCACGCCCCTTGCACATCTGTTTAATCTTTCACTAATGCATGGGGAGGTTCCACACTTTTGGAAGCAGGCAATTGTAACAGCCATTCCTAAAATTCCTGGGGCCAAAGATTTGAGTAATTTTCGACCTATCAGCCTCACCCCTACACCTATCAAAGTTATGGAGAAAATCATTAGTAAAACTATGCTTTCCCGTCTTAGCCAAGCTTCACTAATTCCTCCTGAGCAACACGGATTCCTACCTGGTGCTTCAACTTCTACGAACTTACTCGATGCCTTTTATGACTGGAGTCGGTCGGTGAAAACCGGTGACTCCGTTGACATAATTTTCTTCGATTTTTCCAAAGCATTTGATAAGGTCTGTCATAGAAAACTCCTAGCAAAACTAGAGTTTCTTGGATTTCGTGGCTGTCTTCTTGATTGGTTAAAATCGTATTTGGTTGATAGGCATATGGTTGTCAAGGTGGGTCGTAACTTCTCCTCGAGGTACTCTTGTACCAGCGGGGTGCCTCAAGGAGTATTATCTCCTCTTCTGTTCCTGATTTATACGATTGAACTGCCTCAGCGTTTGAGAGTACATCAGAATATTAGAGTCCAAGCCTACGCCGATGATATAAAAATCTATGGTTCCTATGGGCGAGATAATAAGGAGGAAGTGCTTTCTGCGCTCAGAGCTTCAATTGAAGTTATGGTGGAGTGGGCTGCTAGCTGGAATATACCGCTCAATATTGAAAAATGTTCGGCTATGCATTTTGGCGACCTCGAGTCTCCTGAATTTCAAGTTAACGGTGTTACATTTTCTGCCTGCAAATCTATCAAAGACCTTGGAGTTTATCTCAACTCAAACCTCGACTTTTCCGATCACATTGACAAGATAGTTAAGAAGGCATATGCCACACTATTTATGATGCTCAGGAATATAAAATGCGCGAATGTCCGAATTTGGACACGTCTTTACAAATCCCTAGTAATGCCTCACCTTGATTATTGTTCACCACTTTGGAGCCCGTTTCTTAAAAAAGATATCGCCAAAATTGAGAAGGTTCAGCATCTTTTCACCCGAGTTTTATGGTTAAAATGCGTTAGCTCCGACCGCAGCACCTTGCCTAGTTATAGTGAGCGCCTGAGTCATTTTTCTCTTTTCTCTCTACAAAAAAGACGGATGTTTTCCGACCTAACACTGTGCTTTCGGATTCTAAAAAGACAAGCTAAGCTGCGGGCAGGAAAATACTGGATATTTAGACCATCGAGCCCCAGGTCATCCAGGTTTGCCGTCCAGTATGCCACTTTGGGGAGCAAAAGGCGCAATCATATGTTCCACAACTTCTTTAATCGATGCGCGCGTTGGATGGGGCAGCTGCCAATTGATGTGTTCACGTCTAGAAATACGACTATTTTTAGAAAAGACTTGGTAAACTCAATGTGACAGTATTAGCCGATGTTCCTGAGGCAAGTTAGAAAGTCAGACGGTTATCGTCTGCAGTAAGATGCTTGCTAGTTCCTGCTCGGAAAAGATTTTTTGTTATTTTTTGCAACGTAAACCGGAGCAGCTCCTTCCAATTGACCACTTCCAAAATGGGATCAAAATTGAGTTAGTGAACGGCTAGTAGAAAATTTAGCAAATAGATGGCCCTTTTTTTTTTACCCGAAAGACCTTCTGATTTACCTACTTTTCTTTTATCGTATCTGTTCCAGCGACAAAATATGCTTGGACTGGTGCTTATTTGGTTGCTCTACATGAACTTCCATTGTCAACCGGCAGACCAGTGCTAGCCGTTTCTGCCGGACCACCCTTTCTGCTCTATAGACTATTAATTCCTTTCGTTTGCTGATAATTATGTTTATTATAGGAAGCTGCATTGAATTCTTAGTCTCGATTTTGTTTGGTCCAACTAAGAGCATTATAGCAGCCATGAAACACTTCAGTCTTTGCTTTGATTGTCTCCTTTACGTATAAGCTACAGAAAGGTAGTCTTTCAGCGTCTCTAGTCTCAGGTTAGCGGCGTAGAAGCTGCAGGTGCTTACAACATTTGCTCGGTATCGACACGCTCAAAGTAATTTTTGTTCATGCTTCCATTTAGCTATCAGCTAGCTAGCTAGCTAGTTAGCTTTTTGGCTGTATTTCTAAGATTATCGGACAGAAAGTACAAGTGCCCAACGAAATTCTAATCGGTCTCTATTTGGGTAGGCTTGCATTTTCGTTGTTCGTGCTTCCAAATATTCTGATACTTTCCGACCTGCTCTACCTGGTGCTGCTGTGAACACATATAGCGATCTGTAGAGGCTCCCTGCATGCCATCGCCTGGGGTGCGTGTTTAGTTTAAAGAGGTTCCTTAGAACCCGCCCCGGAATGGCCTCGTCCAGTTGCGTGCTTGCATCTACCCGGGAATAGCCTCCGGTATTCGCTGTGTTGAGGGTTGTATAGGTATTGCTATGAATCACAAAATTACAAAGGATGCCTCATCTTTATGCACCTATCTTGATACGTAACCGGTGATGTTTCACTCATTTGAGCTCACTTGGTATGATTAGCTTCTACCGTTTTTGCGAAACCCTCTCTCCCACTTTCTCCTGAGCTGTCCCGGCGTATTGATGCTCCTTGTTGATGTGTTGTCATGCGCTCAAATTTTGTATGTGTTTAGTTGATTTTCTGTGTTGTTTTTCTTCGTCACTTGAATTTTACCTCCGAACTGAGTTGTTGTTGGCATGCCCGAAAGGGCGTATATAAATAAATAAAGAAATAAATAAATAAATCTCGAGCATTCATTTGTTCACGTCGGTGGGCGTGTGATGCGCTTTTGGGGTTTTCAATGCGCTCGAAGTGGCAACTTCGGGCTCTTTTGGAGCTTTTCCTGGCTCGTTTTCATGCGTTCTTTCGACGTCAACGTTACAGTGTGCCCTTCCACTACCCATTCCTGGTGGAAACTGAAACACATTTTCTATCGTGAACACTGCCTTTAAGCAGGCCATGCATGCAGCGTTCGCGACATCACCAGCCAGCGGGGTTTCGATCGCGCGCAACAATCTACCTCCGTAGCCCCGTCCACTCACTAGACTTTTTTGTTTCCAATTCATGAGTAGTGAATCCGACTCCTGTAACGAGCTGCATCCCTTTTGGTGAAATTCTAGCAGTCGCCTGGGTTTCTCAACCAAACTATGTATGCATTTTTGATGCGTCAGGATCCATCAGTGCCCTTCATCTGACACATTTATGAGATACAGCCCGGGAATGACTCCAACTTCATCAAGAGCTTGTTGACGACCTGATTCCCTTATCGTCAAGTTGCATTTCTCGGATTCGATACCTTCGTGAACCGCTGGCTGCGCTGGATACTGAATATCTGGAAAGCCGCTCAGAACATCTGTTCCATCGGTGGCTCGCTCCAAAACAAAGGCCGATTACGGCCTCTTCCCATGCCCGTACAAATTTGGAGTTACATCGAACTTTAGATGAAAAGACTGGGGGAGACTGATTGGAGCTGGGCACGGAATGTTTTCGTCTTTTCTTCAGAGAATGATGGCACGCGGTGGAGAGGATTTCTTGGACAAGGAATGGACAAGGAATAGAAACATGGAATCCTTGTGGCTTTTTTTCCTTACACAGGAGCACTTCCCCGCTACTGCCCCCCCATCGTCCGACAGAGTTCCCAATTTTTGGCCGATTATGTTCTTGGCACTATCCTCAACTCCTTCATCGACGACACCATAATGTGTGACAGCAAGGCAATTTTTCGTGTCCCACAATATTCTGCAATACATGTCAACGCCTTCTGGCCTTCTGTCAGTAAAGTCTCATTGAACCAAAAACACCAATCAAAAACTTTATTACATGAAAAATGGATGATGATGGATGATCCTACAAATGAATAGAAAAATCTAGCGTTAATTCAAAATGGCGGATGTATCACAACTGACAGCGAGTGGAAAGAGGAGAGAATAGATTGGGTTGAGGGTAAACCAGAGACGGAAACCGGCAGAACAGAACAGTGTATTGGCGAGGAGAAGGCGAGAGAAAGCAATGCGATCTACAACAGCACTGACCCAGACAGACACACAAACACGACTTCTGTGCAGAATTCGTGAGCGCGTTCTATGCCACTATGAAAGTCCCTGATCAAAAATGTGTACAATATGAATAGCTATCGATTGTGACATATACATATAACTCTATAAGGCAACTGAATAACTAGCTCTTTCTGGTACTCAAAAATTCTCTTGTTTGGTAATGATGATAATGAAGGAAAGGACAGAAAGATTTCACTACCCAAGTATTCTGTGGGAAAATGTACAAATTTACATCTCATGCGCACATCATACAAAATGCTATTTGAACTGAAAAAAGGGAAGCATTCAATCACATGGAGGTGCAAGCAAATAAGAGCAATATGCGGAAAGTGCTAAGGTATTGTGGCTAAACCACTGCTACGACTTTGGATAGGCAACAAGAATCACTAAAGAGCCAAGGCTTTCCTAAGCACTACTCACCGGAGAATTTCGTTGTACGCGTGCGGTGTCAGTATCCATAGCCCTTCTGTGAATACGACGTAGGATGGACGGAATCGATAGCACAACGGAGGATCAGCGCCTCTCATTTTGATCTCTCGCTGGGCTGGGATTGCACATTTTCTCGCCGTTGCCCTAAGGGGTATGGTATACTTTTGCGACACACGGTCGCGTTGCTCTGCACGGCGACAGCGACATCCTCCCGCCCTTTAAATCTGTCGCTGTCGCAGTGCACTGCACAGCGACAGTGACAGTGGTAGCGGCACGCTATGGCAAATTTGCAGTATGTCAGCCCTCCGCGACACGTCGCTGCGACCCACACGCGACATCTGTTCCTATGACAGCCGTTGCCGTTGCTCCGATGCGGGTCCCGCCGCGATTTGTGTTAGATTGCATGCCTGTCGCTCATTACAGCGACAAAGTATACCATACCCCTAACACAGGCCCAGCAAAGGCTAACGCTGGACAGCAGCGAGAATTAGGGCGGAGAATCTCATTCCAGCAAGCGGTCTAAATAGGTACCGGATCAGCCACTCAGCTCCACCCGATCCGATCGCCTCCGTCCTGACCGAATCCACAGAATAGAGGATACCAAAAACATGCTGGTAATTGCGGAGAAATAAAAACCTCGTGACAATAGTATTTGGTATATAATTTTGCTGGCTATACTATTTACAGCACTATCTACAACGCTAAAAGCGTGGAATTTTCTTAGAAAAAGACGCGGCAGCTTAGCTGCCTTGTAACCCTGACATAATGGAAGAGAAACCGTGGACTGGCCCCGTGATGGTCTCATTTCTTTGGTGAATAACGCGGATGTCGCGGCAGTTCAGTTTCGACGTTCAGCCGGTAGCGATCGGCTGTGTCGTGTCCGACGCGACCCTTCAGCTCCAGATTCAACGCGTCCAGCGTGTTGTTCTGCGAGAACAGCATCCGCACGTCTGTGTGTAAATACAGACGACATCGGCGATCAGTCGCCAATCTGAAACAAAACAGTCGTCACTCCTGTGAAAGACTGCCTTACAAAACAAAAACACTTTATTGCCTCTTTGTCAGCCGAGGGTTTGTTACAGAAAACAACGATTTGGAACCGTTTTATAGGGTGTTTTCGTTATGGAACTGCTGCCCGTTTTTAGGCACCCGTCGGAGTTAGGCGGGAAATCGTCTGTGTCTGTCTGTTACGAGATGAGAGCCAATTGTGCCGGTTTACATCCAACTGTGTCAATATGTATGTGGTCGATTGACCTCCACCAAATCGACAATTGTTCAAAATACGTACCCTACGCCGCGGTTCGCTATAGTACGTTGAGTGAACATCTTTTTCCACCCCGTGTACATGATGAACAACAGTCCTCCAGAAGTGTCTGCCGAACACATTTCCATGCTCTTATCATAACGAGGAACTCCCTTAACCCCAAAAAAAGCGTTTCGCTTGTTGGAATCATTCTCAAGAAAGAGTAGAAAATCTATGTATTAGTGAGCCAACTTTTGTGCGATAATTGATAGCTCGCCTTCCCGTGGGATAGCCTTTAGCTTGTGACGCATGCAGAGCTAGAACAAGTGGAACAAGTGACCACGGGGACGAAAGTTTCCACGGCAAGTGGTCATCTACGCGGCTACAACGCCCGTATCTGTTCCCCCATCACCGTATCGTCGGCACAATCTCGCAACACACCGAAGCTTGTTCCAATGAGTTTGGTCTGGAACAACCGGGAGACCAACTGTGACGAGGACCTTGCAAGAAATGTTTTTCAAGTGATAGTGGCCATGCAGAAAAAATATTTCCAATAACTTTTGTTTTTTGACGAATAACCTAAACAAGCCTCTAAAGCCGCCTACGCTCACTCAGAGCTAAGTTAAAGGCAGTGGTCACGATAATCTTCGATTTTGAGATTAATGGCTAAATCGATTGTTTGGCCTCCGGGTAGAACTGCAATGACGTATAAACCGAGAAAAACGCACCAGAAGGTCACGAGATTCTTTACTCTCACCCCACCTCTTTACTCTCACAGGAACTGTTCGTTGTGACAATGAAATCATTTGTGGGCCCATCCTTTACAATTATTTGCTTTCTGTTGCTCCGTTCTTTTCTTCGGACCCTAACTAGTACTATTTTGACTGAAATCTTCTTCCATTTTCGACTGATCCGATTTTTCACCAATTACAACCACCGTGAACATGTTCATCCAATTAGACAACTAGTCCAGGCCAGAGCATATTGTCACTGGAATAAGGTGTTTTAGTGCGTTTTTTGCCGTTTCTTCGTAAATTCTGTAACACTCGGTGGCCAACGCTTTGTTTTGAGTGGAAAACTCGGGAACGAAAATCATCGTGAACACTGCCTTTAAAGGCGTTTTCAAGATAAGGATGAAGACCCGGCGTGTTCAACCCCAATGGGATGCGCGCACAATCGAGTTCGTGATCGCAAAGAATTGAATAAGTTTCGCGTTTATACAACGACTTGCGCGGGTCAGCTGACTCTCAAGTCGGCGCTTTCCCCCCCCCCCAGATGAGTCTGGTCCTGATCTGCTACCCACAGGGACAGAAGGCATGGTTGACCGTGGGCGAGGATAGAACCCGGCCAGTTGCAGCGAGCAGCGTCTTCTGTCACTGCGCCACATGCGCCCTAGGCTTTTTATAGGCTTATCAAAAGGTTCTATTATCTTCTCGTGTTATCTTTCAAAAGGCTTGCAATCGAAATTCTTCTCGCCTATGGTGTTCCTTCCTTTGAGTTACATGCAAGAGAAAACTGTCTCCTCTTCTTTTCGCAAGAATTTATTGATGTCTCACACTTATTTTCATTTCACAAGATGACAGTGCTTCCCCACTTTCTTCAATATCTTGGATATACGGCAACCCACCGGAAATGTATGAGATTGACTAGGTGCTTGTCAGCTTTAGAGTACTCGTCAGTGCCAAGAAACGTCCGCTGACGGATAAAAGTCTGTGATGACGGCGGCATATCCGACATATCGTACGTAACCACAAACACTTTCACCACCGTATCCTGCGGATTGAACAGTGTCTGAAAGAAATCAGGATGAGTGGATTGAAGAAGACGGGATCAAAAACGGAAACAAGAACTTACTGCCTGAATAGTTCCCTGCTTTGGAACACGATAACCGCGCTTTCCCAGCGACTCGAGAGAGCATGTACCCTGAACATTGATTCATATCGCGATGGTAAAAAAGCGAATTTTCCCTGAGTCTGATTTAGAGTGTGAGTTCTGTCTTCTGATATCAAGACGTTCGTGTAGCCCAGATCCATTCACTCGCCTCGCCAGCTATTCTTTGGCCCTTTGTGCTATACAGATCGCTTCCGTTCGTTTCATTTGTCCCCTTGTTATAACTCACTGCAGACTAACGCCGTTTATAGAGGTTATGTAAGGTTTGAGGCATTCCTAAAGAGCTCTCGATTCCGGTTATCATCAGCGATGAGTGTGTGTTGCTTGTCGAAGCATCCTTATCAACAATAAAATATCCCCATGCCCCGCTCGCCCGCTGCTGAGAGTAGTCGAAATCTTTGTAAACTCCAGAAAATGATCCAGACTAAAAGGCAGTGGGATAGAGGCTCTCTACGCTCATAGGGAGGAGCTGTCCCGTTTTTGCAGTACGGAACGTCACGCTACTCAATCCGAGCGTAGTGGTCCGAAGTGGAATTACATCCGCATAAGGCGAGACAAATCCACCGGCGTGTGAAAAGCCCCTATCCCAAAGCCCGTAGTTTCGATAAAAAACATGTATCCTAGTTTTCGATGTTTTTGAGCAAACAAGTCCACGAAGTAAAGGATACAAGAGGGAAGTCTCCTCAAAACCCTCAAATATCGGAGAAAAAACTGTTTAAAGGAGCCTCTGAAATATTAAATTACGCCTGTTTGGTGTGTTTTGGGGGACTGCTGCAGACGTTGAACAATCCAGACGTCGGAAACGGTTTTGCGCTTCGAAATTCTTAGGTTAAGTGACTTTGTTTCGTTTCTTGTACCAAAACTCTTCCAAAGTGAGACGGTCCAATGCACATGAATGCTTTTAGAAACCTTCAAAACAAAAGGTATTCTAGAAATCGGCAAGTGTTCCTTTGGTGAAGCAAACGGTGGACAACTGCTATGCGACTGGGGCGGGGTGATCCAATAGGTCGGCTGGTCCACGAGATTTTCACCCTTTTTCCTGGCAGTTTTTCGTCGTACTTCCGTCCCTACTCTTCTCATGTTTTGAGACACTCAGAGCTCACGTTTTTGCAAAAAAAAAGAGAAACTTTTTCATCGTGAAGACTGCCTTTAAACGAAATCCAGGTTTAATACCGTTTTCTGTTCTTGAATGTTATCGCGTCGTCGCGTACAAAACGTTTTCATATTGTCGTTTCTCGTCATTCACTATGACCTACGTTAAAGGCAGTGTTCACGATAAACTTCGACTTTGAGATTAATCGCTAAATCGATTGTTTGGCCCCCGAGTAGAACTGCAATGACGTATAAACCGAGAAAAACGCACCAGAAGGGCACGAAATCCTTTACTCTCACCGCGCTTCTTTACTCTAAGGGGAACTGTTTGTTGTAACAATGAAATCGTTTGAGGACCCGTTATTTGCAATTCTCTAATCTCTGTTGCTTCGTTCATTTCTTCAGACCCTAACTAATACTGTTTTGCCTGAAATATTTTATCATTTTTAGTTAGCCCCATATTTCACCGGTGACAACCACCGTGAACATGTTCATACCACCGGACATCTAGTCCATGTTATAGAATAATGTCACTGAAATATGACGTTTTAAAGCGTTTCTCGCCGTTTCTTCGTAATTTTAGTGACACTTGGTAGCCAAGGCATTGTTTTGAGAGGAAAACCCGGGAACGAAAATCATGAACACCGCCTTTAATTTGAAGCTGTACGTAACCTTTCGAACAAAATGAATTTATATCTCGGGAAAAAACTTACTAGGTAGGGTGACGGAGCCGTCTCACTATCATTCAGATCGAAGAAATAGGCGGTAACAGTCAGTGAAGTGTGTGGTGAAGAAAAGGCACCGGACGCGGCTGGAATGCTGTGCTTACTTCCGTCGCCCGGGATGTCACACTGTTGGGCTGATTCTTGAGAGAACTATGAGCTGGTGGATTCACCTAATTGCAGCTTGAAGCCATCTAGTCGTTTCACTGGATCGAGACGACCATTCAAAGCACTTTCCTCGAAATTTCCTAGAAGACTCCCAGGTTGTTGGCGATGAAGGCGAGATTCCGGCAGTACAATGTCCGAAGCCGACAGACTGCTGCAAAGGGGCGGACTGAGGCTTATGGAGCTATCAACGGAGATAGAAAGTCATGGGAAGACCACTTACTTCCTCTGACGCGATAAAGGAGCTGGGCTCGAGTGCAGTGGCAGACCAGTATTCTGTAAACAAAAAAAAATAAACTTATTGAATCACATGTCCAGAGAAGCACATTTTCTTGTCTGACAAGACGGGATTATTCCACTATGAACTTCTCCCACAATTACGGAACGGAATACGCGATGTTTGCAGACAAAATATGATTTTCGCAAATCTCACAAAATTTTCCACCTTATGACACAGATCTTTTGAGAGCAAAATCATGTAGGCTAACTGGAAAAATCCAAAACCAGTGTTTGTCCTCAGAATCACATTAACATGTCTCGAACAAAGAAAACACATTTGACGAAATAATGGGCAAATAATGGGGGTGAACGCCACTGGGCTAGCACATTTCAACTCAGTTATTATAGGCAAGGATAGTTATATTCAACTACAAAAAAAATTACTTTGTTGAATATCGATCCGCCGCTTTTCGTGCGTTGACGTCCTCGGTCACCTTGAATGGTTTGGAGGCGGCTGGCGAGGATGTCGATCTCCTTCGAGTCGTAACGGCTTTCCGACTGAGACGGCGACAACGTACAAACGGACAGCACTCGTCGAGCAGGGCGCTTCAGAGGTACCATTAGTACGAAAAAAATTTATAAGACATTGCTGTATCATCCTCTACCTCATCATTTGGCCCAGCTACAGCGGAAAACTTCGGCGAAGGACCATCCGGGCTCGGCGGTGACAGTGGCGGCAGTGGCTTGTGCTTTAGACTGCAAATAAGGCATTAGGAAAGCGAAACATTTCATTTTTCTCAACTTAAAGGCAGTGTCCACGATAAATTTCGTCCTCTGTTTTTGGCCGGAAATCGAAAGTTAAGGGTCTCATTGGAGCACTGGGGTCGAAAGAACGAACGAAAACGAGCTCGAAAGAGCTCCACACGGCTCCGAAGTCCGCTCGCGCTAGCCCTTCTGCTCGCGGTCGAGTTTTCCGAGGAACAGTTTGACCCGCTTCTACATTAGCATTGGAGCGCGAGCGCGGCTGAGTTTTAGCGTTGGGGCGCACTTGCCCACGCTGTCTACTTCAGGCCCATGCCCGCGCAACTCATCCACCGTTGAAATGTGGCTTTCAAGAAGAAGATCTGATTTTGGATGTTTCGCAGCGTTTTTCGTGATTCTTTCATCACTGATGAAACGGTCAGACTCTAAAACTTCGTTTTCTGGTGAAAACTCGAAAACGATTAATATCGTGGACACTGCCTTTAATGCTACAGAGTTTTGTAAAAACAGGGAGCATCCGGCAAACTTGGCAAATAAGCGTCCGATGCATGTAACTTTTTTTTGAGTGAAGACTACTTCGAATTCTGAAAAAGCTATCATATTCACAGATCAAATTGACACCTAAATATGTGACTAGTGTGCCGAGTTTCCGAAAAAAGCGCTTTGTTTTTGAAGGGAATAGTTTTTGCAATCGTTTTTCGAAAACGTCGCGCGCGGCAAAGTGCGGCAAAACTTTAAGCAGTATTTGTACAAGTAATGGAAAAGCAATCCGTATGCTTTCTTCATGAATTAGGTACAGGTGAGAGAATATCTAGGTCTATGTTGGTTGAATTTCGGAAATCCTTCATTTAAGAGTCCGGGGGGTTCGCAACGAAACTCTGGCTTTTCAGACACTCCTCAAGCGTGTTCAATGAGGGATTTCGAAAATTCAACCAACACAAACCTTGAGATTCTCTCACTTGCACCTAATTCATGAAGAAAGCATACAGATTGTTCTTCCATTACTTGTACAAATACTGCTCAAACTTTCGCAGCACTTAGCCGCGCGCGACGTTTTTGATAAACGATCGCAAGAACTACTTCCTTCAAAAACAAAGCGATTCCAGGGAACTTCGGCCTACAAGTCACATTAGGTAGAAATTAAATCTGTGAATATGATAGCGTTTTCAGAATTCAGAAAAGTGTTCATTAAAAAAGTTAAATGCATCGGACGCTTTTTTGCCAAGTTTGCCAACTGCTCCCAGTTTTTACAAAACTTAGCGCGGGTGTTGTACCTTACAACATTCATTTCAGCTGTCTTGAAAAACAATATTCAAAGACGTCCGAGCTTGCGCCAACGCACAATAAGGAACGCAAAGTATCAGTGCGATCCATGCCGACTGTACATGCACCCCTGTGCGGGACAGCTGCTCCTCTGTTCTGTCCCGCCCCAATGTCAATTTGCATTTGACTACGGCCTCGAATCCATTTGAACAGCCCCTACGCTGGTCCAAACGCTCCGACAGACCTACCCGTGTTGACGTTTTGCAAATAGTGTGTTTCAAGTGCTTGTCGAAGTGCATTATCGTCAACTCCAACGACAAGAAACGTCTTCCCATGCTAGTCGATACACTTATCAGCCAAACGATATCCTTCGGGGAGAGGGGGAGGGGGTGGTATTTCGAATCCACCGATGGTGACTTTCATGCAATTCCTTTCATAATTGGGTAATCAATTCCCTGATTTTAAACTGGATTTCCGTTTTTTTTACAAGATACTAGCAACAAGTGGATTGAAGAGTCAATGTCATTCTTTAATCAATGTTTTGTAGTAATGCATAGCTTCTTTTAGTTCCCAGAGCAACTCGAAAACCTTAAATGGGGAATAAAGAGCTGATGCTGAGATCCTTCCCCATTATTTAATCTCAGAAAATATGTAGCTACACTGGCTCGGATTAGTGCACATTTTCAGCGGAAAATAAGGAACAGGGGACGGAAATCCTTGCAGGCTTATTTTCGCAGGTTGCTTAGCAACTCCTGGACACAAATTCACTCCTCGAATTGGACTCATGAATGTTTAAAAACCCGCAGAACCTTAATGTATTTCTAACAAGGGAATGACCAGACCTAGTCGCTAGAACAATAAATGCAACCAGGTTTTTCTGATCGGCTATCTCCCAAGTAGTCATAAAAACCCTATCCTAGCTGCAAGGGTAATAGTAAACGAAAAGGTTAAGAGCGTAGACGTTGCTAGCTCTGTATGTAAAATAAAAGCTATCTGCCGCGAACTGTCTTTATCGTTCTAGTTATTATCGTTAAAATGTCTCACAATCGTGTTCAGCCCCTCAACTAATCAACCTGGGCGAAGTGCAGACGAGAATCTCTTTTTTTTTGGATTTTTAAATAAAAATCAACATTTTTTATTATCACTCAGGCAGCTAAAATAGGGTTTTTACAAGTATCCGGAACGTGGTCGATCAGAGAAACATGGCTACATGCGTAGTTCTGAGAACCAGGTCTGGTCACTCCCCAGTAAGTTCACAGAGTAGATAGGAGGAATTTCCTCGCACCCCAGGAGGCGTGATACCGTCTATTGCAAAACCAACATATTTTTCACAGAGGGAACATTCTGGGCAAACGAATAAGCTCTGAGTTGTTTTGTTGCCTCGAAAGTACACGGAATTAAACCACATCTCAAAGTAGAGCTTTAGTTTGGCTTCGGTACTATAGTTTCCAAAAATAGACTTGCTATACCCACCTAGATATTGCGATCGCTTCAGGAGACGATGTTGTCAGAGGACTATCTTCAGTAGGCGAACCTACAGGACTTGGAGTCAACCATTGATCTGTTGGCAGAGCTCTGTAAAAGTGAATATTCGCTTACACTTGGGACAGAGCCCTCATCGTCGTTTCCCTCGCCCGTCAATCGGAGCGCAACAACTCACGAACCTCACCCAACAGCCCTACATTCCCATTTGTCGAGCCTGAGCTAATTTTTGAACCGTTATTCCCCACCAGAGCTGAGCGGATTTTTTAAAAATTTCGGAAATCAAAACACGTAAAATGGTACGGCCATTTTTATTCTGGGCATATTGATCGAACGCAAAGAACGGAAGGCGACTACTGGCAGTTCGGCTGCTACATGCGACGCGGGCAACGTTAAGTTCCTGCGTTCGCTGGAGCGCCGCGTTCGGCGAATTTAGCTGGCCGAACTTTCACAAGGCGGTTCCCATTACGTGAATCCGATCAATGAGCCTGAATTTTAGACAGCCGAAATTGAGGCACCGAAATCTATCGGAAATACATCGAGATGGTGGAGATGTACTCATCCTAGAATCTGGACCAGACATAGTGATATTTCCGCTTTAGCATTTTAGGCGTTTCCCGGAAATTCGAAACTGGAAGTCCAAAACCCAACGGAAATCGGGGAAGCAGGAGTTCGCTTACCCCTATCCTATACTCCTCTCTGGTGTTATCCTAACCAGTGTTTTCACGTTTCGCAGCCTTTAGTGCGGCTTAGGGAAGAGAAAACGCGGGATTCCGCTCCTCACTTATCCCTTACATCGCCTACTCCAAATGCCTGCGAAAACTTTTAAATTGAGAGTACGAGATTAGGAAATGCGGTTATATCTTGCATTCAATACCCTAGATTCAGAATAATAATCTGAAACCAAAATTAATATTGTTTACAAAAATAGTTGTGTTTGCATAGAGTATTTCAGCTATGATTAGAACAGACCTTCTTCAAAAGTTACGACATAAAAAGTCCACGGCGTTGGTCATCAGTGGAGATACCCCGTCTCCTTACTCTTCTATTTTAGCCCTACATCAGGCCAAATTTTGAAAATTCTTCAAGTCGAGGAATGACGCTTCCTTTCCCACGATAAGCCAGTGCTGAACAAATTTTGCGAAAAAAACACAGTTAAAAAAAGAAAAAAATCAAGCGATATTTGAACACCTCTGTTTTCACTGTGAAACATCAAGCTATTGTGATCGAACATTTCAACCAGTGAGTAGCTTCGCAAAAACCAACCAGACTTCACAATGCCAACCAGACCGTGGGAAGCCCTCCCGTCGGATGAAATATGACCCTTCGCTGTGTGGAGAGATCTCACGGACAATTTTTCGTAACTTATTAAAAGCTTAAAGCTGCTATGCGGATCGGCTGGCTGCTGCAGAATGGACAAGTTGTGGGACGGCAAGTTGTTGCAGATGAGATTATATGGTAGGTTGGGGAAATAACCAAAACATATTTCCGGACTAAACAAAATATTAACTCAGCTCTGAACCAAAGCAGGTTTCAATATTCGTTAATCATATATGACTGGCTGAACACGACCACTAAGAATTCACAATCAGCAAGTGCACTTTTGAGCCAAGTTCTCACCTTACGTGCAGAAAAACTTTTGAGAACAGGCACGTATCTAGACATTGTGTTCCGGTAAACATACCCAAGTGTAAGGCAGAGTCCGACAGGCACCGGCATTTGTTCAGATTTCACGTATTTCACAGAGACGACTAGATTATTCTGTCGATCAACACGACACACAGGGAACGTGTGCTCCGTCACCGGATCGGATCTGCTGAACTCACTGACATCTTGACGTACTCTGGAAAGATTGCATTTCAAGTCGTCTGGAAGGAGCGCAATCCTACATCAGGTCGCCGAAATTAGCGAAACGAACACATACTTGAACGCAACGCTCCCATTTCATCTTTCCTGTGCAAAAAAGTAACTTGCGGAGAGGTCAACCAGACCTGTAGGTGCAAGCAATCCCGTCCGGCATTCGCCCATTTTTCTGAGTTGAAATCCACGAATTCAGTTGTGAAAAATGAAGATGAGATCTAATCGCGTTCTTCAGAAACATCGGAGCGAGTCCCTAAACATTTCCGAATAAAAAACCTTGAAAATTCACATTTATCAGAATTAATCACTGCATACCGTCAGCTGCGAATTCCGCTCGCGTCGAATCGTCCACATTTCAATTGGGATGGCTCGCGAACAACTCTCCCCACATGAGGAATGCGCAATTATTGTCTGAAAAGAAAAAGAACACTAATTACCTTCCCATGATCATAAATAACTGTTACAATCAGCTATACAATACAATCAACACTGGTCACATGTTTTGCGTTCTGGACGAAAACGAACGCAAAAAAAGCGTTTTGTGCCCTTTTGTTATGACAGTGTAAACAATAGTTCATATCGGGTCTGACAGAATTTCAAATCAGCATCTACAGCTCTTTCGTTTGAAATAGCGCATATTCTTCTCTTCAACAAGGTATATGTAATCGCGAAATTGGGCATAACGCAACCAAGGGAGCAGAGTAAATGTGCCCACGTCGTCAAACGTAGAAGTTTTTTTTTATTCGGAAGCCACGTACTACTTTTGAAGAAAGAGCTCTCGGTGCTGATCCCAAATATCTTTTTAGACTCATAAATAAACCATTTTCAATAGAGTTATACCAGAAGGGAACAGCCTTTTCTGTTTTTTTTTCAGTCCAAAATGTAGAAGATATGACCCGTATTGCACACAACTATCCAGGTATAGGTATACTTGAAGAGTAGACTAGAATGGTGTAGTGCATACCACGTGGAATCCTCATATGCACAAATTACTTCCCCAAACTGCCTGCATTGCAGAAAAGGACCAAAATCATCGTTTCTCATCGACGCTACAACTCGATGAAACTCTATTTTCCAAAAACAGGCCTTCGTAAAATTGCTATCAGCTAATCCCGCCACGGAAATCACAGGGATATGAAGTGCATGTCCAGTTTACATGCCCTTGAGAACCCACACAGAACACTCAAAGACAATCTGAAATCTCACATGGTTGAGAATGTGAATTGCATTAGGCTAACAGAAACGAAGAACCCAAGGAAGGCAAAACATGAGTGGGCTATAGACTTGAAAAGAAAAAGTCCGAAGTACTAGCTTACTTATTTCAATTTTGTATTAAAGGCATTGTACAGGATAACTTCCAAGATTGATTTCACAATGTAGGTGCCTAGGAATATCGCGCAGCGATGGGTAGCGGTGCGTGACATTTTCGGGCACTCAAGCGAACTCGCGGTCCATTCAAGCACGTTGTCGAGCTCAAACCCTGTTTCACAGAAGCACGTGCTGCTATAAGGACCACATGATCAAGTTGAATTGAAGCATGTCCCGCCATTACTGGCCCCGCTCACTTGTTTATCGATGAGGCGCGTGCTCCTCATATCCAAGAGCACGCGCCGCAATAGAGTAAAACTTTTGCCCGACTCACATCGTTACCCCGTGACGCTGTGAGTTGGGCAAAAGTTTTTTTGCTCATTCGTACGAGCTGAATGTAGGCGGTTGTATGAAGGAAAACACCATTTCTCAGTTTGGGCTATGGAAAATTCATCTAACAAAAATCTTCAATGATGACAAGTATTCACCTCTGAGGGCCGGCCCGAATGACCAAAGGCCCCCACTATGCGAAAGTCGCCATTTATACCCGATGGGCTGCTGATTAACACGCAAGACAATAGAATGACGTGCTCTAGAAAGAGATGTTCTTGAAAATCACCAATCAGTTGATTAAGTCATATCCCTCAGCCATTCGCCATATAAAACTCGTACAGAACTCGCTTTCAACCCGAGTTTCTCGAAAACCCAGAGTCTATCTCTTACGAAGGCGTTTTTAAGGAGAGTTCCAGCAGGTGCTTCTGTCGCAGAGATGGTGCTCTCCACTGACCCGTTAGCATCCCGCTGGGATGTTTTCAGCGATTCCAGTGTGTATTGTATATGTGTCGATTGATATCCCGCGAGATATTAACCGACACGGGATATCAATGGACACATCTGAAATACACGCTGGAATTTCTCAAAACAGCCCGACGGATTGAGGGAGAATACCACTTGAGGAAGCATATGAGGCAGACGGACGAGGTTTTCGTGCCACCTGCACCGGTCCCACAGAAGGACGTACTGCAAAACGAGCGAAAAGCTTGAGCCCTGTCAACCCAGTAACGCTTCGCGAGGAGAACACTATTCTTGCAGAAGGCCTTCAAGGAGATACCCTCACAATTCGAACTATTGACAGAGTAACCGGGTTAAGAAAATGCCGGTTCGAGTTACCCCTTGTTATGCTCCAGACTGATTTGCGCTCGACTTCAAAGCAGCAAGCTCACGGAGGCTAGCCGACTTTTAGTGAAGGGCTTTCATCTTCTAAAATGAATCTGGCCCCAGCAAACGACCCCGGAAAGACAGAAGGGTTGGTTGGCCTCGAGCATGGATCGAACCAGACGGTGTGCAGCGAAAGCAGAACCTCCTGCCACTCAGCCACACGCGCCCCGAGAAGGATGTGCGGCGCATCCCATTACGGATGGAGGACGCCGAGACCATTGTTTCATTGCATATAACAAAGTCTACGGCAGCTGTCTCGCCCTTACTGAATTACGTTTTCCCTGCTCTCTTACTCTTTGACAACGAAAATGCTTTCAAAAATTTTCATCATGAATTCCACCTCGAATATCCCATTTTAATTGTATGAACGCTTGTTTGAGATCTTCTCCAGTGGAGAATTTCTCAATTGGAACAAGCGCTTACCTCAATATGTACAACATTCGGCTGCGTTCGCTCGACTAGTCGCGTCTGTGGCGATTTCACACTGTCGGAATCCGTTGATCGCGCAGCGGCGATCAGCTGCATGACCTCTGACGTCAGTTCATTGCTGGTGCTCATAGTCGGAGCCAGCCCGTATCACGACGACGACTCACACAATACCCGTAATATGAAGAAGTTTGTACAGTAGCGTGGTCCACTAAATCATTATGGACATCAGCCTCATCAGAACTCGATCGATGCGCATCTACACTTGCTCTGAAATGGAACAAAGTTTGCAGATTTCATGTGTTTTTCATGAATGATGTTAACCAAAAAGCGAGCGGCGGAATGATGACGAAGAGACATGTGCGCGAAAATGTGTTTTTGTCCGCTCCACAATTGCGTCGATAAATGAAGCAAATAGCATAGAGACGACGGAGAAACACATGCCCGCACACACTCGTCACCAAGCAATATCAGCATAATCAAAAGAGAAATTCAAAAATCACAGAACACAGTGAAAGCGCACAGAACGGGACTGCGGACAAAGTTCATGGAAGGTTCCACCCGGCACGAAGGATAAAAGAAAAAACACCCCATCATGAGATCACCTGAAGCGAGAAAAAGTGCGATAGCGTCATGTCGAAATCCACGGCAACTTCGTCTGCAGTCGAAGCAATTTTACCCTAAACTGCCTCAACTGCAGGTGAAGTTTTCGTTCTGCACCGCTTCATCATGCAACGTCATTAACACACTGTTTTAGGATTCCTTTTGTGACGTCATATGATGTCACGCGATGCAGAATATGACACTGACCAAACGAGTATCGTAACCTCAATTATGGATAGCATCTCTCGCTCATGAGTCCGGACGGAGCAAGCAACAGAGTGGTCGGTCATGGCAAAATATAACAGTGATAAGGAGGTTCCCACATGATAAACCCGATAGTCCTTACTTGGACCGGCTCAAAATCAACGAGAGAGGATATATAGCCTACGCAATATAAGTAGATCGCAAGTGAATTTTCTTGGTTTCGCCGACGAATTTTTAGCTTTTCTTTTGATACTTTATAGCTGATTAGATTGTAAACAGAACGAAGAATCCCAAACAATATAAGAAAAGTCGTCGGCGGGACTAGGAAAACTCACTTACGATTCGCTTCAACCGCGCCGCACGGTCACCCACCTGGCTTACTTTTTAGAGAGGCTGTGGCTAAGCTAGAATTCACGTAACGATAACCCACTCTGTTCCACAGCGAAATTCACTTGATTCCTTCGACAGCGCGCGCGAAGCGAGTGAAAGAGATAGCGAGCGTGAGGGTAGAAAAGAGAAGGAGAGAGCAGCGTAAACGCGCACACGCACGCGATGAAAACAGGTAAGCCGCACAAAACCACGGTAGGGGCAATATAAAACTCTAATCAGATGCGCAGACGAAAAAATAATACAAGGCTATAAGAGAATTGCTCGCAAAACTACAGGAAAGAGCAGTGGAAGTTCAAAAATGAGCATTTCTATGGACGAACTTAAAAAGAGCTATTAGGCTTTGATCATAGTTGGCCGATCGACGTAGCCAGTCCCATGGACAATCATAAAAGGAATGAGGAGGGGTGTGGAAAACACCCGATGTGGCTGACCCGACAGATGTTTACATGATATAATTTAAGAAAAGAATGATATTCATCATATCATTCCACATAATTCATGCATATTGACCGCGTCAGCCACAGCTAGCCACACCTGGTGTTTTTTGCAACCTCCATCGTCCATGTTTTTCATACGTATCGACCTGGCCACGGAATTTTTTCAACTTACTCTGACAGGGGCCTAAGAAATTCTCAAAAGTAGGTTGAGAGGAGCTGATGGACAACCAGTTCAGGCTTGGTGTAAGACCTGAAATAATGACTTATTTCTATCAAAGCTAACTTGTTTCAGAGTCTGTTGAACAAATACTATTCTTGAGATAGATAAGACAGATCATGTTCTTTCCAATTGAAGAACTCGTTTACTCACAAGATCAAGAACCGCCCATTATTCGTCATCGGTTTCTCGGCGCCATTTTCTCGACGGAGCTGACGCGTAAAGCCCCCAATCAGTGTAGCTCAACCTTCAAAATACCAAACAATGGTCACTTAACTACTGTCTAAGAATAAAATAGTAAATATTTCAGCGGAACAGGGAAGAGCGAAGTTCGTACAAAGAAGACTGAGCGGATGGTTGCACTTGGCATGAGCTGTGAAAAAAAAACCGATCGCACATTATGAGATCTAGGAAGAGATAGAATAAATCAATCGCAGATTCCAGGGCATTGTCTAATATTAAGCGTGCCGCGCTCATAGAAACAAACTCAAAAGGTGGCGTCGGAACTGGTCTGCACCTTCATTCTCACACCCAATAAACTTCGCACCAACCCGGGGTTTCCCTCCGGCCCCCGTCAGACCTGGTCGAAAAAACGACAGAGTTCGGGGCGGAAAAAACCGATTTCGGGTGCATTGGTCATGCCAGTGTGCGCGCGCGGAACACCAGTATCGACTAGGTGAGTTGCAGACGCAAGCAGACGGTCGCAGAAGGCCTCATTGGGTGGATTTTCTTCACCCGTCTGTAACTAGTTCGGTACGTATCGACCAGGTGAGACTGAGTCGATCGACCAATCCTCACGGGGGCCTCCCCTTGCATTATCAGGAGACCTAAGGGTCCCAACAAGCGTATCTCAGTGTCAGATACAAAGTCAGATTTCCGATGTGAGTTTAAACCTATGGTTCAGAGGTAGGGAAATCAAGGCGCCGGACGAGTTCTGAAGTAAGGCCGCGATCATACTCCCCGCGATTAGCTTTAGCGAAAGTACATATCAGGCATGCCGACTTTCGATCGATACTGACGGTTACCATTGCGTTACGCCACTTGGAGTATGGACCCGGGTTATTCGTAAAAAACTACCCTCTCCTAACGAGTCAACGAATGTTTTACCTCTGTAGTCTGCTTGAAGATTTTAAATAGTGACTGGAACGGGCTGCGGAGGTAGATCGCAGTGAGTGATCGAAACCCAGTTGGCCGCTGGCGACGCCAACGCCGCATGACCAGCCACAATGATCGCGCCTGTTCCATCCACTATACTGTGCTTATCTGGGTCAAATTCCGGTCCGCAATTGCGTCTCGAAACACTTTGTGGCCGCGCGCATTCGAATCGGAAGAGTTTCCAGCGCCGCAGCCGCCGATCTGTTGTTACCAGTTGGGTTTTAGAAGCTGGAAACTAAACAAACTCGAAGAAAACTCTATAAAAAAGCCATATCGAGTCGGCTTTGGCGCTGGAAACTCGACTGACCAGAGCGCGTGCGGCCGCAAAGCGTGTCGAGACGCAATTGCGGACCGGAATTTGACCCAGATAAGCACAGTACCAAATCTGATAAGGAGACCATAAACCCTTTATACATATAAATTCGAGAAATACTCTTGAAAGTTGCGGAACTTCTAATCACCGTGCATAATTGGAATGCGGAGAAAGTATATGGCATGAAAATAGATTTTTCACACTCGCTTTTTTCGAGAGTCTTGTTTTTTTTCGCACTGCAATGTCTGCGATGAAAATTTATCTTTGCTCTCCCTCAACATGTTTCAAGATCAAGTTTTCAGTTCAAAAACTTTTTTTTTGGCAGAACCCAGCTGTTCCCACACATTCGCTTATTGGACTGCAAATGGAATGAAAACATAACCGAGACGGTACAGTTTCAAGAACTCAGCAACTTGAGTATGAAAAAGTGAATGAATGGACAAGGGTGGGACAATCCCCAATCTAGTTTGAACACCCCTTTTAACAACAAAAATTACAGCCTTCAAGTCTAAGCTACATGGGTGGATGAGATTCAGAAGATGTTTTTCAATGGATTTAGTTCCAAATGAGCTCAATCCGATATCTGAAAAGTCCGGTTTGAATTGAAAACATCCCAACCATAGATTCGAAAAGTGTCCATGCATAGAAACAGCAAAAAACATTCCGACTGAAAAAAAAAACACCCGATGCTCGAAACTGCCTCAAATGAGAATATTCCTCACTTCTCACAAGATCACCCGATGCGGCAATCTGGATGACTTGGCAAACCACTAGTTGACAAATGAAACTATTTTCCAGAAGTTGAGAGATGCCTCACTCAGAACCTTTACTGGCTCAAAACGTTATCACCTCATTTTAATGAAAGTTAGGGCGGATACGGCACCAATGGGTATTTAGAAATCGAGAGCATACTCAGACTAACAGAGGTTCGGTCCAGAAGGCTCTGTACTTTGTATTTGCGCCGCCTGGCTGCACTTTTTGCCAATAGCTACCCTGAAAAACGTGACTGCTCAGAGAACGGGCACTTCCTTCGAAAATCACCGCTCTTTTCAACTCCAAGTTCATTTCCACTCAAGAAACTTTACTACTCTTATAATTGGCAATTGAAATACAATTATATACAAAAAAAAAGACCATAGATGAAAATGAAAAACATGAAAAAATAACTTCAATCACAGTGTTTCATAAACCAAAGCATAAAATTAGGCCTACCATACGCTACAGATAATATTTGCTTCTTTTCGTTCTCATAACGAACGCAACCATAGATTGATTATTGAGTGTGATAAAAATCATCGATAAGGACAAAAATAAACATTATTAGCCAATAAAGCCACAACACATCATAAAAGTAAACCGGCTGGTGCATGAATAAGCCGATAGGAAATTTGGAATATTCATGCGGGATGAAATACTGACAAATGGAGGACAAACAGAAGAGTGGCAAAACAAATATTTCCCCAGTCATCTGAAGGTACACACCCGACACTCTCAAATGACCTCTGATAACTGATCATTTCTCCCGCTTCTCTCTTCTTGTCCTTTACATTATACGCGAATGTTACATCCGCAATCGCAGAAAGCCAATTGCGATGCACATAGAGGCGAAAATGGTGGTAGGACCACATGGTCCCTCCTTGATGACGGTTTTCCTTCTTGCTCTATGGGTTGTAGGCCCAGAACGCAAACGGGAAGATTTGACTCGTTGTTTGCAGTTTGGAAAGGGTCAAAGTGAAATTCGAACTGCAAAAGACTCTTTAATCCCTCCATTTTTTGTGAACTGGGCCTTCGGACCGATGTTCACAGAATGCATTGCAGACTCGCGCGGAGCCAGAGTTCGAGACAGAAACATTTGGAGAAGAGGTATACCCGAACCCAAGTCCGTAATGCACAAGTCTCGCTCCGATGACCCTCTACACGACAATGAAGGAGTTAACCAGTCCCTTGCAGTTCAAACTCCACTCGAGACCGCTTTGCTTGGTTGGAATAGTCCGAAACATCGGTACGCCTAGACCAAATTCTCCTCTGTTGAAGGGCCACGAAAAACGACGGCAGTATCCTCTCGAAAATCACCTTTGATGGAAGAGCTGCTTCTGAACAAGATGGACGAAAAAATATAAGGATGCTTAGAATGCCGCTCGTAGGACTTGGTCCGGAAGCAAGCGCGATGACGCAATTAGCGTCTTTTTTGATAATATCTTCCATATTTTTTTTCAAATCTGAATGATTATTTGAAGATCTTGATGAGAGGGACTATAGAGCAGTATAATGAATGCTGGCTTTGATTTTAAACAAAAACATTTGTGGTGAAATTTTTGTGTGCCATAAGCAGTGGGAAACATTACATTGTTGGATAGTCCTTCGCACCTGCATATTAAATAACTTTTCAAATCTGGAAGACGTTGGTATTGGAGGAAGTAATTACAAAGGGAAGCTAAGGACACGAACATGCGTGCGCGCCCACCTTCTGACCAAATCCTACAAGCGATAGTGTACCTATAGAAAAAACATAATGCCCTTATTCGAGTGATATCAGGGTCCGCAGTGCATCATGCAGCTCAAAGGCATTAGAGGTGGGACGATGATTAATTGTGCCGAGACCACGTGATCCCAGTATGATTTTACTTGTAATGCGTGTCTTAACAGCGGCTGTCTGCTTCTACAAATCAGAATCGCATTTCGATTTGGACAATAGGGCACGCCATTTTTCTACGGTGATGCTTGCAAAACCCGTCTTTCTTGCGTTTTGAAAAAAAACAAAAGAGTTTTGGTGCTTTTTTGTGGTACCTCTGTTAAAGTGATCCATTGGAAATATAAAAAGATATCTGGAATCAGCATCAAAATCTCGCTCCTTCGATATCGCTGCCATGGCTTGCCAGCTCGCGTGCTGCGGGATCGATCAATCCGGGCAAGACCAATGGACGACGTCTCGTGCTACGGGCGGTAAGCAGCGTAGCAGTTCATGCCCAGACAGGTCTGCAAGGTCCGACTACAGTGTCGCCAATGAAAGGTTCGGCAGCGCACAAGGTAGGAGAATCGACTGCGCAGCGACGCAAGATCGATACCCCTTCGTTGCACGACTTTCACCGAAGGCTTATAAAAGTTTTGGCCGAGAAATAATCCCAACAGGCTCCGCAGTGACTTCTGGTGGGCTATTGTTCCGGTCATTCGCAAAATCGCCGAAAAGCCGTAACCGAGAAATAACGAGAAACAACCAACAGTAACATCGGCGCGGGTGGACCACGCGCCGCGGCTGTGGCCGGCTCGCCGAGCCGCCATGCGGGGCCGCAAGTGGTTGGGCGGGGCCTCCGGAGTTGGTGTAGGGTCTAATTAACTCAAACTGAGGTAATTGAACTGAAGGAGGTGTTGACATCTCAATCAATCATCCCTCAAGACGCGTCGTATACTTCTATGGAGAGCATTATTTGGCGGCTATCGCGGCGAGCACTATTTGGAAGCCATTTCTCAGCTATTTGGCGAGAACCAGCTATTTCCCGGCTACTTCTCGACCACTTTGCGGAGAACGGCATTCCGCAGCTATTTCTCGGCCAACACTCTCAGAGGAGACTCTTATAGTGACCGTACAAGTTAACTCTGCTTCCTGCTTCATTTGCCACATCGCGTCTAGTGCGCGACTCACGTTTATTGTGTCTAGTCCAATCTTCACTGTATAACCTTTATTTCGGAGTTGAATATATTTGAGTCCATCGCGTGCGTGTGACCGCGCATGCTGCTTCTCTTGGATAAAGTTATGAAAAAAAGGACAAAAATGATGGCGCCCCGTGATTCTGTTTTCGCCCAAAACACAAGAATAGAAATAGAGATACCACCGGTATTGTACCACTCAATTACAATTCAAGGCATCGTTCGCACTAGAAAGCACTTTTCATTTTCCACCTAACTTTCATTGATGAGTCCGTTCTGCACGTCAAAAACATATGTTTCTAAACTTGGAGTGTTTGAAAATGAGGATCCGCCACTAGTTCTCACCAGTCATCTAGCACGAGGAGCAGAAACGCCATCACAGGAGCAGACAAGCTAGCATTTAATCTTTATCTCGGGGAGAGCCTAACATCCAGACTTGCCCAATAGGTATTTCTTTAGTGATATCGCAGCGAGGGGGAGACACTATAGTGCGATGCATTTGGCCACGCCCATTTTACCCTGAAGTCGCCCTATTAGAGCATCTAAAGGCTATAAAACCGCGAAAGTCTCATGGTTTCTACGCGTGCTGGTGCGGAGGTTAGAGACAGTGAGAGAGCGCATAACAGACGGAGAGAGCAGAGTCGCGCGCGCCGCTTGCGCCATGAGTCGTGAGATTTACGAAGTTTTACAGAGGATACCGGGGGTTTCCCTTTCTTTCCCAAATTAGGTGTCTCTGCACGAAAAAATGGGCTTGGCCAGGTGCACCCTTCCTTTTTTTGAGTTTCGGCGAAAGAAAGTCAAAGAAATTCCGTCACTTAATGAATTTGAATCGAAAAAAACGCTTCCGACGTTTGAGAAAAAAGAACTCGACGCATTGCACCTGCCACACCGAAATTGACGAAGAGGTGGGAAGTGAATGACATAAAACGTTTTTAATCGTATTTTCCTTAATCGTTAAAGGTTTTGTGGAGCCTTTTCGGTATTATCGTGTATCTCATGAGGCTCCCTATGCAAAATCAGGAAAAAAATAATACACGGTTTTTTGGCGTACGACGCCTTTAAGTCGTGAATTCAGATTTTCAAACTCGAAATAATCTGTCAAAATTATTGAGAAAATGAAAGATTAAATGTGAGTGAGACCATGCTAGAAGCGTAGCATTTTGGCAACAGCAACATTTCTTGCGAACAAGCATATTAATATTTTCAGTCGCACATTTCACAGGTAGGTAATCATCGAGGCGTGAGTTCCAGGTTCTTCGAGCTCCAAGCAAATGACTTTGCGTGAAATATCGAAGCAGCACAGCGCACACATGAAACAACACAACCAGCCAAAGCGGCCGCTCAACGAGCACGAAACGGCGACGGCCTCGGCAATGTGCGTGTTTTGATAGAAGAGAAGGGGGAAAGAGGGGGAGGAGAGACAACGATGGGGCCAAAATCGTAGATCGTGGAAAGAGTGAATAGGAGCAGGAGAAAGCGAGGAGCTAGAGGAGACAAGAGACGACGATGAAATGACAAAACGGACACAATATCTAAGGAAGAGGGACCTAAAGCAGAAAAGTTTATACGGTGTACACGAAGGACTCGCGAAAACATCTCAGAAATCCCCTTGGAAACGACACACGCTTGGTTTTCTGCGGCCCAATGATCGGCGGGGAAGAGTCAACCAGTGAAGTCGATTAGATGGCTCGGCGGAAAGCGACTCTTGATTACGATGAATGTTCCTGGAACGAATCTCACGCAAAGTCCTCACAAGTCATTTGGAAACACTGTACATCCTAATTGCCCTAGGTCCGCTCGCAACAACGCTTTCAGTAAGGCTGAGGTTGGTAGCTCCAGACCAACGATGGACCCAATCAACCAGAATGCCAGCCCTGATCCCTATCTGACCCCAAAAAAAAGGCAAAGTTTACGCTAAAAAACCATCTTAATTTTAAATGCTCTCGAGCAGGTATGTCTCAGAAGTAAAGTTTGGAAATAGGGTTTCAAGGCATATGTTAAGATGTTGCAATTCCTTAAAGGCAGTGTTCGCGCAGAATCATGGATGGCGAGTTTCTAGCTGATTATGGGAGACCAGGGGCTTATTGAGACGATGGTGCCAGAGAGAGCAACGAAGAATGACCGGAAACCGCTTTCTTTTATCAAAACAGAATCGCTTTTGTGACGTTCATTTTTGACGGTGGAAGGATTGACCGGCTCAGAGGAGTGAACTATTCAATGTAATACCCGCTTCCTGGCCGTTTTTCACCGGTGTTTTTTCACTTCTGACACAGAAAGTGCCGAAAGCTCAGGATTTTGCGGTGAAAACTGGCTTTTGTTTCATCGCGAACACTGCGTTTAAAGCTGTCTGTGAAGTTATCTCACACTGAAGCCTACATGACTTTGTGTGGGAGAGATTATTTACTCTTTGACTTTTTATAAAGAATGAGGGGAGACCAGCTCGCCATCAATATATTTATGCTTTCAGCTCCAGGAAAAGAGTTAGCTCGACCAGCACTAAATGCAAACCATAGCCGGTCCACAGCGAATTTTTCTCGCGATCTTCGGGCAAAACTCACACGAGTTTTACGATTCTGAATAATACCGGCTAGTGGAGCATCAACACAACTTTCAGGATGAGCGCGTAGTATTGGAATGGAAAAAAATTCAAAAAAATCACAAAAAAACTGCAGCTACAGAGGTTAGTCACCGACAAAAAGCCTTTAGGCTTAAAATAACGCTCTACTTCCTTCAATACCTTGGTACTAACTTTAGAAGACTACTGAAAGAAAATCACTTCAATTATTTTTTTTCAAAAGTGGTTTTTACGTTTTTTGGAGAAAACATACCAGCAAATAATCACGAACCTTTGAAAAAAGGAACCACTCTAGCTATTGAGACCACTGCGTAATTCTTTGTGGTGCGTAATAGTGTGAGGCTTGCACTTGGGAGTGGTAGTCGCAGCTGCGAGAAGGAGGTCTTAGAGAAGGAGAGTGTGAGCTCGATAGGCCCCTCACGGAGTCACATGTGCCTAGCAGGGACGGGCCTAATCATGCTCTTCTCATCTGTAACGGCAATGAGTCATTTTCACAAGGCTTTGGTTGCAGCTCACAGCACATTTACGTCATCAGAATTGGAAACGATGTCGCAGCCGACTGTGAACACCAATCTTATGGTTTGTTGTAAAGTAAACAAAACCTAAGCCTCTCGTTATAACGCATGCATTAATCACCTGCAAAATAAATGCTGCGATTTCTTAAATAAGAAAAATATCATCGAAAATTTTCTTTTTCTTTCCTTGAAAGAAGTTTCTTTGACCATTTCCTGAGAAATTCAACAAAATTCGACCAATTCTCGGCTCATGTTATCTGACTGATAAATTTGCCTTCCATTGAAATTATGACGGTGAGAATTGTAATTTCTACAGAATTGGAAGAATCAATTCCTGTATAATTTCATACTCGTGCGTACTTGAGGTATTAGAGGGGCAAAGAAATGTCGCTATCGCTCACGGGTCTCGTTGTAATGTATCACCATGCTGTCAATTACAATGTCCCCCAGCCGAACTTATGTACGTCAATCTGAGAACATGACATTGTCATTCTGAATTCTATGAATTTCTGAATATCAGATGAGCACACAATTGTCTTTAAGGGCGGAATGCAGGCGTCTGTAAGGCACGATTCACAGAGCAATCATTCACCGCATTTCAAAATTCGAATGAAAGGTTTTGAACGACAGTATTTCTTTAAGACTAAGTTTCAAGAAAGTGATTTAGGCAGATGAGAAAATCAAACCTTCATGACCAGGCGTCTAAATGGGGAATGGAAAGTACAGATCGACTTACTACGCACAAACACAGTGACAATTTGTTCTCGCGCCAAGTTTAGAAAAAAAAGAAGCATATCGCAAACTTGGCAGAAAAAACGTCTAACGCTTGTAAGATTCTTATCCAAAGAGTTTGTATGCTGAGAGCGGTTTCACATTCATAGCTCAAATCGCCACCTGATAATAGGCATTGCGAGTCGAAGTTTCTCGGAATTGCTGTTTGAAGGAGATGAATCACGTCCCCCATTGTGCCGCGGGACAGTAACCGCTTTACCCTGCTGCCTGTTATGGTGAAAATTAATTTTAATCTGTATTTCAAAGGCATTTGGAGCAAACCTACTGGAGAAGTTTTCTATAGTTGAGTTTTCTATATATGGGATTATTGAAATCAACAAAATATGAGATGCTCTTCTAGGTGGCGCAGTCCGCTACTCCACATAGGTGCCACTAGAAACTCATCGATTCATAAGACATCAAGAAGTTTAACGGTGTTGATGACAATCACGGTCAACTGCTCATGTACGGCGATAAGGTGATGAAGAGGTGGGGCACCTACGTACTTCAAGAAAATCTCGTCGGAAGAATTCCCCGATCCGCCTATCCCTGGACACCCATCCAGAAGCATTCCTGTTCAGCCTATCACACCCGAAGAAGAGAAAACGGCATTTAGACGTATGAGGCGGGGAAAGTGACGAGGACAGACGGCTTGACGGCAGAGATGTGGAAGTCACGATGCTGGAATTCCACTGAATAACTTGCATGGTTCTTCAACCGGGTCGTTGAAAAAAAGAAAGAGCCCGTATACTGGCAGCGAAGGGCAACCATCCCGATGTGGAGGAGGAAACACAGTCCAATGAAATGTGCGAATTACCGCTCAATACGTTTAATGTTCCACAACGACAAAAGTCTCTGAACGCATCATCGATCATCGAAACCGTGAAACGTGAGATCACGAACAATCAGTGTGGCTTTGTTAGCGTCTTTGACATGACGGACACCATTCACGCTGCACGACTACTGATGAGAAGCATCGCGATAGACAGAAGCCGCTCCATCTTGCTTTCCACGATTTAGAGAAAGCATTTGATCGAGCTCCGAATTGAGTGATCTGGTTTGTATCACAGAGGCACGGTGCTCCGGAGAAGTTCATAGTTCGTCGTTCGAGATCGAAGTTCGCTACACAGATCCAAAAAGTCGCGTTCAAGCCTTCGCAGGAACGTCGGCCGAATTTCCCATCTCCATTGGCGTGCAACATGAAACTGCTTCGTCTCCCCTTCCCTTTGCCATCGTAGTGGACACTATCATAAGAAACCGGCAGAGACCAGAGCCATGGACGCCTCCGTGAGCGGATGATGTGATCTTTGCATCTGAAGATGAATTGCACCTCGAGCGACAGGTGCAAGAGTGGAGTGACGAGTAGGCTCAACTTGGACTCCACCTCAACGTCAGGAAAACTGTGTATCCGACTACGGATAGAAGTGAGCGTGACTCCGATAAGATTGATGGTACTGAGTTCCCGCCTGTTGACGTCTTCAAGTACCTTGGTTCGACTATTACATCTGACTGCAGTCCAGATAGCGAACTAAACATTCATGTCGCTGCTGCGTGGTTGAAACGGCGGTTAACGTCTGGAGTGCTCTGCAACAGTAAGATGTCCGATCGTCTGAAGTCGAAGTGTGATCCGACCCGTTGCGCTGTATGAAGCAGAGTACTGGCCAGCCACTAAGGAGGCAGAGCGAAGGCTCGGTGTAATGGGAAGCTGGGATCAACCTTGACGTGCCTGGAAAAAGACCTAAAGGACGAGCAAGCCAGCGTTGGCTTGACACGCTGCACACCGAATTGAAAAATGTCGGCGTGCGCCCTGAAAGAAACAAGAAAGAGATTGATTTTGCTGAAGTTTCTCGGAAATGCAGCGAAACTCTTAGTACTTAACGTAGGAGTAACAGAAGTACATTAATTTTGCTTCCTTCATGAAAAGTAGCAGAAGGAAGAATATCGAAATCAAAACGAGTTCATATTTTTTGAATAGTTCATTTGGTACTGCAGCCAGAAAACGTTTGAACAAAAAGGATAAGAAAAATCTTGAAATCGTACTTCCTGTCTCTTTTCTCAGAAAAGCACACTTATTGAAGGGTCTTCTATTACCCTTAGAATCACTAATACATCGCCGGAAATACGCCGCGCGTGCGCTTCAGCGCAATGCTACTACCTACACCTCCCTGCCGCTTTCTCGCTGTCTGTAACCTTCACAACGCACAAGCAGACGAAGTACCTATTGAATCTTCTCTTAATATCAGTCTATAAACTTTGCTGATACGGAGAAATTTCAAAATTATGTAGTAAATGCACACTTTTAGTTAGTGCACACACTTTCCCAAAAATCAACACTTACAGTTAGGTCCGTTGCCTGATTTCTCAAGAGAAAACATTCAAATCTCACACACGGCTGGCGCGGACGGTTTAAATCTAAGACCAGTCGCGCTTTTCTCTGAGCCTAAATCGATAAGCGGGCCCACGCACGCGACTGCCGCGTCAGCCGCTGGTGATGTTTAAATGCATTTTCTTGCGAAAGCAAGCCACGGATCTAACTATATGTTCACACACCAACCTGTTTTACTACAACAACTTGCCCTAATTGTCAAAACGTTAGTCTTTTTTTTTGATCGCTACAAAAGCCCCAAGATTCGAAGCGAACTCATGATGGAGTTTCCGCAGAAGCCCTTTACGAACTTGAATGTACCAACTGTGAATAGAAGGTTGTATACCGTCTCAGTCAAATAGAATTATTATGACGACTTCCACTTATCTTCAAATTCAACTTTCTACATTTATTTGCACCCCTGTGACTATTGAACGTCTCAGAGGCCGTTGATATCGCAGATGGGTCGTAATACACCAGCCTACCCTCATATGTCCATTTTCGGTAGCTGAATGGGACACATGACCACATGAATAAGAGGGGGAGTTCAGAAATTCCCAAGGGCCCCGATGAAGAACTAGTAAATTACTTGGAGAGACAGAGAGAACTCTGTTGGGGGAAAGAAAGAGGTAGATGACGGGGCAGGGTGGCTGCGGCGGCCGTTGAGCGCTGGCTGGCGCTGACTGACTGCGGCCCCCAAACAGAAAGGACACCGGCTATGTCGATAGATGTCGGAAAGCCTCCTAGTTTTCTACGGTGGAAAAAATGCGCAATTTTCACAGAATGTATAACACAATGCCTTCTCGACAAGATACCTTAGCTAGGATATGGCAGAAAGCGGAAAACATTCAGAAAATTCCGCCGAATCCGACTAGACACAAGTGTCAGGCTCACTCTCAAACATATGATACTCATGAATTTCAAGACCATGACTGACTTTAGGAAAAGATTCGAGGAAACAGAGATGCATCAATTTTGTGAAAAAAACCAAGTGTAACCCATGGTTTTCTGATGACGATTCTCAGCCCAGATTCTCCTGTTGTTCAAATGCCGAGGAGGATCAAACTAGCACTCATAAATGTGTCTACTAACAATCGCCTCGTCGTCCTGGTAAACAACAAACAAAGCGATGGAGGCTGGTGGCGAATCTGGATCCTGGCCGGTTCCAAATGGTGTTCGCGGTAGACGAATACGAGACGGACGGGAAAGAGGAGGCGAAATTGCCACCACACCAACCGAAAATACATTTCTCATCGTTGACAGTACAATCGGGGGTTCACCCAAATCATCCCCTCAATGCGAAAGGCTCACATAAGTAGCTCACAAGTACTCAGTTGACGGTTCCTCTTCAGACTCGATTAAATGTCTACATTTCAGTAGCCAAATGTGCCATTATCGCAACAGAGAACATGTTTATCGAATAAATTCAGAAAAATAATCGTATTATTTTGTTTTCTTTTTGTATTTTGCCATATGAATGAATTTTATTCAAAGTCTCCCAGTTAAGTCAATCTCCGAAGACTCACTTCAAGGACAGTGAGAGGAACTTCCAAAAAAAGCTGCTCAAACGTGCAAAAAAGCAAATTACTCCTGCCACATTTCACTTCTAGAGTAGGGTGGCCTCGAAAAAAGACCCAAAAATTTACAAGAAAGCTGTCAATAAACGAGAGACTGAATAAGCACAATATGGTGGCCCATAATAAGGCTTCATTGCTGTTCATGACCAACTCGCTCACTTTCAAGAGAATGTTGGGCTACTTCATGGTTCTTCCACGCTTTTTTCACTGACTTAAAGGCAGCATACACGCTCATAAACGTGGTTGAGACTACGAAACTACGAAAACTACGAAAATACAATGCTATTGCTCAGAACACAACGTCTACGGATTTCGAAGCGTCAAAAACTACCCACAATGCCGCTACACGAGTAAGAATCTGGCACCGCCCTGTATTTCTCCGTCCCTGTGTTTGCCGGTTTACTTATTGTACTTCTCAGAAAATCGCCGCATCCAATGCGTGTCGAATATGCATTCAACTCGAGTGACCACATCCATCGAAAGGCTTTTTCGCAGGCGCACGTGCTCCAGACAGCAGCACGATTTGCAAAATTTTACCGCAGGACCACGTCCTGCAAAAGTTCATAACAGGGGCACGTGGTGAAGGATAGCCTAGCGCCACCGTAGCAGCACACGGTCACGCGACGCGGCCGGAACACCCACATGCGACGCGGCCAACTCGCTGAGCTGCAAGGTCTCCAGGGGCGAGGTGTGCCAAGTACCCCAAACTTGGATAATTGAACCGGTCACGCAATCTGCATCTCAGTCCCTCCCCAAGAGTGCCTCGTATGCTTTCCTTATTTGGAAAATCGTTTTGTCATCGAGTTGAATGTGTATCATGCACGCATTTGACGTACTATTTGATGGGGCACATGCTGTAATTTGACACACAATAGGAGCAAGTGCTCTCCTAGCAGCACTTCCCCCTTACTGCGCTAGAAACCGCTTTGTCTTCGAATTGGATGCATATTTGACACGCATTCAATGCGGTGATTGTGTGAGTTATTGTACCACCCAAAAACGTCGCCGACTGTGGGAAAGGCCCAGCACAAGCAGAGGGGGCGGAGAAATACAGGGGCGGGGCTAACTGCTTACTCGTGTAGCGCATTGTGGCATCACATCTACCAGTGACATTACTCTAGGAGGGGCGAATTACTAAAGAAACAGAGGGAGTTAAAGCACCATAGACGGCCGAGTTCTCTCCTCCATCCTCACTCAAAATTGTCCATGCCCTTCTTCACAGGCTCCGCCCACAGCTCCATAGCGAGCTATGAGCGTCAACGGACGTAAGGGGTTTCACATCATCACCACTATGGACGTAGCCTAAAAGGGGTCGGTAGATTTGTGACAGATAAGTCTGAAAGGAAGATGAAACAAGCGAACTGAAAAGAGTCGCATGCCCTCCGCAATTCGAAATAAAGACCGAGAGGGTATTCAATCCTCTCTGAATACATATAAAATCAAATGTGCGGGGATGTCCCATAATCGATTGAAGACTGAAACTTTTCAACTACCCGCGAGCCGATGGAAAGAGAGATGATAAGCTTCGGTACTATCCCAACTCAAGATTTGGGGCTTGCCTGATCAGAACGACGTCCTGCCTTCGCAACATAGAGCACATGAAAAAGAACAAAGGTTTTAGCAGTACTAGGACAGATCCACAGCCAAAAAGAAACCCCCAGTGACGATCCGCAGCAAGGAAGAAATCTTCTCCACACCTTGCGAATAGGTAGCCATATCACAGTGGGCCAAGAGGATAATCAACGTTCTGTGCAACACAATTCGCTCGAGAAAGATTCTACGTCACATTTTAGATCAGATCCCGAAGTGCCTAATAAGCACTAGACGAGGCGCCTTATGGCACTAGATATATGTAGCAATATACGAGGCGCCTATTCACAATCTATGAGACGCAAGGCGGCTCGGCATAATACATCAGAGCCTCATTTAAGCTATACCAACAGAAGGCCGCAGCAGCAGCCCCACGACGCCTGAATAATGGTGCGCCGGCACAATCTCGGACGATTCCGTAGACTTACCATCACGCAACTGGAATGCGGCTTCAGTGGCGATCAGCTCTTTTCTGAGCGCGGACAGCACTAAGCGGAATCGTGGTCGATACGCAACGGCCCCGGTCAGAGTTGGTGCTATTTGCATCTGTAACCCACCAACTCCCCCCAACACCCCGCACCCCCAACACCCACCCGGTCGATACGTATGTTCAAAATGATGGAGTGAGGTTGAGAAAATCACTCGATGTATCCTACTAGATATGACGATGACTACGTGGCCAACAGGATTGCACCTGTTCAGAGAAATAGTGAAGGAGAGCATAGTGAAGAAACAGAGGTAGCAGTATGGCTAGCTTTCTAGTGATACGCAATGTTTTATCTTCGACGCGCCCACCCGGTGATTTTCTAATCCGCCGTCATCCACGTATTGCATGGATATCGACCGCGTCGGATACACCGAGTGATTTTCTCAACCTCACTCCATCATTTTAAACATACGTATCGACCGGGTGGGTGTTGGGCGGTGTTTGGGGGGGGGGTGCGGGGGGGGGGGACACCGAGTGATTTTTGCATCCCATTTCCAATGCATTCTGTGTGTATCGACCGGGCTGGAGACGTCGGCTCATCCAACTATGACCGGGGCCTCAGACAAAAAGATTACTAACCGCGGACAACTCGATTACAATAAATTAGATGTTTTGATACTACAGTTATACCTAAGCCATCCAGGTGAAGCCTTTGAGCAAAATTAAGCACATTCGATTTTCAGGTCCACTGTCCAAGCGAAAGAGGGTTCTCTCTGCTTGTGCAACCGAGCAAGATGGCGCAACGTAGACGACTCGGGTTTACTGGGACACTCAACGTCCTTCACGTGGTCACTCCGATATGTCTGGCTGTGCGCAATCAACCGAATTACAGAGTACACGGTCCGCGGTCAGCCCTGATTTGAACTTTTGTGAGCGGTAGAAACGATTACTAAACGCGGCATGTAATAATCGCCACTTTAAAGCCACAGTCCAAGCTCAGAAGCGATTTTTCGTATTTTAGCCTATCCTGGAGAAAATTTCACGCTGGTCACAATGGTGTCTCCAGAATCGCCCAGAACTCACTACAAACTGAGTTACGGCTCCTCAAAAATTTTTGAATTTGAACTGGTAGAAGTTCGCGGACGAGTGGTCTCGAGCCTGTATTTTCTCGTTATTTGCAGCCACCATTTGAGTAAGGTCATAATATAAAGCCAGGCCGAAAACAAAAGGAAGAACATCGATTTTGAACAAAATCATTCGCGCGTCTCTTTCCAATTGAGATCGGAAACCTGCCAGTGGGCGTTGCCCATTTTTTCTTTCAAGGGGGCGTGGCCGACTTTTTCCTAGCTTTTTCTCGCTTATTTGAGCGAACTGAGATTTCGCGCTTGGCAGGGTTGCTATAGACGGCGACCGGACCAAAATATCAAAAATTACCTCTGAGGTTGGACTGTGCCTTTAAGCGCGCGATGAACCCTCAAGTCCGAGCTGCCCGAGCTCCCGGACGAAGGCCAGTGCTACAGCAGTTCCCCTATGCACTTAGCTGCCCCAATCAACAATGGATTAATCCCTCGCCGTTCTGAGCCGGATTTTTGAGTATCTCTAAAAACAAAAAAGGAGTAGTTAAGCAGAGTGCGAGTTAATCATCATCAGATGTTGATGAGGGTAGCGTTGTCCGAGAGCACATGTATGCATGAACCTATGAATAAACTTATCGCTCCAGCTCTTAGCCATCTGGCTTAAGTACTATGCGATACAACACAGAAAAAAATTCTGTTGCCAATTAAATAACCATTGGGGTAGAGTCCTAACCCTCACATAATCACTCTGCTTGATAGCGCCTTACCCATACCTGACCATCACTTTTAACATTTTCACGTCACACTTCATTAGACTTGCTATAAGCTCTGTCATTAAGAGAAAATCAAATTACTGAATGCCAAGTGCAAAAATATTCACCAAATTGGAAAAGCCTCATAAAGAGGTACTCTCATACTGTAGTCCGAAAAAGACGAACTTTTGTGCACAATTCAAGGAATCTTTGTAAATCCCCGGCAATATCTCCAAGCTACATATCTTAGCAGGAATGTAGACTCCTGCCCCTTTAATGCTTTTAGATGAACTCTTAATACAGGCTAAGGCATTAGTTACAGAAAAAGGAAGAATTTCACGGAAATTCCCGACCAAAACGATTATGGAATACCCAATGCGGTAGCAAAACCTTCATATGATATGCTTCGAGTTTTTTTTTAAAGGTAGACCCATTGACTTCCTTGACTTAATCGGTTGGCTTTCGCCTGACGCGGTCATTCCGCCTCTTCACCGAGGTGTGCCGTCCTAGTAGTCCATTTGTCACTGTCCTCAGTCACAATTTGAACACAATCCATCCATTGATCGCTATTCACTTCCTGCAAAGTTAAACATCGTACCTGAACTGCCTTTCAACGCCGAGTGATTTCGAATTCTCTTTCACTACATCCGTCCAAAACTTTCGTCTACGTCCACGCAGCCGTTTCTAGACAGACTCGGAAGCATCCTTAGAGCGTGTTGAACAAGACAATCTGGGGTCTTCTTAAAATATGCCCGAACAAACGAAAACGACCCTCCGTTGCCTCTTGAGATGGCGTTGGGAGATGTTGGCACCTCCCTAGTGTCAAGCGCTGATGTAAGACGATTTCGTTGTAGAGATCTTCTTTGTGGCACATTTGCGGCCAGAAATATCCGAGCAAACGTCTGAACAGCTTCTTCTCCGTGCAATCCAACCTTTCGATCTGCGTTTTTGGTGCTGCCCACGTCTCCGATCCGCACATCATGATAGGGCGAATAGCTGATAAGTAGACGCGTAACTTGACTTCCTTCGAGATGGGGTAGACCACAAACACTTGGTTAGAGAATTGAATGCAGATGTAGCTTTCGCACATCGCTGTTGAATATCGGCTGCATAACTGCCACCGTTCTTCAGAAAACAGCCCAAATAAAAGAAATCGTCCATCAGTTCGATACGTTGTCCGTCCACACAAACTCCCGTTGAATACAGGCCCATTATGTCCACATATAACGCGTACAGGGGATAAAAGATAGCTGTAAAGAAAGCGTCATGTCCATAGCGTTTGCTGAAGAGCAATCCTAATTTTGCAGATCTTCACTCACTATGGGATGAGGAAACCTGAGTTTCTTCTAGCGATGAGTTCTGAGCTGCTGTGAGTTTCCGCCTCTTACCCCAATGTTAAGCAGAAGGGGGAGGAACAAACCACCAGCAGAGCAAACAACGCATTTTCCAGGCACATGCATCTGAAATCAGTCCTTGGAAACGAGAATGACGCGTCTAAATGCGAAGGCAGCGCATATGCAAAATATGACATTAAAGGAATAGATTATTGACTTAATATCCGTGCATGTTCATCTCATCCAAGGGAATTATAGTAGGAGGGAAACCTGCCTGCCTGCCTGGTCGCGCTATGTGGTCGTCTATTTACGTGGAAAAATACAAACCCTTGGCGCACTCACGTATGCTGCGGTCAAACTCAGTACAACTCGTGCTCGCCTCAGCCGTGTGACGAAGAAAAGGAGAACTCGTTCATGAAGAAGAGAACGTGGACGAGTTTTCGGCAGTGTTGTAGATAGAGAACTGGAGCTCGCTATTAAGGGGCTCTGTCCATGATTGACTGGCTGAATGACTGACTGTTTGGAGAGAGCTCCCCTCCCCTGACATATCGGAGGAACGGACAAATGTCTCTGTCAACGGAACGGAACAAACCTTTCCCAAAGCAGACACTGATAGATGCGGGCAAACGAACAAAATACATGGGAAACCAAAACAATTACCTATTAATAATCACCTGTTTAACCTGAAAGTCATACAATGAAAGAGTGCGTCAAGGGACACCCAGAAAATTCCGAATTTTCAAATCAACCTGATTCCAATCATTTGGTCAAACACCATGCTTGGGATTCATTCTGAAAACAGTGTTCACCATGGTTAAGTTTCTCTTTTTTTTCTGCAGCAACGTAGGCTTTACTTCCATCTAAAAAGGGTGAGGAAGAAAAACTACGAAAGCCAGAAAACGGGTGAAAATGGCGGGATCAGCCCGCCCACCGCATGGAAGAGTTGTCCCTGAGGAGGAACAGTTGCCGAAGTGTGCATTTACACCTCCAATTTTTGAGAATTTTCTATGTTCAATGAGAATAAAAAGTCGCTCAAAGTCGGCACGGATCGCAGAAATATTTTAGTTCCCTGTCGACGGTTGGCGCAAACCCGGTGCGCGTATGTTTTAGTATATGTGCACCGCGTTTGCGCCAACCGTCAATAGGGAGCTCAAGGTATCACTGCGAAACTGGCCGACTGTACCTAGGCAGCTAAAAGAGCAAGAAATTTTATGATGATCCGAATTCTACACTCCGTCCCAATCGAATCAGCCAGTAGGGAACCCAAAGGGGAAAACACTTTCCTCTGGACTTCTACCGCGCGAAGCCATTTAGCACTTGGCTTCACACTGATCGACTCGATCGGAACAGAGTATACTGCACCAACACACCGAGATAGGAGTAAGGGATTGTATGGTCGAAGATTTTCAACGATTTTTCCCCGGAAATTAAGAATTTGTGCGGTCTCTCGCTGTTATCCTCTACTACGTAAACTTATCTGTGCAAAACATAGGAAAATAAGAGAAGAAAGCATCTGCCACAAAGCTCCCGCAGTTCTTCACTAAAGGGGTAAGCCTACGGAGTCAACGAGAAACGCGATCCTCGACAGTACAATGCGAAATTCGAGAATACTCATGGTTTTTGCATTACTTGAATGCTTCTGATTTGAAACGTTCCATTCGGTTTCCATGCCCCCTCCCTCATGAGCATTCCCTTCCTATGATAAATGTAGGATTCTGTTTGCTGTTGTTTTTCTGGCGTTATTTGTTACAGATCGTCATACTGCCTGCCTGCCAATGCTAACGTCAGCTGCAACAAAATCGCCTTTCTTCTCAGAAATAATCGATCCTGCGGCACAAAACATGGGTGTTGGTGACTAAGAAAAGCGCCTTAGCAGTAGTATCCCTTTTTCCCTCGGTATACTTCTCTAATAAGGTTTTTGTCCAGCTAACCATCAATCTTACTCAAGGCGGAGACGAATCTGTTGCAGAAAAAGGCAACAAGTTATTTGGAAGGCAGTGACACAGCGTGAGCCGGGAGGGGGGGGGGGGGGGGGGGGGGGGAGGTTAAGCTCTAATAAGAAAAAAGGGAGGAGGTAACACATCTTAAGCACTTCAAAATCCACTCGGGACCGTTTCTTGAATGGAATTAATGTGAACTGCAAAAGGCGACTATTTCACTCGCGCAAAACGGCCCAAGTGGAATTCGAACGGCTAAAGGCTGCCCAACTCCTTCATTTCATTTACTGGGCCAGCCCGGACTACTTCTACACCTGGACATGGACATTTACGCGGAGATAGAGATAAATTTATCATTGGATCTGAACCGAAAATTAGTAAAATTGAGTTAAAGAGCTAAAGAAAATAGCTTTCAATGTTTTGTTCTTTACCTACGCCGTGCATAACGTTGCTTGCCTACGCATAATTCTAGACGACGTCATGAATAGGGGACATAAACATAATTTCATAAGACTCTCCCTCCCTGAGCTGCTGAAAAATGTGCTCAATAACGCGCCCTCATCAGCGATGCAGGCTGCCATATTCGCCACCACAATGGCCGCTAATACTTGTGGTCTATTCCGACATTTTGTAGAACGGTAAGATGGAAGTGTGGACAGACTCCTAGAAAGAAGTTAGCGAGTCTCAGATTCAAATTAGCGGCAGATGAAAACTACGCGAAACAATTCTGGCATGCAGAAAGAACAAAAAAAGGAAAATCAGACGTTCGCTTAGGAGCATTACCTATCAGTGATTGCATCTTCTCAACTAGAAATAATTCTTCAAGAATAGAAAATAGAAATTCCCTAGGGTGTATAATGGGATAGGGGCTATCTACACACCGAGGAAGGAGTTCTTTCGCCTTTCGCAGCTCCAGTTCCACTGGGGACCGCTTCGCTTGAATTGAGTAGCGTGAAGTGTCGAACTGCAAAACGGGACAACTCTTCCTTCGTTGTGTAGAGAGCCCCTATTCCATACACAGTAAGCACGTATCGCACTGATTCAAATTGTGCGTCAGCGCAAACTCCGTGCGCATATATCATAACTTGCGTTCACCTAGCTTGCGCCAACGCACAGCAAGGAACGCAAAGTATCAATGCGATCCGTGCCGACTTTAAGAGCTACGGTCGCCATGCATGCTAGGAAAGCCCCGCTGCCTAAAAAAACTACAGCAGAAGCAATCATTATGACGTTGAATAGCCTATCAGAAATCTAAATCTGTTTTCAGATTTCAGAGAAAAATTGAATTTGAAGTGAGTTGTTGAAAAAGGCGCAAAAAAACGCGAGAAGGGGCTGTTGCATGCGTTTTGAACAGAGCCTAACAGCGGTATTGTACAGCTTATAAAACAAGCGTTATTAGGTCTCAGGTGAACTCGTTCCAGCGGAAATTTATCGCCTGTACATGAGGACCATTTATTCACAGCCTGCATTTTTAGGCCAGAATAGTCCAAAATTACTTCCCTTCCTATGCAGTTCGCTAAAAAAACTAGAAACACCCGCACTGAAGATGAATCGGCAGTGAGACACAATGACGCATCCGCTGAAGACACGGAGAATAAAGGATGGCTAACCGTTAACGTATGAAACGTAATGACACTGCCTCTCATTTTCGCACCCTCAAAAGGAATTGGTCGATTCCTCGACTCTCACCTTTCTAGCAAAGACATCTGTCATTACATTCTACGCAGCGACCTTTCTATTCTTCCACACATCGGAAAAACCCCCGAAGGACGCATTTTGCCACAGAATCTGTGAACGTTTCCTCGTGGTTTCAGTTAAACTGGCTGTTAATCGGAATCCCGCAAAAACTGCGAGTAGCGAAGTTTTCTGTGCAGACGGCGCAGCATATGTGGTCTCTATATCAGATCCACTCTAGTAAATGGACCAGGCGCGATCATTGCGGCCGGCTGTGCGCAGTTGGCGGCATCACCGTCCAACGGGGTTTTGATCACGCGCGGCGATCTAGCATCGCAGCCCTGTCCATCCACTAGATAAATTGATTAAGTGAACTCTACTAAGTAAGGCCTCTAACAGAGTTCGATCGCTCTGCGACGCGACCGAATGAAAACACTGTGTATCGATCTGGTCGCGTCGCGCGATCATGTCGCCAGCCTTTCAGACAAGATCGCGGGAAAAGTCGCCGAATCGCCCGATTGGGCGACTGACATGGCCAGATCGCGTCGCCGTGCACTGCACGGCGACGCGACCGGTCGCGGCGACCGCTTCATATGTCCTCGTTCAAATTCCTCTTTTTCCCCGTTGATTCTTTTCTTTGTATTAGTTCTGCTTTTTTCAGGTAGTTCACCTTCATCTTCGGCTGCCCACATTGTGATTCGCAATGTGGATGGCATTCTCTTGGCCTATTTTTAGTCCTTCCAGTTCTTCTTATTACTGAGGGGAAAGTTCAAGTGAAGTCAGAGCAGAGTTAGTCAGATCCACAGAATTACGAATCGAATTAAACTTTGTGATGATGATGACATTCGCTGGTTGATGAGATGAAAAAATTCCAGCGAATAAGTAGGCAAAACAATCACAATACAAAACAATTATTACCATAAAGTGGTTATTATCATAGAATGACAAACCACAATGCACCACTTCATCATAAATGAGAAACCAATTGCGCGACACCGCGAACATGAGAGGAGGCGTCGATTAGAAAGTGTACGTAAAAGTGCGTGGTCGCCAACTTCCACGATTGTGCATTCACACTTCCAAAATCTGCGATTTCCACGGCGACGCGACGGTCGCGTCGCCGTGCCCACGATCGCGTCGCAGAGCGATCGAACTCTGAAAGAGGCCTAGGTGATGTCCCGTCCAAATTGTGTGCGGCCTGATCGTATCAGGAATTTCGCAAAGCCTTTCGAAACTGAAGACTAAACAAAAGTGTCTTCAAAACTGTGAGAGAAGTTTCATCTGAAGTAAAAATACAGTTTTTTTTTCGATATTTGAAAAATCTTAATCCAAACTATGTAGGAAAAAATTCACTAAGGAATGTAAAATATTTCGACAGTGTAAAAAAGCTTGAGAAACCAAGAGGAGAAGTAACTTCCTGAAACAATGAGACAAATAAAAAAATGAAGAGACAGAATTGGATTTCTTAAAAGAATCTTTACAAAGCATTTATGTAGTAGTGATTGGAAAATAATTGAGGCGTTATTCGTTGTTTTACTGAAAATTTCGCAGCGAAACTCGGTATAGCCTAGTGTTTACAGCTCCACTTGAGTGCCTCATTAAGATTTTAGATGAAGCGATGGTCTTTGCTGTTAGAGAGACAAATCCCCACGGCTCAGCATGTTATTCTACGAAAAAGGTCATTCCCGTGAACTCGCAGAAAGTCTCCCTCTGAATCCCTTATGACAACGTAGCTCATAAATCCACAACGTCGGGATAGAAAACACCACCTCTCAATGGAATTGAAGAGCTGAATTTAGGGCAAGGATGAATCGTTTTCAGGATTCTGGAGAGGGAATGAGATTTCTGAGAAGACTGAGGAGCTTAAACTGTCTCCGAATAATTACCACAATTGGAGCTGTACGAGACTTTTTTGAGCTGCGAATAAAAATACAATCTCAACACAATCTTTTCTTCGAAATCCATTATCTCCTGCCTCGCAAATAATCGAAGCTCTCATCCGCGTATACTTGAAGAACACCTGAATACACAAAAAGTGTATCGAAAGAGCAGAAATTCCAGTAACGGGTTAAATAGCAAAATACTACATACCACTTGCTAAATAAGTGGAAAAGTCATGAGAAACAGCTTAAAGCATCAAGTAAGGCTTCATAAGAAGTGGAATCCATATCAAAGGATTATTAAGAATTCTTGACAGTTTTTAGAAGTTTGGTCGTAACTCTATAGAGTATCACCCTCTAGCAGTCACGATTATCAAAGACTTAGTCTAAGAACAATCTCATATTTACCTCTTGCTGTCCCGAATTCGCCTACAAAGCAATCATATCCAATAAGAAATCGAGGTTTGGAGAAAAGGATTCAAAAATTAAAATCGATTGTATTAAGGGCGCAGAAAGATTACTGAATTTTTCAATTGGATGGCGAAAATGTCTTCCCACTTGTCGTAGCAGCAGCGGAGCCATGAAGACTCATCCAAGCACTACGAAATAGACCTCAACGGAGGACGAGTATTCGAACTCACGCCACTACTGAAGATAAGTGAATGCTGCTAGAGGAGGAAACTGTTTGTGCAATCGTACTCCAAGACAGTTTTGAGCGATATTAGTGTTCCGGGCCTGAAAAACTAAGAGAAAAAATGCAGACCTAAACAAAAATCATAGAATATTCATGTTGCATAGAAAAAGTCGCCAGAATAAATGAGTAGAAGAGCCAAATAAATGTTTGATTCAGTGAATTTCACAAGAGGGTATCAGGGTCAAGCAGTCAGTGTCCTGCGGGGCAAAGAGGAGACATGACGGCTTTCGAGAAAATTAGAAAATTAGAGGGAGGCTAGTCATTTTGGGCCGAAGTCGAAAAACGCCCCTCGAAGCTTACCAGAATGGTGAAAAGTGTATTGGTGATTGCACGAAAAATTCACGAACAAACTAATGAAATTCCACAGAAACAACAAAAATCATTAGCTAATTAAAATACATTCAGTGACAAGAACAAAACTACCATACAAGAATTCATTCCGTTTTAATGGGAGAGGGGGGGAGGGGGGTAGCTCCGTCCAGGCTCGACCTTGGCGGGTATGCATAAAAATGGCATTAAAGATGAACTGAGAACGAGCTTCTATGGGAACTTTCGAAAGAAATACGTAAGGGGAAGTGAAAAGTACAATACCCGCACTAGGTTTTGTAAAAACGGGGAGCATTTGCCAAACTTGGCAAAAAAAACGTCCAATGCTTGTAAAACTTTTGAACGAAGACTTTTCTGGATTCTGAGAAAGCTATCATATTCTCAGCTCAATTTCCTACACAAAAGTGCGCTTTTTTGACCGAGGTTCCCCGGTATCGCTGTTTTGAATGAAATTGTTTTTGCGGCCGTTTTCCAAAAACGTCGCGCGCGGCAAATGCGGCGAGACTTTAATTTGTAATTGTACAAGTAATATAAGGGCAACCTCTATGTTTTCTTCGTGAATTGAATGCAGGTGGAACAATCTCAAGATTTGTGCAGATAGAATTCAGAAAATCCTCCATTAAAAACGCTCGAAAAGTTCCTGAAAAGTTGGCCTTGTGCTGCGAATCGCAGAAAAGTTAAATGAGGGAATTCGGAAATTCAACTTGCCCAATATTACAGATCGTCCCATCTGCATCTAATTCATGAAGAAAACATAGAATTCACTCTTCTATTACTTGTACAATAACTATTATAGGTTTCGCCGCACCTTGCCGCGCGCGACGTTTTTGAAAAACGATCGCAGAAACAATTTCATTCTAAAACTATGCGAGTTTAGGGAACTTCGGTCTAGAAAGCACACTATTAAGTAGGAAATAGAGCTGTGAATATGATAGAGTTTTCAGAATTCAAAAAAGTCGTTCAAAAAAGTTACAAGCATCGGACGTTTTTTTTTCAAGTTTGGCAAATGCTTACAAAACTTAGAGCGGGTGTTGTAATTGAAAAACCCCCAAAACACGAATCCCAAGAGATTAACTTGACTACACGAAGTACTGAGGGGTAATTGCTGAAAAGGTGCCGGTCTTCCTGTGATATGTGCACGCATTCTGACCACCCATTTCCGTGCATTTTGCTTTACACATAGAAATATTCCATTTCCTGCTATTCTATCATTAAGACTGATTTTTCAAGCAACCAAAAAAAAACCGGAAAGGAGGTCGGCTTTAAATCGTGCCATGTGGCACTAAAAAGGAAAATCCTGATGGGGAAAGGCAAAGAGACGCCAGACAAACTGGAGAGCTGGGACGGGCTGGGGTGTGATGGGGCTTATCAAGCAAAGCGAGAAGCGCAAAACAAACCGATCACTTCACACACCCCGGAGAATCGCGAAATTGCAGGAAGAAAACAGGGCGACCTCGCATGCTGTTACTTGTTCTACTTTACGTATATGTCTTTGAAGTTGCCTTCTGATGAGTTCAAAGATGCCTTACCGCACGACAGTCTTGAGAAAAATTGCTGGCCCCTCTGAACCAAAAATCACTTCAAAAGCCTCGAGCCCACAACGGCAGCAGCTGCTTCTCCTCGGATTGAACTGCGACCCCAGGTTCATAACTAACGGATGTCTCTGCCGATTGACAAATTTCGTAAATAAGTATAGCAGGATTCCTGAGCTTCATATCAATATTATATATATATATATATATATATATATATATATATATATATATATATATATATATATATATATATATATTAGGTCTAGAAGTTAATTTCCGCGTTTTTGTTGTTATTGATATTTTGTAAAAAATAAAATTATTTTTATATAACGAATTTTATGTTATAATGCTCACTGTATTATCAGCTTTCTATTGATATATAACTTGCTTCACGTACCTTATAAAAAAGTATTATTTTAGTTTCAGAATATGTCAACTTTGTGCCGGAAAACGCCATTTGCGGGAAGCTCTCCTTTTCCTTTTTCATCTCAAGAAGAAAGCCACTGACGCGCACCAAATGCTTGCCCAAGCTTACGGGGATGCTGCTCCATCCATAAGAACCTGCCAAGAATGGTTTCAGCGTTTCAAATCGGGTGATTTTGACGTTAAGGACAAAGATCGACCAGGACAGCCAAAAAGTTCGAAGACGAAGAACTTCAGGCTTTGTTGGATCAAGATTCGGCTCAAACGCAAGAACAGCTCGCGGCATCTCTCGGCGTCACCCAAAAAGCAATTTCTATTCGATTGAAGGCAATGGGGAAGATTCAAAAGGAAGGAAAATGGATCCCCTATGAGCTCTCAGAACGCAACAAAGAGCAGAGAAAAACAACTTCACAAATCTTGTTGGACCGATTCCAAAGAAAATCTTTTTTACACCGCATCATAACTGGCGATGAAAAGTGGGTGTACTACGACAATCCGAAGCGAAGAAAATCGTGGGTTAGTCCTGGTGAAACAACAACTTCGACCGCAAAACCAAACATCCACGGGAAGAAGGTCTTACTGTGCATATGGTGGGATCAACGCGGTATACTGTACTATGAACTTCTTCAACCTGGCGAAACAGTTACTGCGAATCGCTATCAACATCAACTAGCGCAATTGCGGCATGAAATCGAAGCAAAGAGACCAGAATGGGCGAGTCGACACGAAAAAGCCATATTGCTTCATGATAACGCTCGACCTCATGTTGCTCGAACGGTAAAGGATACGCTAAAAGAGTTCAAATGGGAAGTCTTACCGCACCCGCCGTACTCCAGACATCGCCCTGTCGGATTATCACCTTTTCCGGTCAATGGCGCATGGTCTAGCGGAGCAGCGCTTTCAAGATCGTCAAGATGTCAAAAATGGCTCGATGAATGGGTGGAGGCCAAACCAGAAAAATTTTATTATGATGGAATCCATAAGTTACCCAAACTCTGGGAAATGGTTGTTATTAATGACGGAAATTATTTTGAATAAAAATTTTGTTTAAGTATGTCCAGTTTTCAATAGTGTAAAAAGCGTAAAAACGCGGAAATTAACTTCTAGACCTAATATATATATATATATATATATATATATATATATAGGAATAAATTAAAGCTCTATTTGTTATGTGGCGACAGTTAATTATCCACCACTTTATCCGCAACGTTTCGGGTCATAGACCCATCATCTGGCGGCTAAAATTCAATCATATGGCTGCGAAACATAACATCGGCATGGATCGTGTAGAGACTTAGCGTTGACTGTTGAATGTTGGCGCAAACTGGGTGCACCTATGTTGTATGTAGCACATGGCATCGAGTTTGCGCCAACCTTCAACAGTGAACGCAATGTCTCTTCACGATCCATGCCGACGTTACATATATAATTACAAATCTGACCTACCGCTGCGCGGTAGGGGTGGATGAGAGGGTGGTGGCGGGTATAAATATGAGTGGTATGAGTGGCGGGAATGAGAGGGTGGTAAGGCGGTATATAAATTTCGTAAATGACCGGAACCTGGTGAGTCAAAAATAACCAAACACTAATAGTATTGTTGTTGATATATTTACTATGTTTTTTCCTCATCTACTACAAAGCTGAGCAACAACAAAACAAGAATTACGCTAATTTGGATACTCAAATGAAGTAGAATCTGTCGGTGTTCCACTACGGTGACCTTATCGTAATTGCCGAAAGAAGTCGGGCAGTCATGCTGGCTCCCATTCGTCATTGATACAGCCAGGGCCATGCGGGGTTGCGAAATTCCGAAACGGGAAGTGGTGAGGGGGTCGCGAAAATTTTGGCCGAAAAATGAAGATTAGTGGGGTGGGGTCGCAAAAATTCGCCCAAAAATGAAAATTTGGTGTAGATAACCCGAAAATTCCCAATATTTTGGTCACCAACGGGAATGATCTTAGCTTTGCTCAGGTTTAAAGGCAGTGTTCACGATAATCATCAATTTTGAGATTATTCGCTGTATTGATTAAGTGGACCCCGGGTAGAACTAAAATGACGTAGAAACTGAAAAAAACGCACCAGAAGTAAACGAAACCCTTAAGTATCACCCCACCTCTTAAAGGCAGTGTTCACGATAAAAATCGTTTTTCTGTTTTTTTTGCCTTTCTTGAAAACGGCCCCATGCTAATTTCAATGATGTCCCTGGAATCGAACAAGACCCCCTGGAAACGGAGTTATGGTCCCTCAAAAATTGAGCTAAGGAAACATGGTGGACGAGTTGTCCGAGGCTTGTAACTTCCGTATTTTGCAGCCGATGTGTGCGAGCTGACCTGAGTAAAGAGAGAAGTTGAGAATGAAGGGAAGAACGAGGCTAATGATAGGAAATCATCGCTCATCTCACGATCTCGAGCGTGCATTTGTTCACGTCGGTGGGCGAGTGCTGCGCTTTTGGGTTGCCTTGCGCTCCAAGTGGCAACTTCGGGCTATTTTGGAGCTTTTCCTGGCTCGTTTTCATGTGTTCTTTCGACGTCAACGTTACAATGTGCCCCTCCACTACCCATTCCTAGTGGAAACTGAAACATGTTTGTTATCGTGAACACTGCCTTTAGGTATCACAGGAAGTGTTCGTTGTGACAATGAAATCTTTTGTGGACCCGTCCTTTGCAATTCTCCACTCTCTATTGCTCCGTTCTTTCCTTAGGGCCCTAACTAATCCTGCTTCGCATGAAATATTCATCTTTTTTCGATTGACCCAATTTTCCACCGGTGACAACCACCATTAACATGTTCATCCAACCGGACAACTAGTCCATGTTATAGAATAATGTCACTGAAATACGACGTTTTAATGCGTTTCTCGCCGTTTCTTCGTGATTTTGGTAACACTTGGAGGCCAACGCTTTGTTTTATGTGAAAAACTCGGGGACGAAAATCAGCGTGAACAATGCCTTTGAGGCGCTTGAAACCGACTACTGAACAAGCTTTCCGCGGTAACAGTTTTCGTAATCGAATATAAACTGCCCAGAAATCGCACTTTGGGGGATCGCAAAAATTTTGGATTTCCGTTTTTAATGGTGGGGGGTCGCCCAGATTTTGAAAAATTACGCAGCGCCCCGCTTGACCCTGGCTACAGCGCGGAACTGCGACCTTGGAATGTCCACTGTTAATTCTCACAGTTTACCACATTTAAACAGAAGCAGTTTTGATGAGCAGGAAGATTCAATTATGATACGAACCGTGTCTCCTTCAGGTTTTGGAGGGAATAAAACGTTTCGTGTAGGACACTACTTGTTCGCTGCGGCTTAAAGGCAGCAGACACGCTCAAAAATGGTATCGATTTTATGACATAAATCAAAGGCTCGGAGCTAGTTGTATTGGGAACTAACCAAAAAACGAACGAAAACTATGTGCAAATAGAGGAATAACGGTTATTCTGTTATCAGGTGAAAGTGGACGAGTTTTACGACGCGCGGTTTAAACAGCGAATATTAGCAACAAAACGGTTGAGATAGAGAAGCCGATATACTCTACCAGCCTGTACTGGAATGTTAACCTCGTTGGAAGCATCAAATACCAGCCAAAGGGACCGGATTAGTGCTATCAATCTGGACGAGTTTGTATTTTGGGGCGGGGTTGCAGAAGCTCAGTGGCGGGGTTGCAGAAATTTTTCGATTTCCATTGCTGAAATCTAGTAGTTTTGACTCGTTTTTGACGTTCGAGCGTGTCTGCTGCCTTTAAAGGCAGTGTCCACGATAAAAACCATGTCTGATTTTTTGGTGGAGATCGGCAGCTGCGGGGCCTAGCGCAACCCTAACGTTGAAAAAACTGAGAAAAATGAGCTCGCAACGGTCCCCTACTGCCCCAAAGTTGGACACCCGTCAGCTCGTCACACCCCAGATGCACTTTTCTCGCCCACCGACGTGAACAAATGAATGCTCGAGATTGTGAGATAGCGATGGTTTCCGATCAATAGCCCCGTTCTTCCCTTCATTCTCAACTTCTCTCTTTCCTCAGGTCAGCTCGCATATATTGCCTGCAAAAGACGGAAGTTACAAGCCTCGGACAACTCGTCCACCATGCTTTCCTAGCTCAATTTTCGAGGGACCATAACTCCGTTCCTAGAAGGTCTTGTACGATTCCAAAAGCATCATTGGAATCAGCATGGGACCATCTTCAAGATAGGCGGAAAAGCAGAAAAAAGATTCCTATCGTGAACACTGCCTTTAAATGGAGAGGACGGAAGATGGGAATGATTGGAACCTAATGTTGCTAGAGTGTCTTTCGCAGTTGACCGCGGTCTCATACGTTAACCAACCAATGTTTCGCTGCTACCACAAAGCCTCCGATTCCTCCTCGTAATTCGGAAAATCCGCTAATGGAAATCAATACACTTATCAGGGTGAGGAAAAACAGCGGACAAGTGAGGCGAATATGGATAATCGAGGCGTGACTGGCTCTCTATGCAAATAAAACGGCCACAGAGAGGGTCGTCTGCCCAGCCAGTGCTTCATTACAAATAAGCAGTCACGGAACCTGGTCAAGGATTTGTCAAATGTAAGTTATGGATTACTTTTTACCTTTTTGCCATGTGCCGCGAATGTTCCACGTTTCTACGAAATTGGAAGTGCGCCTGACGAGGAACTCTTCTGCGCATTTTTAAATTCACGCCACCCTTAATGTCGGGACTTCCATACGAATCCTTCATCTGAACGCCGCCCTGGCCTTTCGTCATGGGTCTCGCCACAATCGCAATAGGGGCTTCCTAAACATCGATGGAGGAGTTGGCTCGCATTTTGCGGCTCCAACTTCACTCGGGACCACTTCGCTTGATTGAGTAGCGTGACGTTTCGAACTGCAAAAGCCGGACAACTCCTCCCTCTATGTGTAGAGAGCTCCTTTCCCCCACAACCCGTCCGCCGAGGCTTCCCGAAGCAGAGACAGAGACGGCAGCGTCACTTTCGCCACGCCAAGCCTCAGTGTCAGAAGCGCGGATGCAGCGCTGTTACCTAGTTGAGAGCGGTCAGAGGACGAACATCTACTCGGAAAAGTTACGTGGACGAGACACTGCTGAGGGAGAGAAAACGCTAAAAGCGTCTTGAATTAGCAACTCTGCGCGATAACACGGAACGTCATACGACAATGTTCAATCCTCTGTTCCTCGAGAACCTCGGGTGTTCAATCTTTCATTTTTCTCCCTACGACCCGTACAGGATTACATTCATTTTCGAGATCAACCTTTTCGAATAAATGAGTGGACTTACGAAACACAACATAGGAACGAATGGGGAGCCAAGAGCGATTAGCCCGCTTTTTTTGTGCGCGGTGAGCTCTAAATGGACCTTTGGTCGGTTCTCCTGGGACGAAAGAAATACCGACCGCGATTGACCTAATTAAGATTAATAATAACTGCATAGCGACATATTATAACAACTAGGCAGAGCTTAGCAACAAAGTTAAGCAGAAGGAACTACTGCAAAAACATCAAACTTGGATAACAGAACCGCGATGAGCTGATTTTACCACACAGGATGGAGCGTCGTAGCCCACGCGGGTTCGCTGATGCTTTCTCGCATGGGGTCAATCCGTTATGTGTGACTGCGCGTGATCATCGTGCTGGGTGAGGTGCTCTCTACACACCGAGGGTTTTCAAGCGGCGCGCGCGGCGGAAATAACTTCATCGGTAGAGCGCGCTCATAATAAGCTACCGGCAATCCACGGCATTTTTCGAATGTTATAGTTCCTCTCATGATTTTTTGAAGCTTTGGAAGCTTCCTGACAAAAGTACTAGTCCAAACCACCAGGGATTTTTACCCCTGCGACGGCACGATGTTACTCGTCGGAGTGAGTGTTGTGCTCATGTGTTGCTCAAGCTTGAAAGAATGAAAGGCAGAGGTTGAAAGTTCCGGGTGGTTTGAACCGGTAGTTTCGTGAGGAAGCTTCTACAGCTTCAAAGAATCATGAAAGGAACTGTAAAAACCGAAAAACGCCGTGGATTGCCGGGAGCTTATGGTAAACGCGCTCTACCGATGAAGTGATTTCCGCCGCGCGCGCCGCCTGAAAACTCTCGCTGTGTAGAGAGTATACATTGGATCCGACTCATTGAGAATAATTGCAAAAATCGCTCTTTTCTGCTTTGCCCTGAACTGAAAAGTTTATTTTAGATGTATCTGGCTTAAAAAGGCAGAATGATCTCCATTGTTAACTCACTAGGAGATTCTGTCACAAGAAATTCTGAAATATCCGGTTTTTTTCGGATATCCAAATCATTTCAAATAAACTTCATATTACGAACACCAATATGAAATCGACGAAAAAATTGTCCTTGCATGATTGTTATAAAGAGTTTCGAACGGAAATCAATCTTTTCTTCAAGCATCAGGTTGATGGTGAAGAGAAAAACAGCTTTTGCAGTTTTCCGAAATGAGTCGGCTCCAATGTATAGTAGAGAGCACCTGACCCATCCTGTTCACAAGGCAGACTTGTTCGCGGTCAGTTCTGATTGGAATTTTGTAGAGGCAGGAACGGTTCATGAGCGCGGTAATTTTCGCATGCGATAAGTCCGCACTTTTGTCCGAGTTCGAAGCAAGTAATACCCTATTCATTGGATTTCCGCCATGGACAGGTCGGCGATCACTTGATACGAGTCATTTCTGAAGACTATCGAAACCGGTAAGTAGTGGTAGGTCTGGAATGATGTGGTAAAAGAGAATCTCGAGTAACTGGGAATTGAAAGAAAGCAGGCGCATTGTTCCACTTCACCGGGGAAATGGAATAGCGGCAGATGACTGGATTGTGCTCAAATTGTGGCCGAGGCCCTTCACAATTGGGCACATTTTACTCTTCAAATGACACATTTTGGTGAATATGCGGATGTTACAAAACTCAATAGCAGGAGCAGATCAGGCAGTATTAAATCATTACTACGCAGTGTACAATATGAAGCTTGATTTCTCTGGCGAATTATATGATAAGTTCTTTGCTATAATTGGAAAACACCATGGCCGAGATCGTTTATTACTCTTATCTACCGCACTCACGGCAGAATCAGACGATGAGAGAGCCATATGTTGAGAGAGAGAGGATAGAGACGCAGCGTAGGCACGCATTGAAGTGCAAAATGATGGACAAGAATTCACATTCGAGTGAGAAACTCGAAAAAAATCTAGCGACCTCATTACAAACCTTCATTCGAAAAGAAGTACTGAAAATCAGTTACGCATGATTTTTTTTCGTATATGTCATTGATTCCATTCTCTTCGTTAACTTAGTAATGCAGACATATTCCTTGGTGCAGATCTGTGTGTACATCAAAGTTTGGGACTTTGAAATGCGATGGAGGGTACGTCGACGGCTGCGAAATTCTTACCTCGAATGAAATTTCTCTTTTTCTGATCAACATTAACACGATTCAGAAGCTTTAGTCCGTGTGACTTAGCATGTGAGAGATGAGAATCATATGGTATTTATAGATAGATGCGACAAACCCTAATGTTCCTAAATAAACAGCACGCAGAGCTACTGAAATATGGCATCGGACGAGGAGATATCGAGTGACGACGCTCGTTGAATACACACGGGGGCGAACAGACCCACGGACGGACTAGCGCCTGCAACAAAAGCCACTGAACGAGAGGTGTATGTACAGATTGACACGAGAAACATCGAGAAAGAGGAGCGAAAACGGGAGAAACCTGAAGCGAAAGCAAAAGGAGCAGAAAACGAAGTGCGAAATCCGGAATGAAAAAGAAAAAAAAGATTTTATACCGAAAATGGTGGGGACGATTCATGCGCACTCTATGATTTGAGAAATAATTCTGCTGGTAAGCAAAAAGGATTGCACAAGAAAAATTCAGAAACAAAAACCTCGAATCTTGCTCAAACGAGACCTCGAAGAAAAAAAGGAGAGAAAAAACCCATTGGAGCACATTTGACAAAGAATGATCGACAACAAGAGGAAAGTGAGAAAGGACGGGATCATGTGAACTATAAAAACGAAGCCTGATACCCTCTTGGGATCGATAGTCCAAGTTAGGAAACATGGATGTAAAAAGTGTCATATCATTCATATCCTCGGAATATGGGCATAACAAACAACGCTATAGGAGAGACTCATTTAGGCCCTGTACGATCGAGACTGTCCACCCAAGCGGTCGGCGTGCGTGTCGAGCAGCCTTCACGAAGGCATTTTTCGGACAAGAAATCCCACGACTGAGGTATAGCTGACTGTGATATTGTTCACTATTCGTCTGATATTCCTGCTAATCGATTCACAGGCTCGAAAAACACCGTGGCGACGGCCGATCAATACGCCCGCCGACCGCGTGGGCGGACAGTCTCCAAGCCATTGTCTTCTGTCATGAACACTTTACATCCCACCCATTCCTCGCTGTTTCTGCTACTTCAGAGCATCGCTGAGGTCCTTCGTGAATATGTTGGAGCGTACTGGTTATGGCTCGAATTCTCAACAGAGAAAAACAGTCCAGTACAAGGGGAGGGACTTCGACCTGTAGACAAGAATACTTCCTATTTATACTTTCACGCTCAAATAAAAAAAGACTGAATCGCAATCCTGCTGTAAAGCGCAGTTTTTTCAGGAGCTCTCACGAAACTGATACCACTAGTACTCTTTGCTATCAGCTTTTCCTACCTTCGCTCGCGCCTAAAGGTTCGGAGGATCTTCAACTTCCGTTACGGCTGCTGCTTTGATGACTTGCCTTAGAAATATCGACGTCTCCCCCTAACCCATATCTGCCAAACTATCCCAAAGTGTGCCAGAAATCCCAAAGGGCTGTACCAACAAAAACTTCAAAGGCGCTTGGAAACCCTTTGAACCTTTCTCAAATAGTCTCGCATGGAGAGAGGAGCGAGGAGCATCAGAAAACGCCAGACAATCTTGTTTTGACAGTACAATTTTTGAAAATATTAAACAAGCCTTACGATAGCCCATGCCAAAGCAAGGCTACTATGAAGTCCATGTGTTAAATTTAGTCTAATGAATGGACGGGGCTGCGACGGTAGGTCACCGCGCGGGATCGAAACCTCGTTGGCAGTTGATATCACCAACGCCGCACGGCCAGCCGCAAAGATCGCAACTGGTCCATTCATTAGACTAAATCTTATATAAATACCATAGATGAGAAATAAAAATTATTCTAAGTAGTAAAACCGGCAATAGGATTATTGTATGTTGGTGTAGGTGGAGAACATGTTCGGAGAGGAGGGGGGGGGGTCATCGATTGAAAAAAGTATGTACATGAGTGAGCTTTTGGAATGTTCACAAGTGTAGGTAATGACAAAAGCATAATAGAAGACACGGACAGGTTGTCGACCCTGATCGGCAAGTCTCGGGATTCAGATTTTACTGGAATTTTCATCTTCATCCACCAAGACAACCAAAGAAAGTTTCATAACTAGATAACCGAGTGCAGAATGTTGTAATAGAAAGCGCGCAGAACCACGCCATTCAACGCAACTCGTAGCAAAACTATACTGAAAAACTCCCCCCCCCCAAGAACTCACAGAGAACTCGAGAACCACTTCTATGTTAAAACACCCGTCACGATTGCCCGCTAGCATCTCCTAGTATCTGAGCGGAAGCGAATCAACACAATCGATGAATGATTAGGAACACAAAAGAATGAATGATGCGCAGGAAGAATAGTGCCTGAACCAATTACACGACTGTAAAGGGCCATAGTAGTACGATGAAACCGGCATGTGACTGCGCCGCTCTCATTCCTGCTGGTCACAAGACCGATTTGGAAGCACCATCTACGCACTACATACTAAACGCTTCGTCGAAAGGTATACTCAGGATGGCTTCTACGTATATACATACGTAAACATCAGTAACTCAAAGGGCTTGATTGCAATTTTTTCACCTCTTGAAGACTAGAGAAACATGAATTTTGATGTGATTCTCATAGAAAACTGTGGTTCTCAGGTGTGTGCGTAATCACGGTAGGAACTATCTTCGAGTTTTCCTAGAAATCGAAGGTCCATCGCATCAACAATGTTGAAAAACGGCTAAAAATAAGCCATAAATGCCATGCCCACCCCGCCCAATACTTCAGTGAACAACGAAAAATGGGCGGGGCAGGCATAGCTAAAGCGGACTCTACGGCTGTATAGGGCTAATTATACCTCTTTTGTAGCCGTTTTTTATGTTATCGTTCTCAGTGGACCTGGAACCTTCGATTTCCGGTGTTAATTCGAAGAGTTTTCATCGTAAGCGCTGTTTCTAATGGGATTTAAAGGCACAGTACACCCTCAGATATGAATTATGAGATTTTCATGTAATTGTGTCGAACACCCCTCCTGTATAACACGTGCCAAATGCGAGATCTCAATTCCTCCGAATAAGCGAGATATAAGCGACCACCACAGGCCCGACCCCCTTCGCTCACCACCACAGGCCCGACCCCCTAACAGATTTTCGGACTCGATAGCGGATCGATAGATGGATGAATTTCAATAATTCGTCGTTCTTCAGTCCATTGTTGGGCTATCTCCTTATCCTGACTCGCTCTCGCGCAACGATTGCGAACGAAGAGAAATACAGGCCTGAGACAACTCGTCCACGAAATTTTCACCCTCCAAACCTAGGCATATTTGAAGAGCCATAACTCTCTTCAAAGAGGGTCTTGGAGGATTTTGGAGATACCACTGTGATCAGCGTGTGACTCTCTCCAAGATAAGCATAAAATCTGAAAATTAATTTTTTGGGTGTCCTGTGCCTTTAAGTTGATCGTTGAAAATATCGTACAAATTTCTTAGTTATCGACAAACATTTTTTTTACATTTATATAATGATACGTACACCTTCATACCCCACCACAAAAGAATGATGTCACAAATACAGAGGTACTATCTCCAAAACAAACTACGGGGTGGTTGGTGTGTTCCTCTCGTAGATGGCTGAGCTCCTCTTTGTACCGGGATCGCTATGGAAAGAAAACAGTTGAAGTAGAATGTTATTGTAGAATTACTAGCTCTTATTCGCAAGATAATTTATTTCGTGAAGGCCGCAAGTTTCAATCCTCGACTTTCTAGCGCGCCTCCGGAACAGTCATCTTCAAGCTTACTAATTTTTGCGTCCTAAAAAATATGCTTCACCTAGTGGGTACGCTTCGGAAGAGGGTTAGCTACGTCTGCTACCTTATTCTTGGAGGTTTCGTAAGAGAACATCACTGGTCTCTTGAAATATGAAGTTGATCTAGCGTTACTGATATTGAGTCCGAGCTTTACCATACCAGTGTGCAGTTTGCAGCCGTTCTCTGTAGCATTTGGGAAAGTTCCGTGATGATTTTGGACAAATCCGAATTTGTTTCCTTGAAATTCTGACGTTTGAACGGGAACTTCTCAGACTGGCGGAACATAGTTATCAGCCACCCTGTATATTTCCTTATTAAGCCTTGAATATACACCGCGAAAGTTCCGTCATACATCTTGAGTGATCGGCCGTCACTTGATCGCGTCACAAAAACGCAACTGATTGGTAAAGGATAATCAGCAGCTGACATAGCCATGAGACGGGAAAGCGCCCATGGGCAAAATTGCAGCTGAAATTTTGGCTAAAAACAGAAATTACAAGGCCACTTTGAGGCATCTTGTCAGCAACGAAAACCTTAACAAAGGTCAAGTGAGCGGCACTGATTGAGAATGTCAAAATAGCACCCAAAAGCATTCCATATCCAGACCTCGTTATCTAGACCACTCCCAAGCCGATTTTGAGCTTGAAAGGGGTGCGTCCGCTCTCGTCCGGTTCAGTGCGCATACCGTAGATCGGACATTACCACTACCACTGAGAATCGCCCTTATCTCGAGTGCGGGTCGCCGCGTTTGTCACTATCCAACCACAAAATACATGCCAGTGACTACTATCAAGTCTACAATCATAAGCTCAGCCTATGAATTGCCACCCAGTCTGGAGCAACTTTTGCCAATCAATGCTTCATTCATGCGTTAGAATAGCAGCTCCTGGTCAGGGATGCTACACATCATGGTGACTTACTTACTTGACTTAATCGGTTGGCTTTCGCCTGACGCGGTCATTCCGCATCTTCACCGAGGTGTGCCGTCCTAGTAGTCAGCCGTGTCCATTTTTCACGGTCTTCAGCCACAATTTGAACACATTCCATCCAGCTGTCACTATTCCATTTCCTGCGAAACGAAACATCGCGCCTGAACTGTCTTTCGATGCCGAGTGACTTTAAATCCTCTTTAACCACATCCGTCCAGAACTTTCGCCTACGCCCAGGTGGCCGTTTCCAGACAGGATTTGGAAGCATTTTTAAAGCGTGTTGTACGAGACGATCCGGCGTTCTTCTTAGTATATGCCCGAGCAGTCGAAGTCGACTTTCCATTGCTGCTTGAGATGGCGTTAGGAGATGCTGGCACCTCCCTCGTGTCAAGCGTTGATGTACTGCGTCGATTTCCTTGTAAAGGTCTTCGTTATGGCATACACGCGGCCAGAAATATCCAAGCAAACGCCTAAAAGCTTCCTCTCCGTGCAATCCAACCTTTCCATCTGCGTTTTCGGTGCTGCCCACGTCTCCGATCCGTACATCATGATAGGGCGAATAGCGGATAGGTAGACGCGCAACTTGACTTCCTTCGCGATGGTGGTAGACCACAAACACTTGGTTAGAGAATTGAATGCAGACGTAGCTTTCGCACATCGTTGTCGAATATCCGCTGCATAACTACCATCGTTCTTCAGCAAACAGCCCAAATAACAGAAATCGTCCACCAGTTCGATACGTTGTCCGTCCACACAAACTCCAGTTGTAGGCCTCTGAGAGACCCACATCTGCTTGCATTTGTCGGGACGAAGACGAAGTCCATAGGCTGCGGCATACTTCGAAACGAGGTTCACAATCCTTTGCAGTTTTGCGTTGTTTTCAGCGAATAACACAATGTCGTCGGCGTACTCCAGGTCGACAAGGAGCGTCCTGATGGTGTTAGGATCACATCCGCGGGAAACTGTTCTGCAACTCTACGCATGATGTCATCAACGGCGAAGTTGAAAAGAAAAGGTCCTGCAACGGCTCCTTGCCTTACTCCTGTTTTCACCTCGAAAGCTGACGTAAATCCGACAGGTGTACGAACTGCTGCTGTTGTTCCTTTGTTCATGTCCTCGATTAACCGAACATACTTTTCCGGGACTCCATCTGCTCGCAGAGCATTGAGCAATCGATCACGATGAGGAGAGTCGAACGCGGCTTCAAAGTCCAAAAAAGCAAGCTGTAATGGCTTCGAAAACCGCTGCCACGATTCAATTACTCTTCTCACGACGAACACTTGGTCGATGGTCGATCTTCCAGGTCGAAAACCGGCTTGCTCATCTCTGGTCGTTCCTTCACGATGTTTGATAAGTCGCTCGAGAATGATACGTTCTAAAACCTTGTACATGACACGAAGTAGAGAGATTCCTCTGTAGTTCTTAGGATCCGTGACGGATAGCTTCTTGTGGAGAGGTACGATGATCGCATGTCTCCACGAATCGGGTATTCTTTCGCTCATCCATATGGCACGGATGGTGTTGGTCATTTCACGAATCCCAGACGGAGGAAGAGCTTTCAGCATTTCAGCAGTGATGTTGTCATCTCCACCTGCCTTTCCATTCTTCATTTTCCGGACACAATCCAAAACTTCAGACTCAGTCGGCGGTTCCTCACTGACATCGTAATGTGCTCTCTGAACATGCGGGAGCTCAGGTACTGATGGCGCTGGACGATTCAGTAGTGAACTGAAGTAATCCTTCCATATTGGCAGCGTCGCATCACCAACTGCAACTCCATTGGTAGTGTTCAAGACAGGAGAACATCTCTTCATCTTCCCGCTATACTGTCGCAGCAACGTGTAGGCTTTCTTCGGATTCTTCTCCTCCCAAGCCTTCTCGAACTCCTTAGCTCTACACGTCCACTCTCGTTCGCGGTCACTTTGAAGCTGCCGACGCAACTTCCTCCTCAGACGCTTCTCCTCCACGAAGTTTCCTGCAGTTCGGAGAGCACATACTCTGTTGTAGGTAGATGTTGTTTCTTCTGAGACGTAGGCGAACTTCTTCTTAGGCTGTACAACCGGGAGTGTCTCTTTCGAAGCGTCCTGGATGCACTTGACAAAAGAATCCGCGTCGCAAAGTTTCTCCTTAGTCCGTACTCCGATGTGAATAGAAACGCGTTGTCGGAAATTCCTTCTGCACTCTTCATCTCTGAGACTTGTCATGTCAATCCTCTGGAGAGGCTGAGCCCCTCGCTTCCTCTTATGAATCCTCGCAGTGAAGTTCAACAGAACAGGCGGTGATCCGGAATCGAATGCGACATCCCACACAGCTCTAGATCTTCGAATGTCCGATACTGGAATATTTCTCGTCAGAACATAGTCAAGCTGCAGTTTCAAAGTTGTCATCTTCCGCTTCCGCTGCTCTTCTGGAGATAGCCGGGTTGGTCCCTGCCACGTAAGCTGATGGCGGCGATGATTCCTCTTGAATGTCGATGCAATAATCAGACCACTGCGTTCACAAAAGTCGACAAGGCGGTAGCCATTGTCCGATGTTTGCTCCACTGGGTAGAACCATTTACCGAGTACTTCGGATTCCTGATCAAGTCCCATCTTCGCATTTGCGTCAATCCCCACGACAACAGCATGTTGACAAGGTATCCTGGCCAGCAACGTATTGAGTTCCTCATAAAACGCATCCTTCGAATTGTCTTCGGCGGTTTCAGTGGGCGCATGAGCACTCACTATCCACAGATTGAATCCTCTGTGATCCCGCAGTCGTACGAATGCATTCCGACACGACGTTGAGCCGAACTCCTTGACCATACCATTGAAATCCTTCCTTACAGCTATTGCACAGCCTCCCACTCTCCTATCGTCAGCGTTACCGCAGTAGATGGTGTACTCTCCGATGCTGATGACGGGTCTATCCTTGAGGCGGGTTTCCTGCAAAGCAGCAAACGGTGGATGGAAATAGCTCAGAAGTCTGGATAGCGCAGTTTTTGGATATCACTCGACAGCGATCGACAGTTCAGGGTGGCGAAATTGTGGCTTGTGGCCAAAGACTCCATGACTCCTAGGTACGGATCCTAAGGTGTTATGGACCAGAGGCCTTAGTGTGCCGGACGGCGACACCTTTATGCAATGTGCGGGGATACTTTCGCGATATAGTTGTGCACGCTATATCGCTCAGATAATGTTCCCTGTGTACACTCAAACGTCTGCTGGGTTCAGTAGAAGCAGGGGCACCAACGAGCAGGTACCAACAGACTTGTATACACACCCCCATATATATATATATATATATATATATATATATATATATATATATATATATATATATATATATATATATATATATATATATATATATATATATATATATATATATATATATATATATATATATATATATATATATATATATATATATATATATATATATATATTTTTTTTTTTTTTTCAAATTTATTTATTTATTTTTATTATACGTCGTTGCCGACGCGCTCAACAACAACGAAAACAATGGATAGAAACTCGGGAAAAAACAAATGTCATGAAAAACTCAGCGCAAAGGTTCAACAGCGGGCGCAAGAACATTGCTTCATCACCAAATTTTGAGAGGACGACCCTAGTTAAAGTTTTGGGCCGGTAATGGTAGAGAGGAGGCAGTAAGAAAGAACTGATATAGTGCCAGAAGACTGGAACCATCAGTTTCTCATGTTCAAGAAAAGGATATCATGGTGCCGAGTTATTCTTCGAGAAATGAAGTATAACAGGTTAGTCTAATGATCTTCTGCTGAAATGATTCAAGCTGAAACACCTTCCTCGTGAAAAATCTTTCGGTCAACATCCCTATGTACGAATCGAGTATTCTTACTGGTAAACTGGCGGGACATTAGCGCGTGCACCACGCGCGCCACACATGCAAAATCCAGTTCTGGCCCCTACTGAATGACGATGGGGACGGGGAGAAGGCGGGTTGAACGGAAGGCGAAAACATTGTCAATGAATGAAACGAAGATCACATCTATCAGCATCACGCGCTGGGAGAGCTGTTACGACAACGGTCTCTCGCTGACCACATGGTGATTCCAGAGAGTCGAGATGGCTTCAGCTCGGCAAGCGATGAGAAGAGAACTCAAAAAATATCCATATGATCAACAAGGGTGAGAGAACTCTCCTGTTCAATTTTCCCAGTTACGAGAGTTAACGAATTGGCATGTGCTTCACTCAAATCTGACCTCACAGCCACCACATGCTGCCAGAAGGAAGGCTAATCGAGCAGCTACAGGATGACAATATTTGATTTGGCCACAGAAGAGTTGCCCCTTGATAGTTGAAGAAGAAAGCCTTACGAAAAAGAGTGGCCGCTTCCGAAAATGGGTATAATTTAAGCCGAAGCTGGCGAACAGGTGAGGAAACCTTAGCAACCAGCGATTTCAGGGTATTACGAAAATCTTATCGAACGACAAATCGACCTTATGCTCTTGTTCAGCATGTCACATAACCCTCATGCGTAATTTTTAGGCAAAACCTATCCAAAATCCACAAGCATCGCGTCGATTTCACCAATAAGCCCTTACAACGGAAATTCCTTATAACTTTGTCAAGTTCAAGCTGGGCAGCTTTGCAGGCATACTTTGATTTTACGTCTATAAATGTTTCCAGAAATGCGTAGAGAAATGTAAATCTTACGTATCACTGACAAGCCTTTCCTTCTGAGCGGAAAAAGTTGTCAAAAAAGAAAAGACGAGCTACGAAATCAACCTCATTCAAAGATAGTAAACTGTAGATGGAAAGCCAAAATGAAATGTTCTTCCCCAATCAGGTCCGCAAACGAAGAATGGTGAACAACCCTTTAATTGAACCCATTTAAGTACAGAAGTCTTGAGTACTTACGCAGTCGCTACTGCGATTCTAAGGAATGTTTCGAAGATCTTGGGTCATCCTTGAAAACACAGGTATTCGGAGGCGAAGTGATCAAATCGCCACAGCAGACGAACAAGGACGTTACGACTATAGCGACGATCGCGAAGGTCTAAAGCAGAGAAAAACATAGAAGCCTTTCGAAAAACCGAGTCCGTGATAATTTAACTGCCCATAAAGGAAGTTTACGATTCCGAAAGAGGAGAGAAGGGGCGAGGCAGGCGGTAGTGATCGCAAAACACTCCGTCAGCCGTGGCCGTGACAACACAGATGAAGAAAAACACCCGCTCGAAGGACGCTGTCTGGCAGGATTTTTAGAAGAGATGTTGTTGTCGGGGATCCAAGGAAAAAGAACTGTTTTTCAAAATTAAAAGAAGATGGTATATGAGTTTTGGACAAAAGGTGGCGATTTTACGACGTCTATTCGACGCATGTAATTCATGGACGGACCAAAACCCGTGTTACGACGGTAATCAATCCCCGGGTAGATGCGCGTGACCCGCGCGCTGATTGAGGGATCGCATTCCTAACCAACCGCCCACTATCTAATCAACGCAGCACATAGATTGCATACAATTTTTACTGTAAACGCATTTTCCAGGTTTTCATGATATATACTTCAAATGATGAAGTTTTCCCGGCAAAGAAGAGCGAATCTGGAGTCGTATTCGTCAACAATTGTATTATAGCCAGATATGAAAGCTCATCAATGTGCCGGCTTCCTGAGGTTAATAAGGAATTCGGAAAGCAAACCCTATTACACGCACATTCACGGGGTAAAAGGCGACGAATTCGGCCACTCGATGTTTTCCATCGAGCATCTGGAGGAGCCAAAGGGTATAGCTAACGAGGTAAAAACGACAACCAAAAGATAGTCGCGGAGAATACGTGGTCATCAAATGTTTATGACGTCTAGAAAATCACCCCGACAACGCATATTTCTAACACTTGTGCATCCAGCGTTCAAAATTTAGCATAAAAAAGTGTCCAATCATTTGCATAGGTTGTTCGAGCCTTATTTCTGAACAATTTTGGAGAAATTCTCAGGAAAGCTGGGAACAAAATTGCGGAACGCCATCCGGGGAATATAAAATAAATTGCTGCCGAGATGTCGTACGTTCGTGCCGTGGCAGTGTGGAGGAAAGAAGATCGCCTCCGTGCAAACCGACGTCATCCCCTCCACAAAGAGGGGTTTTGTCATGGGAGAGGTGCTGGCCGGCCGCAACTCTCCTTCGGATTCTCCTGCAAAGGGCCGGCGTGGAGAGGAATCCTGGACCCGCTCAGAAGTACCAATGCGCCACGTGCGGAGAGGATGTAAACTGGAGACATACCAGCGTCAAGTGCTTCGGATGCCAAAGGTGGGTGCATCTCTCCTGTTCGGGTCTCAGTTCTGTGAGGCATCATAACTCATCTTTTCGTTGTGTTTTATGCTCCTCACCTTCCATCTCAGATTCCTCTATCTCAAATCGCCCCCTTTCCATTGTGCATATCAATCTAAACGGCCTTCGTGCCAAGCTTTCTGAACTATCTCTCTTTGCACGTGCTTACCATCCAGACGTGATCATGGTTCAAGAAACCAAGCTCTCTCCATCCCCTACCTATCCTCATCCCAATATCCCAGGCTATACTTCTTACCATGCTCCAAGGTCATCTCTCGGCGGTGGAGTCTCTACTTTCGTTCTATCTTCACTTCCCTCACACCTCATTCCCAGCACCCCCCACGGACGGTACTCTCGAGTACCTCCCAATCCATCTCCCCTAAAAACACCCTTTCTCTTTCAACATATACATTCCACCCACAACTTCATGCCCTTCATCTTACAGTCCTATCCCACTTCTCAAGCAGCTGAGCGACTGCTCCCTCTCATCCTCGGTCGTTTTCGCGGGTGATTTCAACGCTCACACCTTTTGCTCGGCTCTCGGTCCTGATGTTAGAGGAAATGACGTCGAAGAATGGGCAGATGAGTGCGACCTGGTCATTCTAAACGATGATCAGCCCACTCGTCTCCCTGCCAGCGGCCGATCTTCTAGCCCAGACATATCTCTTGTCTCGTCCAACCTTTCTAGCTGCTGCTCATGGTCTACCTCGACTACTCTGCCAAGTGACCACGTTCCTGTCTTTGTCCACATCGATCTATCAATTCTCTCGCTCCCTTTTCTGGTGTTCGCCAACGTTCTTATCTTAATTTAGGCCGAGCAGACTGGCGCCTGTTCAGTGAAGTTGCGCTTCGCCTATCGGCAGATTACCCGTGGAATGGAAGCGTGCACCAGAAGAGAGTGCCATCTATCTGACGCAATCCGCAAGGCCATGAATGCGGCTATCCCTATCGGTCGCGTCAAGACGTTCTATCCAAATGTAAACAGGGAAATCCTCGACAAAATTAGAACGAGAGATGCGAGGAGAGCGGTTAATCATCTGGACCCCGTGGTTGCTGAGCTTGACAGTGAGATCAAAAAGGATTTGGACAGACACAAGAGAGAAGAGTGGGAGAAGTTCACCGGACAGATGGACTTTAAGACGGACAGTGCAGCTACTTGGAAGGTTTTACGGAAGCTTTCGGGTAAAAGCTCACCCGCCACCGTCTCCACTATCGAATTCGACAACGGCGTATTCAAATCAGGAAAGGAAGCCGCTTATGCGCTCGGGAAAAGTTTTTTCATCACCAGTGCTAAACGAGGTCCGCAGAATAGAGTGACTGTAAGAAAGCTGTGCCGCCTCCCGCTTATGAGCACGGCCGAAGCGTTTACTACGACGCAAATTGAGAAGATTATAAAGGAAATGCGGAACTCTAGAGCTATTGGTCCTGATGGGATATGTCCTGCTGTCTTGAAGAAGATACCCACTGACTTACTACCGCTCCTCACTGATGTGATAAACTCCTCGTTCATGTCGTGTACTATCCCGCAGAATTGGAAGATGGCAAACGTCGTTCCGCTGCCCAAGCCTGGCAAGCCCCAAGCTTCAGTCAAGGGATATCGGCCCATTAGCTTGTTGTCTTCTTTTGCTAAAGTAGCTGAAAAGCTGATCGTCAAAGACCTGGCCGAGCACAACGAGAGACAGGTGTTTCAGCATGGATTCAGAAAAATGCATTCCACCACGACAGCTTTGTTAGAAATTACGAGCTATGCAATTGATGGTTTCAACGCATATAAGCCGGAAAGAACTGTAGCAGTTGCCTTGGATCTCACTAAGGCTTTCGACACAGTGAATCTTGGTATCTTATCAAACAACTTACTGGAGTCATCAATCCCGCCACGGCAAAAGCGCTGGATAGCTGCATTCACTAAGGGAAGACGGGCTAGAGTGATGTTCCAGAATCATGTCTCAAACAGCATTCCGATTGCAGCTGGAGTCCCACAGGGCGGTGTATTGTCGCCTGCTCTCTTCAGTCTGTACCTCGAAGATATGCCCGCCCCACCCCAAGATATCAAGGTGGTCGCTTACGCTGATGATATGACTGTCTTGTGTCGTGATCGGGACATAAATGTGGCCGCCGCTAAGATTAACGGGTACTTGACCGCACTGAAAAGCTTCTTCGACCGCAAAATGCTGAAGATTTCTGCGTCAAAGTCATCGGTATCCGTACTCACAACGGACCCATCTGAACACAGCGCACATCCGTATGTCGTATGGAATGGAGATCGTTTGCCTGCCGCCCGCTTCCCAAAACTTCTCCGGACTCGTACTCGATCCATCGCTCAAATTCCATAAGAACACGGAACAGAAGCAGGCTATCGTTAAAGCGAAGCTTAACGTGCTTAGAGCCCTGGGCGGTACAACATGGGTAGTAGCAAAGAAACCATTATTACAACGTATAAGGCTATTCTCCAGCCTGCACTGGAATACGGCGCCCCAGTTTGGCAGCATCTAGTTTCGGAATCCTCTTGGACTAAGATGCAACGCATACAGAATGCGGCTCTTCGAATCGCCACCGGGTGTGCAAGAAGTTCCCCGGTCGATCACTTGCATGCTGAGACCCGCTTATTACCAGTAAGGGAGCACTGTGAGCTCCAGGCCCAACAATTTTTCATCAACATTGTCAAACAACCAAATCACCCCTCTTGGAGAGTGCTAAACCCCGTCAGAGAAAGAAAGATCAGAAAGCCATTCGCCGATGCTCCCAGCAAAGTCAATCTGCAGAGATGGCACGACTCACAGCAAGAACGACTCCGTCTATTGCGCGAGGAGCATACTCAGTTTGTACGGTGTCATCTGGAAAAGGCGGTCATTAATCCCATATTGGGGGTAGTGCCGCCCAAGTCTGCACATCCGAGGCTCAACTCGGAAGAAGGGCCAGGTGCACGCTCGCATCATTACGCTGTGGTCACTCTACAATGCTAATGTCTTATGTCAGTAGGATTGACAGCAGTAAATCTGATGTGTGCCCGGACTGCGGTACCATCGGCCACGATACCGCACATTTATTCAACTGTCCGGAGAGACCTACCACGCTGACCGTAATGGACTTATGGACGAATCCGTTACTGGTCGCCCAGTTCCTCAACCTATGACAAAACCCTCAATGTGGCTGCAAAGAAGAAGAAGAAGATAAAATAAATTCGGCGAACTTAAAAGAAACAACATGAAAGCAATTCGGAAACCCAGGGGCCGGATTCATCAACGATAAAACCGTTGGGCATATTGGGCACGTTACGTACAATACCCACGATAAGTTTTGTAAAAACGGGGAGCATTTGCCGAAATTGGCAAAAAACGTCCAGTGCTTGTAACTTTCTGAACGCACACCTCGTATTCAGAACTCCAATTCCTACCTGATGATAAGCTTCCTGGACCGAATTTCCTAAAATCGTTTTGTTTTTGAATGAAATTGTTTTTGCGGTCGTTTCTCAAAAACGTCGCGCGCGGAAAGGTGTGGCAAAACTTTGAGCAGTAATAGTACAGGTAATAGAAGAGCAATCTACATGTTTTCTTCGAAAAAATTGATGAAGGCGGAGCGATCTCGAGATTTGGGCAGGTTAAATTTTCGAACTCCTTCATTTATCGGCCTTGAGCTTTTGCAACAGAAGTCCGACTTTTCAGGAAGTTTCCAAGCGTGTTTAATAACGGACTTCGAAAATTCAACCTGTTCAGATCTCAAGATTGCCCCATATTAATCTATTTCGCGAAAAAAACATAGAGATTGCTCTTCTACTACTTGTACAAGTACATACTACTCAAAGTTTCGCCGCACTTTGCCGCGAGCGAAGTTTTTGAGAAACGATCACAAAAACAATTTTGAAACAAAGGGAAATTTTAAGTAACTTCAGCCCACAAAGCATATCATTATGATAGCGTTTTTGGAATCCAAAAACATTTGCGTTCAAAGAAGTTGCAAGCGACGGACGTTTTTCTGCCAAGTTTGGCAAATGCTTCCCGTTTTTACAAAACTTAGCGCGGGTATTGTATGCGTCATTTTGCCCCTTGCATTTTGAAGTGAGAAGAAATATATAGATTTCAGTGGAACGAATTTGTAGAGCTGGCATGCCTACCACTTAATCATCATAGATTTCTATGAAAAGCAGCATATAACACGCGAAGCACCACAATGCAGACCAATTTCGAGTCGTTCAATATAAGAAATCATATAGAGAGGGAAACCGATGAATAAAACTGGCGTAACGTCATCGGGTGAAAAGGCCAAACGAATGGAATGCAGAGAAAATTACCTCTCCGCTGCATGTATCCATACTGGATACGATGAAGAAGCTTTTTCCCAGAGCAGACACTCTTTTTTCCACTGTTAATTCGGAGCTGCAGAGTCATAAATAGCTCCGTCCTCATGGAGGTACATAGTCGAAAGGTAAACCTTTTCTGGTATGAATGTAATGTGTGGACGTCAACGGTAAAAGATGAGCAGCCGCGGTGTATTGAGTTGCTTATTGCCCTTATCGGAACGAAATTCCGTTCCGCAGTAGCGGACAACCGCTGTTGCAGCCCGCAGTTCGAAGATGGTCGTGCTCGAACGATGATTAATCGTTCCGGGACCTCGAGATCCCGGCACAGTCAGTACTTCATAACCCTATGGTTCAAATTTTGATAAAGAAATGATGGATGGGCAGAAGTAATCTAAGGTCTATGAAATCATGGGTGCCAAGTCGAGAGCAAACCGTGAGCACTCAGAACTCCGGTAAAACCTTTTTCACTCTGTCCCCTTCGTGGAAATATTGAGGATGGCAATCATCACATGCAGCGCAACTGGAGACCAGTTCCGGACACAAACCTCTCCCTTTCCAGTCAGTCAGCCACGATATGAGAGTGAGAGTGAGTCCACAGACACATCATCCACGCCCCTTCCCTCCCTCTCAAACTCCATCTGCCAACATAACAAGGCCTAGCAACACCGTCCCAACGGATCCCAAGGGACCGGCATCTGGGAGGCTTTTGCAGAAGAAATGAAATTCGAAGTGGCTCCCATCCTAAGACGGTTAAGAATAATAGAATAGTAAATCTCTCATGAAAAACAGCCCATTTTCAAAGGCAGTGTTCATGATGAAAAAAAATTGCCCGTTTTTTTTTTCTCAGAATCGTAAGCTTTGGAACCTTGTAAGAAGAGTAAGAACGGAAGAACGACGAAAACATGGTCAGGGTTAAAATCTCGAGGATCAGATCATTGGATCACCCCGCCTACGTCGTACGTATAACAGTTGTCCACCGATGGTTTCACTAAAGGGACAGTAGCCGAATTTTGGATTACCCTTTGACCTTTTAATTTTAACATCCAAGCACGTGCATTGAACCGTCTTAATTTTACAGAGTTTTTGGCACGATCTACAGAGTTTTTGGCACGATCAACAGAAAACAAAGGCAAGTAACTACCTAAGCATTTTGAAGCGCATTTCCGACGTTTGGATCGTCGAAAGTTTGTAGCGCGATAAACAAACCAAGCAGGCGTAACTAAATATAGCAGAGCTTATTCAACAAATTTTCTCCGAAAATTGGAACTTTTCCCTGATAGCCTTTACTTCGTGGACTTGCGTACTCAAGAACATCAGAAAACAAAGGTACGATTTTTTTGTCGTGAACACGGCGTTTCACTAATTTTCAGCTGAGACAAAGAATTTCATGTCTCTGAACTGGTAACTTGGTCTTGAAGACATTGGATTTGCTTTTTTTTTCATTATGCAACATCGGTAAAAGTCTGTTCACTGACGACCTGCTTCCCATTCATAACAAAAAATCAATGCTTGAACCCAATGAACCCTGGGAGATCGCTCAATCCCATACTGTAAGTTTTCGACAATTTCACCTAAAGATCATCACTTGCTACAATCCTGCACATTCCTAAGCCATTCGTATCAACTAAAAACTAAGCAAATTGGCTAGATAACAATCTATGCTAAGGCTAATTAATTCGTCTGAAACATAAAAACAGATAGGATATTTCAGATTAGAAATCAACCAAAAATAATTATTTAAGTCACCACAAAGTTGGCCCTGAACCTTACGACTCGATCTTGTCAGGGACCCGAACTAAAGAGGGTCGACTATTCGGTTTAGAATGGGGCAGGGTCAAGCGATTGATGCACAGCTGGACAACGGGGTTGACGTGAAATTGTCTATAGAAAAATATAAATTTGGGGGTGCCTAAAAATTTTGGGCCAAAAATCAAAATTACAGTGTAGGATTGATTACAACAAATCAAGTAAAAAATAGAAAAAATTCAATTTTCCTCAAAATTTTCATTCCTCCAACTTTCGAACAAAAAAATCCACCTAAAGGGGACGCTAAAGTTTGCAACATTTACAAAAAAATGTCGTCACCAAGGAGAGGTACGTAGCTTCATCGAAGGTCCGAGACAACGCTCCACTTGACCCTTTAATGAGGTAAAGGACTAGAATTATCTTATGACATGCCGTCGGCCACTAGTCTCATAACCCACTAGCTCAATTTATGATTATTTTGTTCCACACTCAACCAATCCACGATTCGCAGAAAAAACAGCTCCCCACACGAGTCTCTTGCAAATTTTAATCACAATATGAGTTCTCTGGTTGCACGGGTTCTCAAAATAACTCTACTTCACGACTTGTGCCTCTCTGAACTTTTCCGACAAGCTAAAGATGAACAGCATTGAAGCTATATGAAAACAAGCGTAGATGGCTTACTGACATCATGTTACACGCGTTAACAACATCATGGTATCACAGGAAGGATCGATGGCTGGCGATGCCATGCATCCTCTGCTACTCGCCAAAGAATCATCAACTCCTGAGTTATCCCAAGATTTATTTCAGACAAGATTCGGACACACCTTCGAATGAGAAGCTTTCAGATCAGTTTTTGGCCTTCCTGATGGTGTTTTGAACTGTACATTATTGCTTTGTACGATTACGATATTCAGAGATCAAGAAGCGACATATTCTCAAACAGACTAGCTCCACTTACGGAAAATCATTCCAGAGAAGATTATGAATGAAATAAAACGCTCGTATATCGTGATCGATGAGGGAGATATTCCGCGCACAGATCGCGATTGATACGGATTAAAGAAGATGCAGAAGACGATCCTCTTTCCTACCGAATGGCTGATTGCCGCCCAACCCCTTTCACCGTCCGACCCTCCCGATAAAATTCGTGGAAAAAAGACTCATTTGTGTGTATACATGTAATCAAAACGTCATCCGTCAAGAAGAAGCTTTTTCCATATCGAGAGGTGGGCAGGTGGTTCCCTCCTCCCACGAATACAATGTGATAGAGGCAGATGGAAGCGATGGAACAACCGGTGGGATTCCAACCGAGTGTGGTCCTACAACAGGGGTGCGCTAAACGCAACATAAACACAAGCAATGCTTTGAAACTCTTTGACAGGGTTGATGTCGCTGATAAATCAATAATACAAGAGAAGAACTACCCAGAAGCGACAAAAGACACAACTCCGAGAAAAAAGATCACTTCAGAAACGAAAAGTGACCCAGAAGCAAGTTTTGATAACCCTACCCTTAGGCAGTGCCTATAACCTGAAAAGCAATACCCATGATCAGAAGTGATGAGCGGCTTTTCTACTTAATAGGGATATCGAGTTTCTCTTGGAACAACAATGAAGAAACGGCAGAAAAAGCGAAAAACGGAGAGTTTCCAACAAAATTTTCCTTACGCTAACGCCTCCCTCCAAAAGGAGAAAATTTTTGAAAGAGTAAGTAGAATGACCAATGAGTTCGTGAGGCTGACTTCACGAACTACCTCTTTCACAATCTTAAAGCTGTGCCCCAGCACGGGGCAATTCCGGCCTTCTTCACCTTACACTTGATCACCATTCCCCATTCAGGCGCTTTTCTTGTTTTCAATCCATAGACTGAACAGGGTATGATAGCCTCAAACAAATTTACTTAGTATCCTTAGGAGCTATGGGAATATGCTTAGCTTTCTAGCGATGAGAAAAAGGTTTAACCAACATTTAAAGGCAGCGTCCGCGAAGAAAACAACATTTGATTTTTTCTTCTCGACCCAATGTTGGAACAAAGGGGAGGCAAAGGTTAAGACCTCAATGCTGCGCAGGATCAGGCACAGCGGTGGTCCGGGTCGTCCTGAACAACGACCCACCCCCCTTGAGAGGAACATATTTTTCGGCTAAAAAACGACCCTTTAGGAAAAGTGAAAACAATTGGTAGACGTTACTGACTATTTTAATTTTGGAGGTTTTTTCAATTTTTGGGGCCTCGCCATTCCAAAGGCGATGATTAGCATTTCATGCGCTGCCGATATTGGAAAACTTCAGCCAAATGGGAAGCTGAAAAGCACTTCAGAATCCGGAAAAATCTTCGCCCTCCGTTTTCGGCCACGGTGGTCCTGTGGAGCTTTCAGACCACCGCACCTTTGACCGGCCATAACTCGGCTCGGCTCAAAATCGATTTTATGAGCTCCTCTCTGGACGTTAACAATTTCTAACATTTGTCTACAGTTTCCACTTTTGCACTAGGTCATGTAAGGTGCGTCCGAATGAGAATGGCTGCCCACGCGGCCGGCGTGCTTGGCAGGCGGCCGTCGCGTTCGCCGCTCTCGGACGAGCATGCGAAAAGTCCCCACCGCCATCGACAACGAACGAGGCCGGCACCGGCTGGCAGCAAGCACTGCGCCGATCAATCAGTGGGAGAGGGGACGGCCGTCGTTGATATCCAACACTTGTCCGAGAGCGACACATGCGACGGCCGCCTGCCAAGCACGCCGACCGCGTGGGTCGCCATTCTCATTCGGGCACACTTTATATAGACGACCCGTTTTCGAATTTTTCATCGATTTTCCATGTCCAGGTAGGTGAAGTTCAGTTTTTGAAAAAAAGTGATTTTTCCACCTATCTAGAAATGATTTTTAGAACATTTCCAGTCGATTGGTACCCTCTTTCCGGGTACTTGTTTCTGAAACTGACATTCGGCCATTTCCTGGCGCTTCGTCTCGGCTTGCACGATTTTGAAATTGTTCCGTCTCCTCGTGTGCTGAGATTCAAAACGATGACGAAGATATTGTGTGCTATCTTCCTAAAGTTTCGGAGCGAGAAATCACATTCGTGGGTAATTTTTTGGAATATTTTTCCTCCTTTAAGAGCTTCGGCACCCGAAGGTATGAGGTGTTATGTGAACCAAACAGAGAAAAGCTGTAGATGATTCAGCTATAGTGCAAGTTCCGCTACCGACTCCGAATTCCTGGTCTGGGTCTGCTGCAGAAAACGCATGAAGAGCTTCGACCTGATGCAAGAAAATATTCGCAGACCTTATGCAAAGGCTGCAAAAAAATGGAGTGGAAAGAGTATGAGGTCGTTCACATAATGAAAGCTCAGTTCCTGAAGCTTGCGACAACGCTGTAGGTCCTAGCAGAGATAGACGAGGCGTTCACGCAGAAAACCGTGTCAATCTCATGTTTTAGTGCAGAATTTTGCAAATTATCTTAGCATGGACGGTGAGTTCAAACTAAGCTTTCGATCCTACCTCGTATGTGGTATTGCTGCCAAGGAATGTCAAGCGTTCGCTAAACAATTCTCTCTTATTGTGAAGGCATTGAAGTCTGATGCGACGCCTGCTGGATCCCATTACGATCTCACATCTGCGAAGCGTATGGTCAAGAATTTTGCACAGCAGATGAAGTTTGATTTGCTCGAATAATTAATGGCAAACACCCTAACGCTTCTCTCTGTTGACCGACAGCACTTCCGAAACCGATCGCAATACTCCTGATAAGAATTATCTCACCCTCCTACACATCCGTTATTTTCCACATCTCGTTAGTAGAAACAGAAAGCGGAAAGTCCGAAGACTCGTCGCCGCATTCAAGAACTCATTGAGAAGGATTCATGGGCAGACATACACAATGGTCTTTCTCACAAGCCCTTCGCGTTTGCCATAAGAAGGATGATGGCAGTGTCTGCCATCTGTGATGACAGAGCACATGAACGGCGTTCGCGCAAAACTTCAAGCCATGGTATATGACGAGACAACACTCGATGGAAATGTAAGAGCAGATGCGAATCCAACGTGATTCTAAGAAGTTTGAGTATCAAAATGTATTTTGTTTTAAGGTTTATTCTCAGCGTTTACATTGAGTCTCGTCGTAACTGCTCAGAACAACTATGCGTATCGTCTCGCTCAGAAACAGATGAACTTTTCGTGCCTTGGAATGGGGGCGCTACATCGAGCCCGCTGGTCGGCCAGCATGCAGCAAGCGCTAGCAAAGATCCTACGCAACTACCCCGCTTTGATGAGGAGCCTTCAAGCTTTGGCTGACGAAGATACAACTAAAAAAATCAAAGCAAGAGCTGTGGCTGTTGCGTGGATACTCCTCGATGAGCGCACGCTTCGAATTCTTCATCACGTGACCCATACATTATTCCAGCTGACATCTTTTTCAGGGGAGCTACAATATGGAGAAGGTCTCATAGTAGATGTTGTGTCTCGCTGGCGCAATTTCGACCACACAAAGGGAATCAACGGCGGCAAAATAGCAAATGTTGCAAAAAGATTATTGAGAGACATCGATTTTGAGATCGACCGCTAAATCGATTGTTTGGATTCCGAATAGAACTTAAATGACGAAGAAATCGAGAAAACGAACCAGAAATGCAAAGAATCCTCTACTCTCAACCCGCTTCTTTACTCTCAGTGGAACTGTTTGCTATGACAACGAAATCGTTTGTGAACCCGTCTTTTGCAATTCTCTATTTTGTGGTGCTTCGTACTCTCCTTCAGACCCAAACTTATACTGTTTCGCCTAAAATAATATTCCATTCCTGGTTAGCCCCATTTGTTACCTGTGACAACCACCGTGAACATGTTCATACAATCGGACAACTAGTCCAGGTCAGGGAATAATTTCACTGAAATACGACGTTTTAATGCGTTTCTCGCTGTTTCTTCGTAATTTTGGCTGTACTTGGTAGCCAACGCATTGTTTTGAGCGGAAAACTCGGGAACGAAAATCACCGTGAACACTGCCTTTAAGATACGAAGGTGTTACCAAAGAGTTTCTCGTTGAGTACTATACCTCTTTTGGAGGCATAATACCTGAGTACCTGATGTGTTATGATCATAAGACATTTAAGGGCTTTAATGGACCGACGTAGCAAAACCATGAAACGCTCACAATTTCGGAGTCTCGAAACATGAAGCCAGAAAAAACAGAGATGAAGGTCACACTCCATCAAAGAGACCAAGATAGCGCTTATCGTTACACCGATTACCCTACCTTTGAAATCGATGCTCTTAGCTCTCCGACCTTGGGTAAGGTCTATGAGGACATCTGTTGCTCTGGCTTGCACGCACATCACTGAGTTCTACCCCAGTTGCCAATCAGATTCGAATGTATCTATCCCCAGGAGATGAGGCTAACGCAAAAAGCTTTTGGTCGTCACATACCGCTGGAGATGATAAATTGTGAAATAACGAGTTTCGAAGAATTCAAAATGTATGAACCTACAAACGCTCAGTTGAACACCAGAGGTTGGCCCAAATATATAGATAACGCGAACAAAATACAGATCACAGCACGCCAAGATTCGGTTACGAACTCAATCGCCTTACACCAGAAGTACTAAGTTGTACAGGATGCAATGCCATCGTTCGAAACCTTCTACGCTACCATCGCCAGGTTTGCAGTCGTGGTCCAACAACTTCCGAAGCGTCAAAAACAGTCTTTGCTTCCATTGGATTTCGCTAGAAAACCACGAAGCAATGTCTATTCTAAATGTTGTAGTCGAGGTAATGTTGAGCTAGTACACGTGCGATGATTCACTCTATTTTTCATTTCAAAACTGCTTTTGTTCCATCGATAATGTTGACTATTCCATGAAAATTATGGCTCAAGAAAATTTTACCTCAAGATTCGATTTTTCAGCGATGCACACATTATTTTAGGTGGGTCGAAAAAAATAATGACCCCCCAAAAATTTTCAAGTTTTCCCAAGGAAATAAAGACCCCCTCGGTCTCACAGTGGTCCGCGGACCACCGTGAGCTTGACCCTGATGCTGCGTACTACTTTGCGTTCCTTATTGTGCGTTGGCGCGAACTCGGTGCTCGTATGGTATACCGCATGGGCACCGAGTTTGCGCCAATGAACAGTAAGTAAGCGAAGTATCAGTGCGATCCGCGCTGTATGTAGCAGTAACACTTCAGTGCGAACAGATTGGACACGCCCCACCTCCCCAGCCGACTGTGTGATCTTTGTCCGGAAATAGCGTGCAAAAGTTTGCCGCTCAGGAAATTGTCAGTGTTGGCCACTGGGCGGAAGTTTCATTCGGTCGATGCGTACCAGAAACATGGAATTTTCCGGGCAAAAAGTGGACCTGAAGAGTCCGTTTTTCTCCATTCGTGCCCCACCTGGTCCATATTGGTGTTTTGCGCGCTTTGAGCCTTTAACCCCCCCCCCCCCCTTTCACAGTATGCCGGACCACGTCGTCCGACACGTTCACGCCGGATGACCGACGTCGCACTGCGGCGTTCAGCGTTGAAGCGAAATTTCTCCGTTGATGATTAGGGTGATCGATATCATCAATAGTATACATTGGATCCGAATCAAAAAATTTCGGATACTCGGATTTCGGATAACTCAAAAACCAAAGGCCGTGGATATCCGACTCAAACGGATAGATTCAAAAAAGCAACATCGGATAATCCGGTTCAGTCGGATAGGGGGGCTAAACGGAGAGTCGGATTTCGGATCAATCCGAAAATCACGTTTTTTTCGGTGATTCGGATTTTGAATCACTCGGATTTTGAGCTTTTTTCGGTGAGTCGGAATCCGAATATCCAAGTCGGATATCCGGTCGGATACAAGTTGGTATAATGCGAAAAGTCTATCGAAAATCTATAGTCCGGCGAAAATCTTTACAAAAAAAAAGGATTTTCTACCGTACCATGACTGAACTACCATGACTGAACATTTCATTGATATTCATCTACTATATCTCCGAAAAAGTGTGTTCCTTCTTTACAATATCTTCGAAGTAAGTGTAATGTTTAAGCATTAGTATAAATGAGCATCACGAGGGGACTATCCTAAACGGGGGGGGGCACTCAAGTAAAAGTCAGAAATAAAATGAACCACCGATCTATTACGCTATCAATCGAAGTGTTTCTATAGAATTTTATCAACAACAGTGATTGATCAAGCATCTTTTATCAGGTTTTTCATTGATTTCTATTAGGTGGGTCATTTCATTTCTGACTTTTACTTGAGTGCCCCCCCCCGTTTAGGATAGTCCCTCATGAGTACCGATCCCCCACACCGAGAATTCCTAAATATCCTTGAGCTCCTTACCCCTTGAAGGCAGCGTTCACGATGGAGTATGATTGTCATGTTTTTCCAGGAAAAGTCTTTCTTGATTCGTTGTACGATCTATAAGAAAAAAGCGTGAAAAAAGCCCGTTTGAAGTCAAAATAGCCGTCTAAAATCGGCAGATATTTCGCTGGTGCACGACTCTAGTGATGCTTTGTAGTATCAGGGGTCATCAACTGGCTCAAAACTGATTATCAGTAATTGACTTCTGACAGTCGACACGGCCTTTCTAGAGCTCTACTGTTTTAACTTCTTTAACACTAACAGTTCTGTACTTGTTTTGTGTAAAAAATTGTGTGTGTATACTCGTAAATTACATTACTAGTTGCTGTGCACGTGGCAGAATTTTGACCAGACACAACAGCAAATTCCATTTTCTACGAGCGGTGCTGCGCACCTGTGCACGGATTGGCATCTTTGTGCCTTATTAACTCTAATCTTAGCGCATTTGTAGCCGCGGAGCCTTCGCAGTTCTTCAGCTGTTTTCGAACAACCCAGATTTCCGCAGTTTTCTCCATTACTTTTTCTATCGGGATCACTGCCTTCAAAGGGCAGGAACTACGCGACAGACTGTCGCTGTCGCTGTGCAGAGCGGCGGGACCGCGTGTCGCAATAGTATACCATATCCCTTATGCTCAAAATCTGCGCTAACGATGCGCAGAAAACGCGGCGGAAATTTTGCAATGCGCGCCAATTGGATGTCCGGAGTGTAAATACGCACCTGCATGGCTACAGTATAATGAAATGTCGAGTCATGAAATCATATGTTACCCTTTTTTTGAGTGACAGTATATGCCGAATCTACCGACACATCCGTTCCGAATCATGACATATTTCGGATATTCGGTATCCGAGTCATTATCCGACTCATGGCACATTTCGGTGAATCGGATTTTGGATCATTCGTATTTTGACGTTTTTTCGGTGATTCAGATTTTGGATCATTCGGATTTTGACATTTTTTCGGTGAATCGGATTTTGAATCAAGAAAATTTCGGTTCATCCGGATGGATATCCGAAAATGAGTGAGTCGGATCCAATGTATAATCAATAGCTCTATAACAGGCCTGGTGGGCATCGCGTGCGACGTTGGATAGCATTGCCCAACTTCGGACAGCAAAAATTTTTTTGAAAGGGGCTTTGGAACCGCAAGTTGTAAGAAAGTGCTGCGACGTCGTTGCACGTCGCAGTGCGACGTACGCGCTCGTCAAACGCTGGAGAAAATTCCTCCGTTGATATTTTTGAATGTGGCGTTCACGTGGCATTATCGATATCATCAATGGCTCTGTCACAGATTGGTGCGCGCCGCAGTTCCTCGCATGGCATCGCCCGAGATCGGACTGCAAAGAAGAAGCTGTGAACGGGGCTGAGCAACACACCTAGTGCGTTCCAGTGCGACACAGTCTCATTTGTTGTGAATCATTATCGACTGGGGGGTCATTGTCAGACAGGCTGACGGTTATTGGGCCAACTATATGTGATAGGGGACTCGAAGGCTTCACCGCCGTAAAAGGAGTTCCTTGGTGTTCACTAGAAATGTCGTCTTAAAAACAGCGTGTGCGCAAAAAAAACCGTGTTCAATTTTCCACTTTTTTGCGCAGGTGGGCCTACCAGGTTGTAATACGTCGCCAAGAAGCCACCCAAAACACTCAATTTTTTTGGGGAAAAACTGACTGGTTCGAGAATTCTGGAGCAGCGAGCTTCCTTTTTTTCACGTCTGTTCTGTGTGTCTTGTGTAATACACAAATGTCGGAAAATTGGACGTCTAAAATGGTTTAGCCCCTTTAACCCCTTAACTTAATTGATTTTGTGGGCTTTCCATAGTCGAGAATTCTCTAAAAAACAAGAAGCTTCCAATAAACACTTTTGAACGTGGAGATCTCCCGAATTAAGGAATATAGAATTTTGGATTGCCATGGCCGGTCGTAGCCTGCCGTGGCGCTTCTGCTTCTCGTGCTAGATGATCGACCGGGAAAACTCATTTTCAGACCACGGAGCAGTTTTCAAGAGGCTGTAGCATTATAAATATGTATTAGTGCGATCCGTGTCAACTTTACGTTGCGGACGAATGCCAACGAACTGTATTTTCCTACGTTTTCATTTAGAGTGCCAATGGTGATAAAACACTTGAAAATCATGTTACAGAAAACATGCGGAAAAGGAATAGATAGTGATATTCAATCCAGTCATGACAGGAGAGCTGGATTTTACGCCAATCAGGGACACGATGATGTAGGTGGGACTCGCCCGGAAGGCTCTTTTTTTTTGCTCAAAAACGAACCTTCTGGGGCAAAATCAGAGATTTAGAATCGAATTAATCTGTTTCTGAAGGGACCCATGCATCCTCAAAAAATATTTTATAAAACGCACAAGAGTGAAAAGTGAGAAAATCTTTCTCATGCAGCTGAACATTGCCTGAAAAGTTACAACTACGGCTACAGCTCCAGTTTCGAAATTTCTAAATGAACAGCATTGGAGGATGGCTTACGGCTCTGGAATCATCTCGAATAACCAAATTTTGGTTTTGAATTTTTCGATTTTTTTCGGATCGATACTTCAACACCTACAGTTAATCTCCGCAATGCCGTTCAGTCCGCTAAATGCATGCTGATTGCGAAAGCGTGCTGCGGCGCGGTTGCGAGTGTCCTCAGACAGGGATGTGGGATCACCCGGGCGGTTTTTGCCCTTGCTGCACGGGTGATCTCACCGCCCGGGTGATCCCATATTCCTGTCTGAGGACGCTCGCAACAGCGCCGCAGCACGCTTTCGCAATCAGCATGCATTTAGCGGACTGAACGGCATTGCGAAGATGAATTGTACATGCTGCTGGAACAACAAGCGTGTGGCACTGCAATATGCAGGGGTTGCAGGAAGAATAAAATAACTCGATTGGATTAATGAAATTCAAGATAAATTTAAGCCTTTTTGAAAACTTTTTTTTCTTCTTTCAAGTACATGATAAGTGATGACAAGGCATCACAAGGTAATTGAGTTGTGGGCAAGACCATTTGGCACAAGCAGGTTTCGAGCCTGCGCAAATTTCTTTATTGAACCCTTTTCTCCTGCAGAGCCACACGCTTTTTTTCCTGCAGCATGTATGGTTTCCGTTTTCGATCAAATCCGACGCATGGACCAGGCGGCTGGCCGTGCGGGGTTGGCGGCCTCACTGGAGAATGAGTTTGGATTCGCGCGGGGTGATCTACCGTTCGCAGCCCCGTCCATTCATCAGACTAAAGTTATTGCGCGAACTCTACGTGTTTTAGTATCGATCTGAAGAACACTTAAAAAAAAACTTCGCAAATTGCCTATTCAGAGCGGAAACCGATCCTCCAATGTTTTTCATCTAGAAAATTTTAAAAAAAAGCTGTAGCTGTAGTTGTAACTTCTCATGCAACTTTCAGCTGCATGAAAATAGTCTCTACTTTTTACTCTTGTGCGTTTTTTTGCGGCTAGAAGGGTCTCTTTTGAAAAAAAAACTCGATTGTAAAGCACCGATTTTGTCCCAGAAGGGTCGTTTTTGAGCGAAAAAGGGCCAAAAAACAAGTAGATTGCATGTTGAGATGGCCGAGTCTTGAAAAAAAATAGGCTTGCGTAGTATGCAATCAAGTCGAAAAGCGTGTAAATTATTGCAGAATATGCGTTAGACCTAGCTCAATGAATTGCCGGCTTCGAAACGCCCAGGAGACGGCCTACGTGCATAATAGCAAACGACGTGACTTTCACGAGATTCACAACAGAAGCACGTAAAACGGAAGCGGTTCTGATCGAATGGTTCGAATAGTTGTGTTCGAAAACTCATTCGAACTCTGAATATTTGAAATGCCTTCTGGAAAACGTTATTTTCCGAAAAGGTTGAACAGAGCTTGTCATGGTGTTCACTGGACGTCTTATTCCTATGCTATTTTCAAAAACACAAAGATGTTATAGAATCACGATCGGCGCGAAACACAATAGCCAAGAATGCGAAAAATTCAAGGATGTCACATTTTCATCCGGGTATGAATTGATGTGGCTATGCAGCAAATGTCGCTGCGCTTCAATGAACGAACTCTCCACAAAAACCGGCCGGATCACACCCGCCACACATAAAAAGGTCAACAGCGGTGTACAAACCAGGCCAATAATTGAACCTAATTATGCGGCCTACCACGCCAATAATTAATAGAGAGAGGAAGATACAGAGAGATAAAGACACTGGGATGAGAAATGGATAGAAAAGGCAAAAGGGAGAACACAAGGAATGTTAAAGGCGCTATGCTCAATTTCATGAATGAGCCCGATAGACCACACCGGTAAACTTCGGCGGGTCAAAAACGTAGGGTTATGAGGTTGGAAAGGGTTAAAGATGAGGATCCGCCACCAATTCTCACCAGCCATCTAGCACAAGGAACAAAAGCGCCATGTCAGGCGCAAGAGATAGTGTATTGCAGACTCATATTTCGAAAAATCTTATCATCCAAACTTGCACAGTGAAAGCTTTTTATTTTCAAGTGATTTTGGTAGAATTAAGGCAAAAGAAATCTTCTCACCTAGAAAGTTTAAAGGGTAAAACCACTTCAGACGTTCAGAAACATACCGAAAACATACCGATGGACACACCGAATTCGACGAAGGAGATGGAAAATCATTTTTTCAGGAGGTTTTTAAACCCGTTTATTTTTCAAAAGCTGGGGTTTTTCTGGGTTCCTTTGCTATTATCGCTTACCTCAAGAGCTTGCCTACCGAAAAACATAGAAAAATAAGAGCTCTAACATCTTTAATGCTCTAACAAACGGCAGCCGAATGCGACCAGCACCCCGGCCATCCCAAATAACCTTGAACCATTTGGGCCATGACATGATGGGTCGCAGGAATACCCATTTACCCGTGTTCCCTAAAATGTAGTCTATCAAACAAGTTTTCATGGAAAATGCTAACTGATTCTGATTTTTCAATCCACGAAGAGATTCTAGAATAGAAACTATACCGAAGAGGAGAGGAATCGAAGCGTCGACACAGGTCGAAGCGGTCAGGAGACGTCAATCTCCTTCATTAGATAAGCGTAAAAGATATCAGGAGACGGACAGGTAGAGGACGCCGCCGTCTTTTAGAAGATGGAGACAAATCACCTCTCATAGGAGAAGAAAATAGTGAACGAACGAAGGACAAATACGAAATGAATCGGGCATTTCTAATCTGAGAACTGCAAGCAGATTTACACGCAATTTGATTACCCTTCGGGAGAGAACAGTTTCCTGAGGAAAAGAAGGATATGATTCAAAATGCAGTTACATATACGTAAATAGTTCCTTGACTGACGACAATGGAATCTCTGCCCACTGTAATGTAGAACACTGATTACTCGAAATTTATTATTACTAACTCTTGGTTGACTCTCGATGTCTACAGAAGAACCCGCAAAAAGGTAAAGATGAAAATATTATAATGAGAAACAGGATCATGTCTGTTTTCAAATATGAATTGGAGAAAAACAAAACAGAAATTCTACGAGCGATTCCGAACGATTTCGAGCGCAGTACGGATACAGATCTACTGCTTGAAGAGATATTCTACATATTGCGAACGATATCAAAATCATAGTGGATGTTTGTTTGACCTATGCAAAAGATGTCTCACGCAAAGAAAGCGGACTCGACCCCCTCCACCTTCCCATCACCTTAACAGTAGTTATTAGAACATACGGCAAAGACAAAACCAAACCCTGATTCCGTTCCAAGTAAAAAAGGCGTCGTATCACGAAATGACGGCTGCGATTTGGTTTGAGATCCGTTGCAGGTTCTGAAATGAGAAAGACACGATCCGATCCGTCGACTGCCGTTTTTACTCGGTTACACCCAGCCGTACGCAATCGTTGGAGTCGTCCCAAATTGAGAAATTATTATAGAACTATTCGCACCATTGTGACCTCGTAACTAGTTCGATAATCGAACTAAGCAATTTCACACCTTCTAAAATTTTCCTTCAACACTTCCTATCAAAGCACTATCAACACTTGAAGTCTTAGTTGTTCACCCGCCATAAGGCATCTTTCATGATTCTCACAGCAGGCGAGGCACGCACGTGGCGCTCCGCGCGACATGCACGGGGCGCGCGTGCCGCCCATCCAGCACCGCCCGAACCGTCATGGCGGTTTCTCCATTTCGATCAATACTCGCTAGCCAGTTTGAGTCCACTCCAACATAGATAATTCTGAGACTATCCAACGCTATCGTATACACAAATGCAAGGCATGAATTTCTGTGCATGTCACAGATAAGGGACAAATTTAACCCGCGCGGCGGAAAGTTTTACAGTCCACCGCTCATCCCGCGCGTGCCGAGCTTGCGGTGAGGACTATGAAATATATCTAGGCTACATTTTCACCCGAACGTGTACGTTCTATGATGAGCTAACTCCAACCCGTCTGTTTCTTACACACATATGCTCACTTTTAGAGTTTGACTACCCATATCTAATCTTATAATATTTATCCTCTGTTTCGGAGTGGACTGTATTCCTGTCGATCGCGTGCGTGTGCGCTCATATGCTGCTTTTCCTTCTCCCTCACACTTTCTCGCTGTCTCTCCCTTCGCTCCGCGCAGGCACGCGAAGGGAGCAAACGATGTTCGCCTACGAAACCCGAGGATACAAACATATATGTTACTGTGATAGCTGAGAAGTTAGATATGAAAGAAGGACGTAAACTGGGTATTCTGCAAAAAATAGATGGTGTCTAACCATATTTTCAAAAGGAAACACATTTTCCGAAGGCAAAAAGAGAAGAAGAGAAAATAATCATGATCCCACAACAATGCGCAAACATTTCCCGCCGAATGTGTTCAAAATAGAGCAAGTTTGTTTGTGCCAGTAGCATTCTGGTGTCTGACAATGCACTAGCGCTAATTTCAGGGAGCTGTGCGGAAAAATCAGCAATCGGAGGCAATTTCTTCCAAGCGACCGGCTTTAAGGCAATCACTTCGGAGCCTATGGAGCCATTCGCAGTAGTTTTCGGTTGGCAGACGGCAGGCAGCGACTGTCAACTGGCACCTACAGGAAACTTTCAAATTACTGTTTCTCTTCTGTTTTTTTTTCGATGCTTTCTTTGAACCTCCTCCACAAATTTATTCCAGATTGATGGTCAGAATGGTTCGGGTTCCAAAAAAGGGGTTCGCAATATCCCTAGTCTGTGCCCGTACATACAGGTGTTTCTAGCACCACCCTCCTACACTCACACGATGCATATTTGCGCCCGCAGTCGTTGCGACCCGATCGATGCTTTCGCATGTCTTTCGCACTTCGAAATGTATTTAACTACACGAACGAGATCAGGATCATAGCGGAAGGAGCATGAGATGGCGTCGGATTCATCAATGCATAGCTGCATGCATCCATCAGAGAAAGACGGAATTATACTGGTTCCAAAGAACGTTCAAAAAGCCCTGACTGAGAAAGAAAATGTAGAAAGAAATCGGGGGAGAAAAGAGTGAAACCTTCGTGTGTTTGAAAAGAAGGATATGCTTCAATGTTCATTGAAAAAGCTTGAGAAGTGTGAAAGAATCCAGCTCACGGAGCACAATTTCCTCCTCTTGCATACGTGTTCCACCAGTCCAAAAAGCTGTTTCAGAATTTGAAAAATGAACTTCGATAAAGTCAAATTGTAGTGCGAGAATGGAAGCGGGCATGGGTTCTCTTAGTATAAATCCTTGGTTAGCCTTCGAAAAAAAGAAAGAGTTTGGTTGCGAATACGGATCTTCGAAGAGTTCCAAACTCGAAAAGGGTCAGGACTTCCATGAAACAACGTTACGGGAGAAAAGGAGAAGAAGCGCAAAAATGAACCACAGTAGCAGAAAAAGGGGAAAGCATTTGGGGATTTTCCCAGTTGGAAGGTTATAAAGCAGCAATGAACCACCATTCAAGGCAAGGTTTTTCAGCTGGCACTGACCTATACACCCATTGACCGCTTGGAATCGCCGGTAAAGCCAGATTCATCCAAAAAAAAACAATAAGAACCGAGGATAATTCAAGATATCTCGAAGCGGCGGATTTGTGAAATCAACATGTATAAAGCACTTTGTAAAATCAATAGTCAAACACTTCAGCCAGCTAGATGACTACGATGTCATTATTCAGAAAGCAATGACCTCATTGTGGTGTGTTTGTCTAATAACGAGGGATAACCGACCAGCTGTGAGACAAGGATGACCGGCATTGACCAGAGTAGGCCTGTGCTTGGCCACCAACGGCAGCTCCTTTAACCACTCATTTGCCCGGATCCCTATAGGCAGAACTAACGCAAAAAGACAGGTATGCGCGATTCTGAGCAAACCGTCAGACCGATTCCCGACTCTTCTGAGACTGAATCTGCAGAAAAATCAGATTTTCCCCCGAGTGTCATCCGAAATGTCTTAAATTTGATATAACTGCCTTGACGTTTATTCCATCTGGTGACGCTCAGATTGGTCAGAAAGTGGAAAATGATTAGTATTCATCGCAAAGAAAGTAAATCAAAAGCTATAAAAACGAATCCGAAGAATCGAGAATGCATCTGATGAAAAGGGCAATGAAAAATTGTATCCCTTGGTTTTCAACCGCAGCGATACAGCCCCGTAGTAATGCGAACATGTTGTTCTGGATGGAAATCAATAAGCTTTTAGGAGGAAACCAGAACTGCCGCTTTCCCAGCACAGAATAAACGGCTGAATAAGCTTTTGAAAAAAAGCATAAGATCAGTGAAAGGGTCTACTCAGACTGAGAAAGCCTAACCTGCAATTCCCCTCTTTCTAATTCTTGTTGAGATGCCGAAAAGAGAGGTGCTAGTCCCGTCGCTTCGACCAAAAGCGGAGGCATTGGAGCGAATGCGCCCCGTCTCCCACTCACCAACCTCTCCGCTCTCTCCTCTTCACTTCGATTGTTGGGAGATGTGCTAATGGTGCCTTTTGATTCAGGAAATCAACCCATGAAGTCGGCAAGAACGGAACAAGGTTCTAGGACATTAGCCAATAAAAAAGTCCCACTCGAAAATGTTCAAAAACCTGGAAATTTTCACGGAAAGGATAGACGAATCCCAACAAAACAGCGAAAGGTCCACGGGATAACCCCGAACAGCCTCAGTTTAAAAGCAACCATTGAGGGCAATGAATTAGAAAACTGTCCTGTTTCTCGAGTATCAACAGCTCCTGCTTCTGTACTCCATGGCAACGGAAGAAGGCATTGGTGCGGTTGCGGACCCTTCCCAGTACATATACTGTAGCATTAATCACTTTTCCGAAACAGCTGAGACTGATCGGTGAGTTTCTGCTTCCACTGACACGAATATATTTGTGAAAGGAATCAAAACAAGTGAAAACGTGAGAATAAAAACAACTCAGAACTTCGTTCCGGCCTTCCGGGTGCAAAAAAATGCATTTCGGGCCACCCGGACACTCAAAATCGGGGCCAGATCCCGTTCCGGGCGACCCGCCAACCTTTCCGGGCGACCCGCTAACCCCTCGATTGTTACCAGCCATCCGGATGATGAAAATTGCCTTCCCAGTGCAGCGACTTTGCGTGTGAATGTACGTTACGGACGACTAATCTACAATGTACAAATTTTCTCGCGACCCGATTCACCATTTCGGGCGACCCGGACGAGCAGCGACGGGTCGCCCGGGACCAGGTTCTGAGAATATCTCACCGTTCAATCACAACTGTTTCAGAAAAATGGTTGATTCAACAGCATAGATTCTTTCAGTTATAGAAGTCGGCAACCACAACACCGCCTTCCCCGTTGCCGTGGACTGTATGGTTTGTATCTTATCTCTAGGAGGCCGCGTTGCAGATATTATCACCCTACCTTCGGAGCGAAACGGTGCGGTTGATTCCCAATTTTCACCAATGTGTTTTCTCAGAAGAACCGCTCGGCATTTATGATGCGGCCATCACATCAGCACCGCGGCTTCCCCCCCCCCCCATCCAGAGATTGGCAATACCTACACGCGCGCTTGCAGGGCCGGGATCATAATTCCAGCGACGAGCGACGCGATGCAGTTTATCGAATATATCCTCCAAAAAAAACTATATGCCTGATGTGCAGTGTCGCTGGTCGCGGAAAGTATGATCCCACCCTAGAACTTGCTCTCACTAGACGAGGAGACGCGTTTCGCGTGCATTTTGACCTCCTACAAAACCAACTTCATTCGAGATATGAAAAGTTATTCAAGATGAAGGTGAGAAGAAAAAAAATATCCTTCGAAGGGTCTAGCTAGATTTAAAGGCAGTGTTCACGATTGAAATCGTTTTTCTGCTTTTCCGCCTATCTTGAAAATGGTCCCACGCTGATTCCAATGATGTCTCTGAAATCATACAAGACCCCCTGGGAACGGAGTTATGGTCCCTCAACAGCTAGGCTAAGAAGAGCTTGAGCTAAGGAAGCGTGGTGGACGAGTGGTCCGAGGCTTGTAACTTCCGTATTTGTAGCCGATATATTGTGAGCTGACCTGAGTAAAGAGAGAAGTTGAGAATGAAGGGATGAACGGTGTTATTAATCGGAAACCATCGCTCATCTCACGACCTCGGGTTTTCATTTGTTCACGTCGGAGGGCGGGCATTGCGCTTTTGGGGTTTGCCTTGCGCTCAAAGTGGCAATTGCGGGCTCTTTTGGGGCTCTTCCAGGCTCGTTTTCATGAGTTCTTTCGACGTCAACGTTACAGTGTGCACCTACACTACCCGCTCCTAGTGGAAACTAAAACACCTTTTTTATCGTGAACACTGCCTTTAAGCAAGAAGTTCGGAATGGTATCTCCATACACAACATTTTGTGTAGGGCACGCTAAAACTTAGACAACAACCTTTTTTTGCTTGAACTTGAGCCCTGGCAATCATATGCCGTTGGATAGCCCTCCTCACCAGAATCTTACATAATTTTTCTCAGAACAACCGAAAAACAACTAGTGGAAGGGAGTTATTAAAAAAGCTACTCCAAAGAGACAAAAACTTCTGGTCGCAACTTCAGGTTGCAAACTGCCCTAATGATTAGACCTTTTCATGAAAATAGTCCATAAACCAAGCCGTAACCTAGATGAACTGAATTAGCTCTTTGCTAGATGGCCGGAATCCACCAATTATGTGGAACGAAAAATATGCAACAACTGGGCAACAGAGTACATGAACAGATCAAGCCAAACGCACTGACTTCACATTGAAAAGTACGAATTTCGACGGGGTAGTTGGTACTCGGAGAATGCGAGTCCGCAGAGACAGCTGATCGGAGTGTGGGATAATGGGAAGGGCAGAGCGCAGAGAGGCCAGAGTATATGGTCAGAGACAAAGAGCAACTTATGACGCAGGACCTGCGCTTTGGCTGACGACTGCCGGGCCTGGCTGGGGGTGGCGGTGTCAGTCTCTTCTCACACGTGATACGAGGCTGAACGAGGGCAAAAGGGGACCCTGCTCATATCAATTCACCGCAAACAGTTGAAAATTGGTTAGGCTGCAACAGACCAACAGCAACATTCGAACATTTGTTGGAACATGTCGAATTTAGACCAGGGCTGCGATTCATGAAATCAAACCATTCACCATAGTTTCTCAGAACCATTCCCTATAGTCTTATGAGAAAAGGATCTGCATGTGCAGCAGAATTTGCTCTCTCTAGCTGTACTCGGAAGGCAAGCAACTTTCCGAGTGCAGCTAAAGAGAGCAAGTTCTGCTGCACATGCAGGTTTGTTTCTCATAAGACCAGTTAAAGTATGGAATGGATTGGAATCTAGTTTCTTCATGGTGAGGCGATCATCTGCATTCCAGGCTCATCTGATCAACTACTTCTAGAAGTGCGGCGAAAGAGATGAAGATCAATGATCTTGTGTATTTGGTTTTTCGCTATTGTTCAATACTATTTGTTCATGGCTGTTTTAGCTCTTTCTCGTTGGTTTTTTATTGTTTTGCCTTCACTCATTCATGTTTGTTCTCATGTGACCCACATGCACCCCCAAATCGTCACTTCAAGGTGGACCTCGGCAAAGTTGGCGGGCCAACTAGGATGGTACCAGGAGCCCCGTATACACGCTGCAGGGCTTGCAGTGTTGGCGGCCACTGCCCTGCTGCACCGACCTGTCCACCACTCACCCCCCTCGCCCCGAGATTCTTGAAGGCAGTGGTCACGATTAATAGCGTAATCGAAAAAACTACAAAAATCAGCCCAGATCGAAAACAGCTGAAAACTATGGAGATAGCGCGGTGAAAAACGGACTAGAATCTAGGGCCCAAAGATGCCAGTTCGTGCACACGTGAAGAGCGCCACCCAAAAAGATCGCTGTCTCATGCCGAGCAGTCAAACATTCAGAGAAAGAAATAAATGCAAATTTACCTATCAAAAACAGTTGAACAATGGAAGTAAGCCTTTCAGTCAATGTTTTTGACTAGATACATACCGAAGGCTATTGCTCATTGATTGAATTTCGATTTCAACCGATGGGGTGGAGTGGGCTCGTCCACCATCAAAAGACGAGAAAGTTCAGGCTCCCAATTTGGCCTGAAATAGCTGTTCTTTCGCGATTTTTTCTCATAGGTCCTACGACTCTAAACCCAAAAATTAGGTTTAGAGAGGAAAAGAAGACAAGCATAAATAATCGCGACCACTGCCTTTAATTGAATCTCCGAATCGGAGCAAACCGTTCTTTCTTCACTTTGCTTCCCGCTCTTCCAATTACATATCCGATGAAGATGAATGGATAGTTGGGTTTGCTTTCTAAATATTCGTTCTATTTCCACTGTGAACCCAATTGTAGCGTATGGTTTTCCGATCACAAATCCCAGCCCAGAATTCTTTAGCATCGAGGGCACATAAATTATGACTTGCCTTGGCAAGTTTTTAGAAGGAGCACCTAGGTTCGCGAACACAATAGAACATGATAGATACCCTCAAGGTTTGTACTACGACGGAAATGACGTGGGGGTCAGGGGAGTGCGGAATTTTCTGTATTCTGGCCATTTCGGCCTCTCTGTTTTCTGAAAAGTTGACGAAACCCAGAAACAAAATCAGAAAGATGAATAGTCAATGTTTTCCAATGATAAGCCGCTATGACTTGCGAGCAGGGATGTGCGTAATTACGACTAACGACTACCGAATTTAACGACTAATGAGCTTTTTGGGTGCTACGTTAAACGGGAGAGGGACTTTAGGATAAAATCAGAGATCACTGGTGTAATTATAAACTCGTTAAAGCTGTTGGCACCTTGGCTCGCTTGCGAGATGGCCCCACCCACCGCGAGAGAGGGAGCAGACAGCCAAGATCGCGCGGCCATCTCCGCGCGGCGAGTAACGCAGCCTCAATTGCTGCCTCACGGATTATGATTGGACAACAGGCGGTAACCGATCCATTGCCAGTTTATTGATTACAGGATTGACAACCCATATTTACTAGAATAGCAATCAATAGATGTTACATGTGCACGTATCATTAGTTTACTTGAAAGCAGTGTTCACGGTGATTTTCGTTCCCGAGTTCTCCACTCAAAACAATGCGTTGGGAACCAAGCATTACCGAAATTACGAAGAAACAGCGAGAAATGCACCAGAACGTCTTATTTCAGTGGCAAAATTCTCTGGCCTGGACTACAATACCGCCCGCGACTTTGGGAAAAACGGCGTTTTTCGGCGCTTTTTCCGCCGAAAAAGCGCCAGCTTTGTCATAACTTCGTTCAAAGCGGTCCGTTTCGGATTGCTAGGGAGATATTTAGAATCAGCATGAAGGCTCTTCATTTTGAGCTCACACACATGTCTTACCCTGCAGACAAGGCATATAGGGTTAACAAGAGATCAATCGAGTGTATGAAAACTGAAGCTAGAATGTCTAATTAGTGTCAAATATTTGACTTCATATCAAGCGTACAGATAAAGGACCGGTTATATGGATGGAGTATGTAAGAACCAACTCATTGACGTGGCGAGAATTAAAATTAATGTTTAACATCCATTTCTTCACCCCTGCAGACCCAGTCATCGTTCTTCGCTCGGGCTCAAAATGCCCGTGGTTGCGACTGCACTCAGCGTAGACTCTTTTAGAGCACAAACAACATGTCTGAATGCATTCCCCGCCAAGCGCCACCCCAATGATTTTGTTTTCGAAAAACGACCTCACATCACCGACGTCCCGTTCTCGGCTGAAACGGGATCAATCGACCTGAGGCTCGGCATACAACTTTACTTTCTGATCCTCTTTCGAATAGGCCTGCGACAGCCCAATCCGTGAAACTTGATTTTTTATTTTACCTCTTTGGGATGTAGTAAAACAACGTCTTCTCGTCGGTTCGACGGCCCGGCTATTCCCGCCTAGCGGCACACCAGTGATTTTGGATGAAAACGACCCCAAATCTTTTCAACCCGTACGGGCTCCTAGAAACGCCTTATCAATTCATCATTCAAAACTTGATTTTTTCGACTTTGGAACCCGGCACTGCTGAGCGGTGCGGTCCAACAGGTGGTATCGAGATCAAAATTTCAAGTTTCTCTGAGCACTGCTTCCAACTGATCTTTTGTTTCTGAGCACGCGCTTAGGTCAATCTTGAGCGTGATGCCAATCTGAATTTGTTCTGACTATCCGATCTCGGCGACTTTCATCGTGGCTACGACTCATTTTTAGGCCATAATGTTGGCACGTCCTGCGGGATTTATTGTCTTTTACAAAAGTGCTTAAAATACATATTTTTGGAAACTTGCTAGGATCTCAGCGTTCCACGCAAATCAAGAGCCAAAGTTCTATTGTAAGAAGCTGCCGTATTCGTTTCTTGATTATTATCAACCCCATATCAAACTTTGGTTTTTCGAGTTCCGCTATAGCCGGCCAAGGCACTAAGACAGTGCTACGTCGAGAGAACGAGCGCTCTCGCTCCCAAGCGGCACTGAACGAACGCTTACTGAAGCCCCTCACTCATCGAGTTTCAATTATCATCCTAAGTACGACTTGGCGGCCCTTCTCGTCTTGCGGTAGAGACAGGGTAGAGATGCAGGGCGCAGAGAAGAAGAGGAGCACACCGAGAGCAAGCCAGCATGTCGCCTCATTCATCGATTCGTCATAGCGATGCATGCGGATAGTGAACGGCGTAACAGGAATCGTGCGGCCCAATTTGGCATTGAATTTTTGGATTCACAAAGGGATTACACCTGCCGGCGGCTCGGTCGCCGGTCTCCGAGGACCTTGGATTGAACACATGTAAAATTTCTCCACTATGCGAAAAAATGTCCAACACTCGTAAACTTCATCTGAAAACGGTTTAGGATCACTAAATACTCTTGAACTGTATACAAAAATTCCGTAATTTCAACTTAAAAAGAAGTATGCACCTGTACTAGCACACGCATTTTTGTTGTATATTGCATTTCAAAGCGTCATCGTCCGTGAAATGCGCAGTACCACGCTAGAAATCAACTCCAATGTGTTCTAATAGGTGCGCTTGTCAAACGCGCTCCCATGTGAATGGCTGGTTGGCCGGCTGCCCGGCGAGAGACGCCATACACATTGCGAAATTTTGCGGGAATGAGTCACCGGGGTGAGACGGGGCGAGATGCCCGTTTCCGCTCTCAGGATAAAACACGAGTGAACGGGCGTCGCTCTGGCATTTCCTCGTCGCGCCTCTCCTCGCCGCGTGCCTCTTCGCCCAGCGCCCAGCCAGCGCGCTAGAGCGCAGAGAAACGAGGCACACTCTTAGGTGAGCACAGCGGAGGACTAACTGACATAACGGAGGTATCCAAGGTTACGGGGTAGGTCACAAGTGAACACGGCTGTTCCTTCAGTCTCTGCCCGCAGCGAGACGAGCAGGGTATTAAGCTGTCCGGCCATCAATAAGCTGGCTCGACATGCATGGTTCGGAATTTTGCTTACACTGTCTGCGCACTCTCACTCCAGATATCTGGCTGTAGCAGCATTCGTCAGCGATTTCGAGTTCCAGCCTGCGTTTAGGCTTCACTGTAGGCAAGTCGAAAACGAGTGTAAAGGTTCCTAGTCGCGCAAACAATGAAGCAGAATCGTGGAAATATTCTCTTCCGCGGACAAGTCGTTAAACAGAAACGATTAATGAAGAAAATCTATGAATAAACTGATTTTGATATGCCTCAGCATTGTTTCAGTGCTTATTCTTATTACATCAACTCTTATAATTGTAGTGCGCGCAAAGCCAATCATAAGTGGTACACCACAATTATAAGGGTTGATCTAATAATATCTAATCCATATCGCGCTTGATTTTGCTTTGTTAAGTTTAGCGGAGAAGCTTGTAAAATCCGAACCCTCTGTCTTTACTTATCGCTGGTAAGTTTATTATTGACCGCCAAATCGTATTTTTAGTTATTTCATTCCATTTCCTAGCTTTTTTATTACTTCAGGCTATTTTACGCTAAATCATTTTTTGAGATATTTTTGAAACTTTTTTTGTCATTACCAAGAGAATTTGCCTTTGAATCTGATTCGACTTCTTGTTTCTACTTTATTCCAGTTGGTTTGGTCCTTTCCATGCCGTTAAAAACCCCTCTTTGCCTCTGAGCTTTCTGTTTTACCACATCCCAAAAAAAGGAAAACAAAAAATCCAAGTTTTACATATTGAGCTGTCGCAGCGCTTGTTCGAAAAAAGGATCAGAAAGTAAAAATGTAAAGTCGAAGTCTCCAGGGTCAGAATTGATCCCGTTTCAGCTGAAGAGCACGGGACGTCGGTGATAAGAGGTCGTTTTCCGAAAACAAAATCATTGGGGTGGCGCTTGGCGGAATGCCTTCAGACATGTTGTTTTCTGCTCCTAAAAAGAGTCTACGCTGGAGTGCAGTCGCAACCACACGGGCATTTTGAGCCCGAGCGAAGAACGATGACTGGGTCTGCAGGGGTGAAGAGACGGATGTTAAACATTAATTTCTGGAAATTTAGCTTCCTGGCAAAAGCAACGATTTGGCAGTGCCGCCTAAAAGCAAAAAAAGCTTTAAAATATCTTGAAATATATAAAAAAATGATTACGCGTAAATTATTCTGGAGTAATAAAAGAGCTAGGAAATGAAGTGAAATAACCGAAAATACGATTTGGTGGTCCATAATTTAACAAGCTTCTCCGTTAAACTTATCAAAACGAAATCAAGCGCGCAACGGAAAGATTAAGCCATTTTGAAAGCTGTAATAAGGGAATCAGCATAGGTCAAGCTAGGTGAACGCGACGCTCCATTCCGCTTGATTTCGTTTTGATAAGTTTAACGGAGAAGCTTGTTAAATTATGGACCACCAAATCGTATTTTCGGTTATTTCACTTCATTTCCTAGCTGTTTTATTACTCCAGACTAATTTACGCCTAATTATTTTTTTAATATTTCAAGATATTTCTAAAGCTTTTTTTTGCTTTTAGGCGGCACTGCCAAATGGTTACTTTTTCCAGGAAGCCAAATTTCCAGAAATTTCACATATTTTTCCGAAGGTTCCCTTTCTGACTTCAACTTTGCTTCACGATTTCCATCCTGGAATGATGAAACATCTAACAGACTATATTGTCGTATGAGTACAATTTCTGAAACTCATTACCCACAGCAATAAAAATACCCCTCATCGCCGAACTTTGCGCAACAGGTGAAAAATCGATTTTATTGATCATAAATATTCGATTGTGCATGATGAGAAGAATTTCCCAAACAAGGGATTTAGAGCCATCGGCATCAACACTCATTGCGGCAGTTTGTGTAACAGGCAAAAATCGATATTATTGGTTGGTATTAATCGATAATGTTTGATGAATAAAATTCCCAAGTCAAGAGACCCGTACCCATCAACAATCACCACTCCTCGCGGCATTTTGTGCAAAAAGCTCGAAAGTCGATAATCTTGATTTTTGATCGATGACGTGTCATTAGTACGAATTCTGAAAAGTTCAGTACTTACCTTCGACGACCTGTGTTCACTGGCTGCAGATTCACCCACACAGCAGCCGTAGCATGCCTGAGCAGTTTCCGTGCTCCACGGCTAATTTAGTATAGAAACCCACGATTTTGAGGGACCCTTCAAAGTTAACGTATCAAGTTCAAATTGGAATAGGAGCGACCTGCATCTATTTTCAGCCTCCTGTCCGAGAATGAGCTTCCTAGCTCAATTTCAAGTGTACCAACAAGATCGTGTACGCCGTCTGAATAAAAAAAAAACGAGATTAACAACGGAAACGAGCGGTTTTTCATATTTTTCTCAAACCTTAGGTAACCAATCTGAACCATTTTTGGACATTAGTCTCAACTTTTTGCGCTCTTTTCAATGCAATTTAGACCTAATTTCCACGTTTACTCTAAACTCATATATCGAAAAAGCAGTTGCGCGCATGGCCGATCCAAAACCAAATCTGGTGCACGCTTCGCGCGCATCACAATTTTCATTTTCGCTTGTCAATAAGTTGGTCTCACACACTTGCTTATAACCGGCCCTTATCTGTACGGTTGATATGAAGTCAAATATTTACACTAATTAGACATCTAGCTTCAGTTTTCGTACACTCGATTGATTCTGTTAACCCTATGTGCCTTGTTTGCAGGGTAAGAGATGTGTGAGCTCAAAATAAAGAGTTCTCCATGCTGATTCTAAATATGCCCCTAGCAACCGAAAAGGACCACTTTGAACGAAGTTATGACAAAGCGGCGCTTTTCGGCGGAAAAAAACGCCGAAAACGCCGTTTTTCCCAAAGTCGCGGGCGGTATTGTAGTTGTCCGATTGGATGAACATGTTTATGGTGGTTGCCACCGGAAAAAAATTGGGATAATCAAAAATGGAAGATCATTTCAGGCAAAACAGTATTATTTTGGGTCTGAATGAAAAAAGAGCAACAGAGAGTTGGGAATTTCAAAAGACGGCTCCGCAACAAATTTCATTGTCTCAACGAACAGTTCCAGTGAGACTCGAGGGAGGTGAGATTTGAGAATTGTGTACCCTTCTGGAGCATTTTTCTCGATTTCTTTGTCATTCCAGTTCTATCCGAGGGCCAACTAATCGAATCAGCAATTCAATCAAACATTTTGGGCTACCTGACATCCCCTACAAAATGTGAAGCTCTGGAAATGCCCCTCAAAAGTTATGATCACCTGAAAACTGCCACGAAGAAACGGCATTGAACGTCGTATTTCAATGACATTATTCTATAACATGGACTAGTTGTCCGGTTGAATGAAGACGTTTATAGTGGTTGTCACCGGTGGAAAATTAGGTCAATCGAAAGTAGGAGAATATTTTATGCAAAGCAGGATTACTCAGATAATAACACCGGCTGAGCGGGCGGAGAAGTAGGCTCGCCGGCTGAAAGACGGAGCAGGCCTATTTTGGGGGCGGAGCGTCTTCACCGGCTACGAGCGGGCGAGCATGCCATTTTACCGGCTGAGGGGCATGGCTTTACGCGGCTGAGCAGGCAGACATTGAAATCCACGGCTGAGCATGTCACCGGCTGATCGGGCAGACATAGCATTACCGGCTGAGGGCATGAAAGCTTTACCGACTGAGCGGGAGAGAACCGCTAAAGCAGAACCAGGCTGACTCATGTAAGCGCGAGGCGGGCGAAAATGGACTTCAGAAGCTGATTCGGGTGTTGGCATTCGAACGAGATGGGATCATCCACATGATTTGGATCATTGACCCCTCACCACTTACGGTTCGTTGTGACCGTGGGGACGTGACAGCGAGGTCAATTCATTGATTTTGAAGCTGGAAATAAGTGGAGCTTGCCGCTTCAGAGAAATGAAACGCAGAAGCCTCGAAACTTGCTGGGGAATGTGTGGAGGAAGCCTACTAGGGGCTTCATCTAGTCTTGCAGATCGATATCATTCACGTGGTAAGCAACTAAAACCGGCAGAGCGGACCTCCATTTACCGGCTGAGGGGACAGTGAATGCGGGCTGAGGGGGCAGCCATTTACCGGCTGAGCGCTCCACCATTTGCCGGCTGAAGGGGCAGTGAATACCGGGGCATGCCCGGGTACAATGTTTAGTCAGCCGGTATTGCCTGCCCCCTCAGCCGGAGTTACTGCCTGAGTAGTTGGGGTCCTAAGGAAGGAACGAAGCAATAGAGAGTAGAGATTTGCAAAGGACGGGTCCACAAAAGATTTCATGGTCACAACAAACACTACCTGCGATATTTAAGAGGAGGGGTGACACTTAAGGATTTCGTGTACTTCTGATGCATTTTTCTCAATTTCTACGTCATTTTAGTTCTACCCGTGGTCCACTTAATCAATATAGCCAGTAATCACGAAATTGAGGATTATCGTGAACACTGCCTTTAAATTCCATTGATTCCACCAAATAAATGAATTTTCGTGCTCCTTATATGCATATTCATTTATTGAATTAAACATTAATTGTTTATTGTTAGAAGAGATAACATCTGGTCTTGTTTTTCATCTGTATCCATTCGATATTCGTTACCTTCTTCTAATACCAATCAAAGAGATGACCATGCCTCTACCTTTGCCTATGGCAGAACAATTAGGAGCGTCCCATTCAGAACGATGAAAATGCCTCCACTCACCCTCCTCGACGAGGAATATGAAGGCGCTCCCCATCGTCGCGTTGCGGCGAACTAGTTGCTGTGCGGACTGTGCGAGAGATTCTGAGTCGAGAAAGATAATTATGCCCTCTGGTAATCTGAGTCGAGGAGCCATCACTAGTTACAGTCCCGCTATTTGATTTTATCCTAAAGTTGCGCACCCCAAGTCGCGCTCCAACCCAAGGATTACATCAGGATTGGTACATAATTTAATGTTGGTTGTTCTAGGTAGGTGGTACCAAATAAATAAACCCCTCACTCCTACTGACACTGCTTCGCAGTTCTGGAACCCCCACATTATGGCCCCAACCGAACGTTGCGCAAGTTCCGGCGTAGCACTCATGCGACTTCGTGTCGGTCGCGAGACTGTCACGAAGTAGGTTCTGTGAACCAGTTCCGACTCTGACCGCCTCCACCGGATTTTTTCAGAGGGCACTATCAGAGGTGATACGAGGACTACACCTTATGCAGGAGGTAGTTCTATAAAATCTAGAAACCGGTTTCAAATCAGTCATTTAAACATAACGGAATTAAGCAAAAACAAGTATTAGTAGTAGCAGATGTGAGAAGCAATTTTTTTGCTTGTGAAACGCCCTGCTCCGCAGCGAACAGTCGCGTCGTGGCAATCACTGAGCAGCCGCTCGGTGTCGCTAACGATCTGCAATTGCAGGTACGCGACAGCCCACAACGAATCGGGTTGTCTACAAGCCACCTTCGAATCAACCACTTTCAATGGAAGGAACTCTTCACTATTCGTCTTATGCTTTTCGTCATGGAATCGATAATATCGGGCTGTGCCTGCAGGCCACAACTGCGCACTGACGGGCACTGTATTCGATGATTGGATGGTACAGGAAGCCGTGCTCCAATTTTCAGTCACGAATTGGAGATATGGGATTTCTTTAAAGTGGTGCTGGTACCCCTCAGTGGGTGAAATTTTCACTGGGGTGTTAATTTCTATTGACCTTTCCCCCATTGTTGGAATGAGCTCCGAACCAAGCACGTGCTCGACTCGCGACGCTGAGCGAGCAGCAGAAAACCATCTTGCAAGATGACAAATACTGTGCTTCTCTGGGCCAAACTCTGTTCCGCAATTGCGTCTCGACACGCCTTGCGGCCGCGCGCATTCGAGGCGGAATAGTTTTCAGCGCCGCAGTCGCCGATCTGTTGCCTCTAGGTGGATTTTAGAAACTGGAAACTAGACGAAATCGGAGAAGACTGTATAAAAAAACCATATCGAGTCGGCTTTGGCGCTAGAAACTCGACTGACTCGAGCGCATGCGGACGCAAAGCGTGTCGGATTTTGGCCCAGAGAAGCACAGTACATGTGAAAACCTGTCGCCCACTTTTGTGTGGAGAATGGACGAGCTGCTATCACTGCGGCAGTCCGTGCGGCATTCGCGACACCATAGGGCAAAGTGGTTTCGATCGCACGCGACGTTGCAGCCCTATCGATTAATTAGACTAACTTCTGCGGAGAGACCATAAACGAGGTAACTCCTTGAAAAATATTACTACTCCATCCAAAGTCTTACTCACAAAACCAATCAGGCCAGCTTTCGTCACATTTTTCATACGAGTGTTCTCAAATCTCAGCTGGATGTACACATAAATATGTAGGTCCGTGGCTTACCTCTTCAAGAAAACAGCTGCGCTCTTCTCTCGGCCCTAATCGACTAGCTGGCAGGCGCACGCGGCAGCCGCGGGTGGGATTTTAGTGTTTTTTCTTGAGAAAACAAGCCATGGACGTAACTAAAAATTATCCAGTATTGTATCGAAGCTTTTCAATTTGATGATGACGAGGTGATAATGGCTTCATTTCATGTGAAATGAGAAAGATGCTCTCTACAGACCGAGGGAGTTGTTTCCCATTTTGCGGCTGTAATTCCACTCGGGACCGCTTCGCTTGGGTTGAGATGAGTAACACGTCGAACTGCAAAAACGGGACAACTCCTGTGTGTAGAGAGCCCCTACCATACCACGCGAAGTGTATCCAAATTGGTTTGATGTGTCCTGGCTAACATCGGCATGGATCCTAATGTGACTTCGAGTTTCTCACTGGGGGTTGGCGCCAAATCCCGGTCTTCCCCATGCTGTCGCAACCCAACATCCATTGTTCATTGATTGACCAAGAATCAGCTTGCCAAAACTCGCTGCTTTCCAGTTTCCTGTTCTTGGGAAAACTGGAATAGGACCAAAAATTTCCACTCTGACCACAGGTTGCAGAGAACCTTATTCCCTGGGATCCGGATAGAGATACCTTGCAAAGTCCTTGAGTGGCAGATCTGCCCCAACTTGCGAAGTGCGAGACCACCACGAGACTGGCCATCACCATATACGCTGCGGCTTGGTTTTCGCGTTCATCATGCTAAGGGGGACGCCTTGGGAACAATCATGAAGCGAACTTCCCTTGTCCCCCCCCCTCCGAGTCGACTGTTTCGAACGCCTTATCGTTGTGTATAATTCGAGGAGAAAGGGGCGAGACGTCCCTTTACGAGGGACGTCTCGCCCCTCTCCCCTCATATGTGATAACGATCAAATCAGGTCTATTGTCCTCGGGAACTTCCCCACAAATATCTGAGTACGTAATCCCTCCAATGGAAACCTCCCAGATCACTAGTTTTTGCCTTCCTAATCCACTTTTACAATAGTTACGAGCTCCCAAGCCTCTTGTAGAAACAACAAAGGTTAGCATGTAATTCCTGCCCAAAACGCACGTGATTTTATCGATAGCTCACCTCAAATGATTACGTGTACACCATTTGAATATTTTATGCCTTATAATTCTCAACCAAGAGTCAAATATAACAATGAAGAATAATCAACAATTCTATCTATGTATAACCTACAGACAAACGAAGTATTTCACTGTAATTCCATCTAATAGAACTAGGGCAAGTGAAAGCGTCACGGGTTGCCATGGATCTGTGTTCAATGTTTTCCACACATTTCGCGACAAACCCACCGCGAACCTGTGACTTTCACCTGGTGAATTCCTGCCATGAGCATACCGAAGAGACTGAAAATTCTGAGCCAAAATACAGAGCCGATGTTATCGAGCGGCAGCTGCACTACGGAATATGCGCCGCCTTGTGAGACCAGCTTGATGTCTTTCCTTCTCAAAGCGCTGCATCTCTTGCTCCACCTTCAATTCGTGTTCCAAGTCTGAACCAACTCGATAGTCCGCTACCAGGTCGTATCGCATATAATCATTCATCTGAAATCAGCAAATCTCGGTGAACTCTTGTGCACATTTTTTTTGCAACCACAGTTCTAAAAGTTGATGGCAGCACACACGATCGAATTCAAGCTTGATAAAACATCGTAAATAGACCCGAGCCGCTCCTACCAGAACGTCAAAGCAGTGGTGAGCATACCTCAGCAACTCGGATTTTTTTTGAACAATCGAGTTTTCGAGTAACTCCAATTTCTGGAACTTCTTATAATCGAGATTAACTCGATTTTCCAAAACTTCAAAGAATCGAGTGGTCCGATACTCGATGCCCACTGTTTCAGTCAATATCTAGACTCGATGACTCAACTCGTCATATATTCAGCGGGAGCACCAAAAACGAATCAGGATGACTCGACAATAGTAACTAGGGAAGCACATTTGGTCGAAAACGCCGTTTCCAATAAAATTTATACCAGTTAACACTTAGGAGACCGCGGTGGCGCGTTCGTTCCTCCTAGTTGGTGCCACTGAAGACTCCCAGGCAATTGTTGGGGTGAGCTGATCGCGGACACTCGTGTACCGGCGACAGCCCTTTTGCGTGACGGGCCGGCCGATGGAGGACCAATGTCACATCACATGGTGGTGGCTCATAGATCTCGTACAAAAGCTACGGCGTCCGCGGGAACCGACGCTCATTCACAAGGCCCGGTGAGTGAGGAAAGTATTCTAGGGTCTCTGATACAAGGACGGCGTCATAAGGCAACTAAGCTAGTCCGAAAATCTCACAACGTCGCCAAGGCACGCGTTGCAACTCTGAAAGTAGGAACGTTGTCGGGTCGCTCGTGTAAGTTAGCAGCCGCACTCGAGCGTCGCAGGATAGATCTGTGTGCTGCTCAAGAGACAAGATGGTCCGGCAGTAAGTCGAAGGACAAGGAATGTGGTTTCAAAAGCCATCTACAATGGAAACCCGAGGACAGCGAACGGAGTTGCAGTAATTGTTTCTCAACGATTCCGGGATTCGATTGCTGAAGCGGAGCGTTTCGATGATCGGCTTATGAAGATTGTTGTTGTCACTGAGCAACATCGTTGTCATGTGTTCTCGGCTTACGCTCCGCAGACGGGATGCTCCAATCAGGCGAAGGATGATTCCTGGGCGCTATTACACGAGAAGATCGCAGGATATCCGGCAGAAGACACCATAATCGTCGCCGGAGATTTGAATGGTCACGTCGGTACGACAAAGGAGGGATATAGCTGTCATGGAGGCTTCGGATACGGAACACGCAATGACGATGGGGAGCGCATTCTAGAATACGCTGACTCGAACAATCTCTTTATCACGAATACAAACTTTCGCAAGCGTCCTTCGCACCTCATTTCCTTCTATAGCGGCAACAACAAGACTCAGATAGATTTCATTCTCGCTCGACGTCGCGATCGGAATCTCGTCACTGATGCGAAGGTTGTGCCTTCCGAGACGGTCGCTACCCAACAACGTTGGGCAAGGGGACAACCACGAGCCCGCAACATCCCGTAGAGGCCCGCAAGTCCACCGTAGGTGGACGGGCGGGCCTCTACGGGATGTTGCGGGCTCGTGGTTGTCCCCTTGCCCCAAGGGGACTGAAAGAACAGGAGCTTAACTTTGTTCCGCAAATACAGCTTCCCCTTGTTACCACAGTCGATGAAACATGGCCAAAAGCAACTGCGGCCATCGCAGAGAAGGAACGATCCGCTCTGGGCGTAACAAGACCTGGTCGTCGTAAGATAGATAAGCAGACATGGTTGTGGACGGACGATGTCAAGGAGAAGGTGCGTGAGAAGGAGCGCCTCTACCACGCCTTCCTGGACCAGAAGACAACCGAGAACCGGCAGAAGTATCGTGATGGTAAAAGAGATGCCAAGCGAGCTAAAGCCGTCGCGAAAGCCGCTCACTATGATGAAGTCATTAGGGAGTTAGACACGAGGGATGGCTAACGTCTGGTCTATCGTCTTGCTAATTCTCGCCGACACTAAGTGGAAGACATCGAAAAGTTCCATGGCATCAATGATGAGCGTGGAGATCTGCTGATGGATCGCAAGAAAATATTGGAATGGTGGCGCAACTACTTTGAGAGAATATGTACGGAAGAATTTGATCATCCTCCCATTCCCCAAGATGCGCCTTCCTATGGTCCGGTACAGCGTATCACAGCTGATGAAGTGAAAGCAGCGCTGAAGCGGATGGGACCTGGTAAGACGACTGGGCCTGATGATATCGCAGCCGAGCTGTGGAAATTGAAACACTGGAATTCAGCTGTCTGGCTGACAAAGTTCTTCAACCAGGTCGACACAGAGATGAAAATCCCGGCAGACTGGCAACAAAGCACAACTACTCCAATCTGGAAAGGGAAAGGCAGCCCTCCCGACTGTGTCAATTACCGGCCTATACAACTACTCTCTCATAGCATGAAGATATTCGAGCGAATCATCGATGGTAGCATTCGAGAAAACGTGAAACTGCCCAGTAACCAGTGCGGATTTGTTTCCTCTTGTGGCACCCCGATGCCACACACGCCGCAAGACTCCTGGCTAAAAAGCATCGGGAGAAGAAGAAACCGCTTCAATTTGCTTTCATCGATTTGGAGAAGGCCTTCGATCGTGTTCCGCATGAGATGATCTGGTGTGCCCTGCCAGTGCATTCTGTGCCTGGAGAACTCATTGAGTGGGTGCAAGGTCTCTACAACGACGCAGGGAGCCGCGTACGAGCTGCCGCTGGCACGTCGAAAGAACTTCCGATTTCAGAGGGTGTGAACCAAGGCTCGGCCCTATCCCCACTGTTGTTTGTCATTGTTATGGATGCTGTCACGAAAGACCTACAGAAGCCGGCACCGTGGACGTTGCTGTATGCGAGTGATGTGATGCTGGTTTCTGAGGACAAAAACGATCTCGAGCAACAAGCACAGGCCTGGAGTGACCGTCTTGCGCAGATCGGCCTTCGACTAAACGTCAGGAAGACCGAATACTTGACAACCGACGCAAATGAGCTTGGCAGTATAAGAATGAATGGCACGAATCTACCGCGTACGGACTTCTTCTTCTTCTTTGCAGCCACATTGAGGGTTTTGTCATAGGTTGAGGAACTGGGCGACCAGTAACGGATTTGTCCATAAGTCCATTACGGTCAGCGTGGTAGGTCTCTCCGGACAGTTGAATAAATGTGCGGTATCGTGGCCGATGGTACCGCAGTCCGGGCACACATCAGATTTACTGCTGTCAATCCTGCTGACATAAGACATTAGCATTGTAGAGTGACCACAGCGTAATGATGCGAGCGTGCACCTGGCCCTTCTTCCGAGTTGAGCCTCGGATGTGCAGACTTGGGGCGGCACTACCCCCAATATGGGATTAAGGACCGCCTTTTCCAGATGACACCGTACAAACTGAGTATGCTCCTCGCGCAATAGACGGAGTCGTTCTTGCTGTGAGTCGTGCCATCTGCAGATTGACTTTGCTGGGAGCATCGGCGAATGGCTTTCTGATCTTTCTTTCTCTGACGGGGTTTAGCACTCTCCAAGAGGGGTGATTTGGTTGTTTGACAATGTTGATGAAAAATTGTTGGGCCTGGAGCTCACAGTGCTCCCTTACTGGTAATAAGGGTCCCAGCATGCAAGTGATCGACCGGGGAACTTCTTGCACACCCGGTGGCGATTCGAAGAGCCGCATTCTGTATGCGTTGCATCTAGTCCAAGAGGATTCCGAAACCAGATGCTGCCAAACTGGGGCGCCGTATTCCAGTGCAGGCTGAGAATAGCCTTATACGTTGTAATAATGGTTTCTTTGCTACTACCCCATGTTGTACCGCCCAGGGTTTAAGCACGTTAAGCTTCGCTTTAACGATAGCCTGCTTCTGTTCCGTGTTCTTATGGAATTTGAGCGATGGATCGAGTACGAGTCCGAGTAGCTTTTGGGAAGCGGGCGGCAGGCAAACGATCTCCATTCCATAATGACATACGGATGTGCGCTGTGTTCAGATGGGTCCGTTGTGAGTACGGATACCGATTACTTTGACGCAGAAATCTTCAGTATTTTGCGGTCGAAGTAGCTTTTCAGTGCGGTCAAGTACCCGTTAATCTTAGCGGCGGCCACATTTATGTCCCGATCACGACACAAGACAGTCATATCATCAGCGTGCAAGCGACCACCTTGATATCTTGGGGTGGGCGGGCATATCTTCGAGGTACAGACTGAAGAGAGCAGGCGACAATACACCATTCTGTGGGACTCCAGCTGCAATCGGAATGCTGTTTGAGACATGATTCTGGAACATCACTCTAGCCCGTCTTCCCTTAGTGAATGCAGCTATCCAGCGCTTTTGCCATGGCGGGATTGATGACTCCAGTAAGTTGTTTGATAAGATACCAAGATTCACTGTGTCGAAAGCCTTAGTGAGATCCAAGGCAACTGCTACAGTTCTTTCCGGCTTATACGCGTTGAAACCATCAATTGCATAGCTCGTAATTTCTAACAAAGCTGTCGTGGTGGAATGCATTTTTCTGAATCCATGCTGAAACACCTGCCTCTCGTTGTGCTCGGCCAGGTCTTTGACGATCAGCTTTTCAACTACTTCAGCAAAAGAAGACAACAAGCTAATGGGCCCATATCCCTTGACTGAAGCTTGGGGCTTGCCAGGCTTGGGCAGCGGAACGACGTTTGCCATCTTCCAATTCTGCGGGATAGTACACGACATGAACGAGGAGTTTATCACATCAGTGAGGAGCGGTAGTAAGTCAGTGGGTATCTTCTTCAAGACAGCAGGACATATCCCATCAGGACCAATAGCTCTAGAGTTCCGCATTTCCTTTATAATCTTCTCAATTTGCGTCGTAGTAAACGCTTCGGCCGTGCTCATAAGCGGGAGGCGGCACAGCTCTTACAGTCACTCTATTCTGCGGACCTCGTTTAGCACTGGTGATGAAAAAACTTTTCCCGAGCGCATAAGCGGCTTCCTTTTCCTGATTTGAATACGCCGTTGTCGAAAATTCGATAGTGAGACGGTGGCGGGTGAGCTTTTACCCGAAAGCTTCCGTAAAACCTTCCAAGTAGCTGCACTGTCCGTCTTAAAGTCCATCTGTCCGGTGAACTTCTCCCACTCTTCTTTCTTGTGTCTGTCCAAATCCTTTTTGATCTCACTGTCAAGCTCCAGCAACCACGGGGTCCAGATGATTAACCGCTCTCCTCGCATCTCTCGTTCTTAATTTTGTCGAGGATTTCCTGTTGACATTTGGATAGAACGTCTTGACGCGACCGATAGGGATAGCCGCATTCATGGCCTTGCGGATTGCGTCAGATAGATGGCACTCCTGGTGCACGCTTCCATTCCACGGGTAATCTGCCGATAGGCGAAGCGCAACTTCACTGAACAGGCGCCAGTCTGCTCGGCCTAAATTAAGATAAGAACGTTGGCGAACACCAGAAAGGAGCGAGAGAATTGATAGATCGATGTGGACAAAGACAGGAACGTGGTCACTTGGCAGAGTAGTCGAGGTAGACCATGAGCAGCAGCTAGAAAGGTTGGACGAGACAAGAGATATGTCTGGGCTAGAAGATCGGCCGCTGGCAGGGAGACGAGTGGGCTGATCATCGTTTAGAATGACCAGGTCGCACTCATCTGCCCATTCTTCGACGTCATTTCCTCCAACATCAGGACCGAGAGACGAGCAAAAGGTGTGAGCGTTGAAATCACCCGCGAAAACGACCGAGGATGAGAGGAGCAGTCGCTCAGCTGCTTGAGAAGTGGGATAGGATTGTAAGATGAAGGGCATGAAGTTGTAGGTGGAATGTATATGTTGAAAAGAGAAAGGGGTGTTTTTAGGAGATGGATTGGGAGGTACTCGAGAGTACCGTCCGTGGGGGTGCTGGGAATGAGGTGTGAGGGAAGTGAAGATAGAACGAAAGTAGAGACTCCACCGCCGAGAGAGATGACCTTGGAGCATGGTAAGAAGTATAGCCTGGGATATTGGGATGAGGATAGGTGGGGGATGGAGAGAGCAGTTTCTTGAACCATGATTACGTCTGGATGGTAAGTACGTGCAAAGAGAGGGAGTTCAGAAAGCTTGGCACGAAGGCCGTTTAGATTGGATATGCACAATGGAAAGGGGCGATTTGAGATTGAGGAATCTGAGATGGAAGGTGAGGAGCATAAATACACACAACGAAAAGATGAGTTATGATGCCTCACAGAACTGAGACCCGAACAGGAGAGATGCACCCACCTTTGGCATCCGAAGCACTGACGCTGGTATGTCTCCAGTTTACATCCTTCCGCACGTGGCGCATTGGTACTTGAGCGGGTCCAGGATTCTCCACGCCGGCCCTTTGTAGGAGAATCCGAAGGAGAGTTGCGGCCGGCCAGCACCTCTCCCATGACAAAACCCTCTTGTGGAGGATGACGTCGGTTTGCACGGGAGGCGATCTTCTTTCCTCCACACTGCCACGGCACGAACGTACGACATCTCGGCAGCCGCGTACGGACACTTTCAAGTATCTTGGATCGACAATTACTGCTGACGGCGGCATTGTTCATGAGATATCTGCCCGTATCAATGCTGCTTGGTCTAAGTGGCGCTCGAAAACCGGTTTCTTGTGTGATAAGAAGATTCCTGATCACCTAATGTCGAAAGTGTATAGGTCTGTAATACGACCTGTTGCACTCTATGGAGCTGAGTGCTGGCCAGCGACCGAGGAGGCAAAACATCGCCTGAGCGTCATGGAAACGAAAACGCTAGTATGGAGCGCCGGTATCACGCATCTCGATCAGGGATGAGCGGAGTTCGGCGTTTCGCGTTCCGAAACCCGCAGTTTCGCGCATTTTGGCATTCCGCGCTCCGCATTCCGAAAACAGCAGAAAATGCCGCGGAATGCGAAAATATCGGATCGTCTGGGACGTAAAAAAACACTAGATGATTTCTCAATTTTTCCGCGTTACGCGTTCCGAAAACCGCATTTCCGCGCATTTTCAGGCGTTTCGCGCCCGATTTCCGAAACCCGAGAAAAAAATTTTGTTTCGAAACCCGAAAACCGATTTCCGAAATTTCATATTTTTATTCCGCTCATCCCTGATCTCGATCATGTTTCCAATGAAGACATCCGGAAGCGATTTGGTGTTGCTCTCATTGCTGACAAGCTAGGAGAATCAAGATTGAGATGGTATGGTCATGTTCTGCGTGGCAAAAACGATTCCGTTCGAAAGATCGCTCTTGATTTTAAAGTCCATGGCAGAAGGCCGAAAAGACGTCCAAAGCAGCGGTGGCTGGACACATTGCACAACGATCTGAAGGCTACATCATAATCAGGTGCACGATCGAGAAAAGTGGCGCCTACGAACCATTCATGCGGACCCTGAAAGGAAGCGGGACAAACGCTAAAGAAGAAGAAGAAGAAGACGACGACGAAGAAGAAGAAGAAGAAGAAGAAGAAGAAGAGGAAGAAGATGAAGAAGAAGAAGACAACGAAGATGAAGAAGAAGAAGAAGAAGAAGAAGAAGAAGAAGAAGAAGAAGAAGAAGAAGAAGAAGAAGAAGAAGAAGAAGAAGAAGAAGAAGAAGAAGAAGAAGAAGAAGAAGAAGAAGAAGAAGAAGAAGAAGAAGAAGAAGAAGAAGAAGAAGAAGAAGAAGAAGAAGAAGAAGAAGAAGAAGAAGAAGAAGAAGAAGAAGAAGAAGAAGAAGAAGAAGAAGAAGAAGAAGAAGAAGAAGAAGAAGAAGAAGAAGAAGAAGAAGAAGAAGAAGAAGAAGAAGAAGAAGAAGAAGAAGAAGAAGAAGAAGAAGAAGAAGAAGAAGAAGAAGAAGAAGAAGAAGAAGAAGAAGAAGAAGAAGAAGAAGAAGAAGAAGAAGAAGAAGAAGAAGAAGAAGAAGAAGAAGAAGAAGAAGAAGAAGAAGAAGAAGAAGAAGAAGAAGAAGAAGAAGAAGAAGAAGAAGAAGAAGAAGAAGAAGAAGAAGAAGAAGAAGAAGAAGAAGAAGGACACTTAGGAGACCGCGCGTTCCACGGCTAGCCCCCGTAGCGGACCGGCGCGCTCCACGGCCAATCACTTCATTGAGTTTTTGAACTGATTTTTTGTTGCAATCGCCCACAAGGAACCGCTTTTTCTTGAAGTCAAACGGAAAAAAATAGAGTTTTTAGCGTGGGTGCGCAGTGTGGACACGAGGTCCCAGGGGCAAAATAGCCGTGGGTGCGCAGCAGGGGTGTGCGTTAATGAAAAAAAATTTTTCGTTAACCGTTAAAAGTTAATTTTTGAAAAAAACCGCGTTAATCCGTTAATGCGTTAACACGTTAATTTTGCATTTCGTTAACAATTTTGAAAACATTACCTGACCACCACGAAAATCGATAAATAACCAGACGTCCCAAAAAAACATGAAACACGTTCCATACCAAACACCGCAGTCAGTACACTCCAAACTTGGAAATCATCTTCATGGATTATTAATACTATCAGCCAGAACAATAAACGAATACTCTTCAAGAATAGGAATCCTGACATGCAAAAAGCATAGATGGATGGAACATTAACGAAATAAAAATTAACGTGATTTCGGGACTTTTTCGTTAACCGTTAATCGTTAATTTTTGAAAAAAAACCGCGTTAACCCGTTAATGCGTTAACACGTTAACGTTATTAACGCAGAGCCCTGGTGCGCAGTATGGAAACGCGGTCCATTAAGTGTTAACAATCTTCCAATGACGGTCTCAAATCTACAGTATTTCCTGTAATTGAACACCCGGGTGTACTATTTTTCAACCTCCGCAAAAGGGGGGGGGTCAATTGGAGGGAGGGGTTTAAATAGAGGGGGAGGCTCTAATTTTCAACCGAGAATTCAAGAGTCAATATAGGCAAACAAGGTTTATGAGGCAAACCAAAAGGGGATAATAATGAATTACTCGGCGAACTCCATGAGATCACCATCAATAAAGTCATTGTTTAAGTCTTCCTCAAGATCAATCTCTTCGAAAATGTCAACAAGGTTCTGGGTGTCCACATCTCGAGCAGTGCGTACCAGTATAGTTGTACACGAACGAAATTTTCGAAAGATTTTTCGAATTTTCTTTTCTTTCGTTTTCGTTCGTTCGAAAAATCGTCGAACGAAATTTTTTTTCAGATTCCGTTCGTTCGAAATTTCGTCAAAATTTTTTCAAATTTCGTTCATTTGGGATTTCGTCGAACGAAATTTTTTTCAATTTTCGTCCGCTCAAAATTTCGTCGAACGAAATTTTTTCAAAATTCGTTTGTTCGGAATACTTTCGAACAAACTTCGAAAAAAAATTACGAAAATTCCGACGAATTTCGAAAAAAGTTCGAAATTTTCGACGAATTCCGAAAAAATTACGAAATTTCGAAAAGAATCGAAATTGCGATTAGTTTCGAATTTCGTTCGCTCGACCTCCGAAATTTCGAAAGTGTTTCGAAATTCGTCCGTTCGAAATTTTTTCGAACGAAAATTTTTCATTTTTCGTTCGTTCGAAAATATTTCGAACGAAAAAATTTTGATTTTCGTTCGTTCGACATTTTTTTTCGAAATTGTACAACTATACGTACCAGTTCACGTACGGTAGGAATGGATCTCCAATGTCTTTTTAGCTGAAGGGGGGAGGCTCTAATAGAGGGGGTTTTCTATTTTCCAACCTCCACCGAAAGGGGAGTTGAGTTAGAGGGAGGGGTCCAAATGTGGGGGGGGGTGTTCAATAGCAAGAAAAACGGTATGTTTGTAGCTGCTTCTCTGACACGAGTTATGGCGAGTTTCTCACTTGTGCGAAAAGACAGGGGGGGGGGGCATCACATAATTTTTAGGGTGTTCAGAAAAAGTGTTTCCGATTTTGCTCAAATTTTTTCTATGGGGTTATCCGTAGACCTGAACACGAATCTGATGTCTGTTTCTCGATAGTCTGAGGAGGCTCACAGCAGGTTACGGTAGACACAACACTATTTAGCTGGCGTATCGAACCTTAAAAATTTGAAAATCGATGAACGGACCTTGAACTAATGTTCACCATCCTATATAACCCCCCCCCCCAGAGAAGTTGTGAGCTAAATCATAGACATTGACCAAACTACCGTATAACCACCGTAACTTACCGTTATTTATCGAAAATCGATAAACGGACCACAGATTTGTAATGAGCACACCAAATAACCTCAACAGAGAAGTTTCGAGGCGAACCCACCGTAACGTTCTCGGAAATCATCGCAAGTCGCATTTTTCCCACAAAAACTTTCCCCCGTCAAAAGCTTTAGCCCAAACTTGTCAAAATCTTCCGGAACTCGACAATTAGACTTCAATTTGGTGTTCAGAACTACGGAAGACTCCAGAAAAAAAGTTTTGAGCCAAATACGAAACAATTTTTCTGTAAACCCTGAAAGTTGTCTGGTGGGTGTACCCTTACCTTAGCGCCAAACTGAGAAAACCCCATAACTCTGTTCAGAGATGTCTTCAGCAGCTACAAAGATAAATTTAAAAACGTCATTCAAAGTAAATCAACTGGTAAGCATTTCGTTGGGAACGGCGTTCTCAACAATAGTAGCCACAACGAGGGTTTTGTCATAGGCGGAGAAACTAGGCTACCAGTAATGGACTCGTCCATAGATCCATTGTGGTCAGCGTGGTAGGTCTCTCCGGACAGTTGAATAAATGTGCGGTATTAAGGCCGATGGAACCGCAGTCCGGACAAACATCAGATTAGCTGCTGTCAAGCTTGCTGACGTAAGATATGAGCACTGTAGAGTGACCGCAGCGCAGCGATGCGATTGTGCATTTAGCCCTTCTTCTGAGTTCAGACTCGGATGGCTAGCCCGCGAAACTCGTCATTTATGCTCCCTTCTGGAAAGTTGGGAGTGAAGCAGAACTCAAACTTTGAAAAGTTCAAGGGTTCAACATTCACAGTCTCACGTGCTCAGATTCTGATCAGACGTGATTGATTTTGACACGTGTGTTTCAGAGTACTATTGGTTCCCTAATCCTCTTAATCAAGCATTATCTAATTGAAGTTGGAAGCAAGTTGAAACTACTAAACTCTACGGAAATTACAGTCAGCTTTCGATTTTCATTACCACAAATAGCGAAGCAGTGGACCTCGGTGAAATATAATTGGTATTAAGGATGCTCTGACAAAAAAGTTACTGCTCAATTCACATTTCTAACTAGAAACGCCATAGAGCTAACATACATAAAAGACTAGCACTGAGCAGACGAAAATGATGGATTATGATGGAGTTTGCTGTGCAAAATTATACAAGCTTTAGAGCAACAGACCCAAAACCGTTCGAGAAGCTCCAGCGATATGCAGTGAGGCCCACAGATTTGAGCTAACCACCTTCCGCGTTCAAGGCACAGATTATCGCGATTCGATGCGTAAAGGAGTCTCCAAAGTTCAAGTCACGGCGTTTCTCGCAGCGTAGAACAGCGCTGGGTGATGAAATATCGATTACATTCGAGGACGATTCCGTGATGGACCAAGAGGGAGCACCGTAGTGTTTTGGCGCTGCGACGGCCCTGCGTCTTGCCAGCGAGCGGCAGCCGACGCGGCAACGATAGTGTTCGAAAAGATTCTTGTAGTCACTCGCCGGTCGCTGAAACTCTGCAGACCTCTTATTGTGGTGAGAAGCACGTAGAAACTGACAAGGGAAGTATACAAAGCGTAGGTCGCATCTGCGGAAACGGATGGTATTGTCAGTATCAGGGGTGTGCGTAATTACGGTTTACGATTTACGATTTTACGATTTACGGTTTTTTTTTGGTCTCGTAATTACGGTTTACGATTTACGACATTTTGTACCGTAAATCGTAATTTTTCGTACATAAAAATACATGCAATGGAAGTAAATTACAAGACATCTTCAATTGACCTGCTCTTATCCGACATACCAATGTTTTTGGTCAGGAGATGGGACCAACCCAGGCGTGTGATTACACAGCACGATCCCATTATCATTTTTTAACGTGATTCTATCATTATGACGCGGGACACACGGTCCGAGTTGGAGGCGCTGGATAACAGATCCACATTGCCCGCCGCGCACTTCTGACTAGCTGTCGCCTACGACGCTATGCGATCTAAAATCACTCTTTGCGAAGAACTTCGTTTCCGAGTTTTTCATGAAGGTCAACTTTCCTGATTCCTATTACTAAATTAGCGTCAAAACATTGAGCAAAGCAGTCTAATCAATCAAAAATTGCTTCGAATAGTGCTCCCCCGCCTTTCGAGAAGATCACGGCTACTCCGAGTCCACAAAAATCATCACGAGGATCGTTCGGTTTCTGCTCCAAAAGTTTGAAGGTAAAAACGTTTCCTCTAATATTTTCTTTACGACCGCACCAAACGGACACTCAGAAAAGGCGTGAGTGCTAGTTTAAACGCTCGTCTTCGCCCTTTTTCTGGAACCGTTATCTATCACAAATGCGAGCGTTCGTTGGGGAGCGTTGGCTACATTCTTTAACTGACCTCTGGTTCGGAGTCTAATTTACTCTGTTCCCTCGCGCGCTTGTGCGGAGCGAGGGTAGAGACAATGAGAAAGTATGGGGAGAAGGAGATGCAGCATACGCGCGCCGACGCAATCGATGAACGGAAATAAGTTTCATTAGGAAACAGAGAAAATGGGGACTAAATTACCCAACGCGGCAGAAAATTGAAAGCGGTTTTTTGTGCTTAGGTTTCCTTTGGTAATCTGTAGTTAGATCCCTGGCTTGTTTCCTCAAAAAACGTTTATATACAAACCGCGGTTTTTACCAGCCAGTCGCTGGTGAGATTTAAACCATAGCGCCAGCCGCGGTTTGAATTTAAATGTTTTTTTTTTCGAGGAAACAAGCTACGGACCTAACTACACAGTATCGTCACAATAAAGCTACGATTCTGCAAGTGAATTAGTGGATATAGGGAAAAATAACTTGGGCTGGGCGACCGATACTGCGCTCTAGATAATATAGAGTTGGCACGGATCGGACTGATACTTGGCGATCTCTATTGAAGGTTGGCGCAAGCTTGATGCCATGTTTTTAACGTACGTGCACCGAGTTTTAGCCAACCTTCAGTTGGGAACTCGAAATATATAATGTATAGCATATGAGTGCGATGCCTACCGACTGTTTAATCGGTGTTGCGGTTCCGCTAGCAAATGGAAGCAGTTCTCAAATTTGGCTGATGAGAATCGCTCAAATTACGGTGATTTTGGCTCAACGCCTACAATGGCGTTAGCGTTTCGGGAGAGGCATTACGAGTATGACTGTGTCCCTGTTGCCCAGCAGATACGCGGACAGCTGAATCGGACTTGCGGATTTCTCAAATCTGAGGAGGAGTTGTGGAATGAGTGGCAAAAGAAAGCAGAGAAATACAGGTAAGACATTAAGGGTATGGTATACTTTTGCGAGACACGGTGGCGTGGTTATGCTCAGCGACAGGGACCGGCTGTCTCGGAACTCCCGCCCTTTAAACCTGTCACATTAACAGTGCGCTGCACAGCGACAGGCGTCGGCACATTTGCAGTATGTCAGCCATCCGCGACACGTCGCTGCGGCTGACGAGCCACAAGTGTTTCTACGGCAACCGATGCCGCTGCTCCGATGCAGGTCACGCGCAATTTGTACTAGATTTCATGCCTGTCGCTCATGGCAGCGACAAAGTGTACCATACCCCCTAAACATGGTTAGCTGTCAAATACTGAACGCAACCCAATATGTACTTAGTACATGAAACAGTGGACAGTACGTAGTTTCTCTTGTTTCACCACAGTGATAATATTTTTAGTGGTTATTGTTATTGATTGCCGTTTACGATTTACGATTTACGGTTTACGATTTACGGTGGTTTTGTCGTAATTACGTTTTACGATTTACGAATTTGAAAATTCATTTACGCACACCCCTGGTCAGTATCTCTTGAAGATCTATAGGAAAACTATGCAGTACCCCGCCCCGAGCGGCTGGTTCCAAAGAGTTATGAACGTTTTAAAAGTTTTGTGGAAAGGTAGGGGTACCAATCAGAGTTTTTTTGGTGTTTTGAAAAATTGGATTTGGCTCAAAATTTGTATGTAAGAGTAATCTAGGGTGCTGAAAACGAATCTAAGGTCTGCTTTTCGAAATTCTGAGGTTAACTGTAGGTTACGGTAGGTACCATGTCAATTAGGCCGCAATATCTAACTTAATAAATCGAAAATCGGCAAATGGACATCAAATTTGTATTCACAACCTGGAATAACCCCGCATACAAAGTTTGAGTCAAATCTGAAACAATGATCAAACTACCGTATACCCACAGTAACCTACCGTTTTCTGTCGAAAATCGGCGAACGGACCTCAGATTCGTATTCAGCACATCAAATAACCTTCACAGAAAGATTTTGAGACACATCCATCGGAGAAATCTGGAAATCTCGAAAGTGGCGTTTTGCCCCCAAAATTCCCCCGCTGGGATGCTTTGAACGAAATGAGCCGAAAACTTTGAAAAATCGCGAAATAAACCCCAGACTGGTGTCCAGCGCCCCGAACAATCCGCTTTGGACAATTTTAAGTCGAATCTGGAACTTCTTTCTGAAACGCTTTCAGAACCCTTAAATGATATAAATAACCGCTCGACCGAAAATCCGTACAAGTCCTAAAAGCTATCAGTTTGAGCAAAAATCGGAAAATAAATTTCACCCAAACTTTTCTCAGGGTGGTTGTTTTAGGCGTTGAGCACGATTACGAGCTCGGTTTTTTCCAGATTCGCAAAAGTTTACTGGGCGTTTTTGAAGGTACAGAAAGCACAGAAAACGACCATCGTGAGTTTATAACTTTTCGGAATGAGCGGCTCGGGACGGGATGCTGCGCAGTTTTACAATAGATGCCGAAGACATACTAGCAATACAAATAGTTTCCCCAAATGCGACCTACGCCTTGTATACTTCCATTGTGAGCACAACGTTCGAGAGCGTTCAGTACTTTTTGGGTGATTTTGTATACATTTGGGCTGGGAACGCAAACCTTAGGCTAAAATCGGGTTTGCCTCCAGAAACTGCATGTTACTTTTACGACTTGCAGGACACCACCTTGGTTCAAAATGTAACAAAACCCGACAACCAACAGTGGTGGCGGCGAACTTCGATGACGAATAGCATTGTCTAGATCTACACGAGACGTTCAATGAATGCCCGTCTCAAAATCGGATCATCCGACGTAACACAGCATTTTCAGTTTTTGCGCACTATTGATTGTCACGCGCTGACCTCTGGTGCCGAATAAGTCGCTCTGCAGCAATATGAGGAAAAATGGAAAAATCTCGCTTGTTGGCCATGTCAAATTGATCAATCCTAGACCCGGAACAATGCGATGAAGTCGACATACTTTTGTTATATGGAATTTCCGCTTGAAAAACGGTGTCGACTGAGCCCAAGCGCCATCAATTCCTTTGAAGTCCATCAGCTCCCAACGACGAGCCCATGGCGGCGTACGCAACTTCACCTGGAAAAGATGAATGCCTGATTTTTTTCGAAAGAAAAAACTTCAAAAGTTGCGCAGTCCAATTTCCTGACCAATTTTCTGTTGATATCAAGGTGAATTATACAATAAAGTAATTAAGGGAAATGACAACGAATAAATCTCATTTTAGAAAGCAAAAAAAGATTAAAGGTAGAGTCCGCTCAGAAAACCACGTATGGTTTTTACTTCTACACCCAGTATTTGAACTGATTAGAAATAGCTGGCAAGGCTTGGCACCTCAACGTTGCATACCCATTACACCACAGACACGTGAAAACAGCTAGGTGGGTCCGAAAGCTGGGTTCTGGGCCGATCTTCTCGCACGAAGAATAGAAGCGCCACGACAATTTTAGTCAAGCAAAAATTATGTATCTCTATCTCGAGAGGTCCTCGCACTCAAACTTGAATATTCAAAAATTATCTTTAGAAAAGTTTAGACTTTAGAAAGACTGAAAAATCAACTTGCCCGAGAAATTTAAGGCGCAAAACCAATTTAGACTCCCAAAACTCCGCTGTTTGTGTATTACAAATAGCACACCAAGTTGGGCGTGAAATAGAAAGTTCGATGCTCCAGGATTTTTGAAAAGTTTTTTCTCCAAAAATTGCGTGTTTTGTGGGGCCTGTTTGCTACTTATCATAATCTCGTATACCCTGTCCCAAACGAGATGGCAGGCCAAGAGTCCAAAGAAGCAGTGCAACCTCTGCGTCTCTGACACTCAGATTTTCGGAAGTCGAGTACGCAAATACGTAGCATACCCTACCGTAATCCAACAACAGGACTCGACGAGTTTTTCACGTCCTCACTTCTTTTTTCACATACTTGATAACTGCTTCGCACTCTTTTCGCTCTAAATGCCCATGATACTCACTCTTGATACAGATATTCATCTTTAAGTGGCGGAGAAAGTGTTTCAGGATATGGATAACAGCTCGGAGGTCACGAAGTCTTCTGTTTTTGGATTACGGCAAGACATGCTACGTATTTGCGTACACGATGTCCAAAAATCCGAAAATGTCAAAGATGCAGAGGTTGCGCTGCTTCTTTAGACTCTTCGCTTGCCATCTCGTTTGGGACAGGGTAGACCTACCTGCGCGAAATAGTAAAAAAAACCAAATACCGCAAATTACGCTGCCTTTCAGATTTGTGAGAACAAAAGGTTACCAGCTATGATAGCTATATCATAAAAGTCGAGCGGTAGTTTTTGAGAAAATGCAACGGCAGAAATGGAGAAACAACCGCTCCGCTCCCATGATAGCGAGATAATATATATTTATTACATAAGCATAACTTATGTGAGAAACTTGATACTATACAATAATACAAGGAAGGGCAATGCAGGGTATTTGATGACTTTTCAAAAATTGGTCATCGTGCAGGACCCATAGGCTCGAGTTTTTTTTGCGGAGAAGTGTTTTGAAGGGTTTACGCTGGTCCCATTCCAAGCGACGTCTCCGTCGCATGTGGCACATGAGTACTTCTTCTTCTTCTTCTGAGCGGGTCCAGGATTCCTTTCCACGCCGGCCCTTAACAGGAGAATCCGAAGGAGAGACACGGCCGGCCAGCACCTCTCCCATGACAAAAACCCTCTTCGTGGAGGGGATGACGTCGGTTTGCACGGAGGCGATCTGCCACGGCACGAACGTACGACATCTCGGCAGCATGCTTATGTCCTACGTCAGCAAGATAGACAGCAGCAAATCAGATGTTTGCCCGGACTGCGGCTGCCTCGGCCATGATACTGCACACCTTTTCAAATGTCCAGACAGACCCACTAAGTTGACTGTAATGGACTTATTGACAGGGCTGTGCGGAACTGTTCCGTTTCCGATTCCGTTTCCGTATTTCCGGTGTTTTTGGGCTGTTCCGTTCCGCTTCCGTTTCCGAGTTTTAGGGCCCGGAAACGGAATAAATTAGTGCAACACGATCTATGATAGTGGGTCTATGCAAGGATTTTCGAAGGTTTCATGAGACGCTGAAAATTACATCCGACCTCTTGTGTTCAAGCGAATATCTGAGCTTGGCTGAGATCATTCACGAAGTTTGGGGGCCTGCGATTGAAACCCTATAAAACGATGACACGAGATGGGCGTGGCAGGAATCTGAACGCCTTCTGAGGGTAATTTTTGAAAATATGTAGATTTTTCTTTTGAGCTAGATTCATTGATTTCGTGAAGCTTTTCTTCTAGATTCAACTTCTTCGCTTGTTTCCCGCCAAGACTGCAACAAAATTCGAGATAGATTTTTGCATATGTAGCCTGTCTTCCAGGAAGGAGTCTCGGCGGAGACAGAAATGTTGCGAACACTAATTTCAACAACTTACCGAAGTCTTCCGTCAGTTGTTGAAATCGTGATCGTAAGTTGCGCAGCCTCATACCCTAATGTGTTCGCAACATTTTCGGAGCTGTTCTGTAACACTCTGAATTGTCGACTCCAACTATTAGTGTCGCGCCGCGATCGCCTGATCGCGACGCGGACACCGCGCCGCTGCCATTAGGTCGCGACGCCGCGGGATTCGCATTGCGACGACGGGCGATCGGGGCGTTGGACGAGGCCCGTGTGTTGGTTACTTGCATGTGCCTCTATGTATTGGGAGCGGTTGAACCGTTCATAGGAGAATAAAAGTGTTGTAACCTGACTGAACCACCACCTAAGGTGAGCACAGTGAGCACTTAACCCACAAGGACTCACGGGATCCCTTCATGAGAGCGACTTTAGCATTTCTTTCGAAAACTTTACTTCACAAAATTTCTTCTTCGTGCGATAAATTTGAGACGCCAATTTTGCTAGTTGAAAAGTTCAAGCTAGCCACTAATCAGCAATATTTACTTTGCAAAGTATTGATTTTGTTTTCAAAAACTGAAATAAGCTTAGAATCGGTTGTTCGATAAAGTAATAAATAATTAGTGATATAAACAGGTTTGAATAGGGAATTTCTGAAAATTTAGCTTCCTGACAAAAGAAACGATTTGGTAAAGGTAAAAAAAAAAGTTTGAAAATGTCTTGAAATATTTTTAAAAAATGATTTGGCGTGAATTGAGCTGGAGTAATAAAAAAGCTACAAAATTAAGTGAAATAACCTTAAATGCGATTTGGTGGTCGATCATTTCACCAGCTTCTCCGTTAAACTCATCAAAATGAAATCAAGCACGATATGGAATGGAGCGTTGTGTTCACCTAGCTTGACCTAAGCTTATTACAGCTTTCAAAAATGACTTAATGTCTCCGTTGCGCGCTTGATTTCGTTTTGATAAGTTTAACGGAAAAGCTTGTGAAATGATCGACCCCCAAATCGCATAACAGGTTATTTAACTTAATTTCCTAGCTTTTTTATTACTCCAGGTTAATTTATGCCAAATCATTTTTTCAGATATTTCAAGACATTTTTGAAACTTTTTGATAATTTTTTTTTATCCAAATAGTTACTTCTGTCAGAGAGCTAAAATTTTAGAAATTTCACATATTTTTTAACGGAGGTTCCCTGACTTCAATTTCGTTCAACGACTTCCATTTCGGAATGATGAAACATCTAACAGACGATATAGTACAATTTTCGAAATTTCTTACCCAAAACCATAAAAATACCTCTCATGTCGCATTTTCTGCAACATGTGAGAACTCGATATTATTGATCATTAATATTTGATCTTGCATGATGAGAACAATTTCCCAAACAAGTGACTTAGCGCCGTCAACAATCAAAAACCATTGCGGCATTTTGTGGAACAGGCGAAAAAATCAATATTATTGATTGGTATTTGTCGATAATGACTGATGAGCAAAATTCCCCAACCAAGCAAACTAATCCCACCAGCAATCACCACTTGCCGCATTTTGTGCAAAAAGCGCCAAACTCGATAATATTGATTATCGATCGATGACGTCTCTTGAGTACGAATTCTGACAAGTTCAATACTTACCTTCGACGAACTGTGTTAATTGGCTGCGAATTCACCCACACACCCCGGTCTCCAAAGCGGTAGCAGAAAAAAGTTTTCGTGCTCCACGGCTAATTTAGTATGTAAACCCACGATTTTGAGGTACCCTTCAAAGTAAAGGTATCGAGTTCAAAATGGAATAGGAGCGACCTGCATCCATTTCCAGCCTCCTGTCCAAAAATGAGCTCCCTAGCTCAATTTTATCTGGTAGCACAAGATCGTGAACGCCGTCTGAAAAAAAGGTTAACAGAGAAAACTTGCGGTTTTTCAAAATTTGCTCAAATTCTAGGAAACCATTCTGAACCATTTTTGGACATAATACACAACTTTTTGCGCTCTTTTCAATGAAATTTAGAGCTGATTTCTACCTTCAGCCTGAACTTAGATTTCGAAAAACGGGTTGCGCGCGTGGCCCATTCAAAACCAAATCTGGTGTGCGCTTCGCGCGCACCACAATTCCAAACCATTTCTAGCGGTGAAACCAACTTTTCGCGCTTTTTTCAATGCAATTAAGCTCTATTTTCTTCATTCACTCTGAACTGAGCTCTCAAAAAAAGAGGTTGCGCGTGGATCCGATTCAAAACTAAATCTGGTGCGCGCTTCGGCCGCACCACAATTGCTTGTATTACTCAGCTACATATGAAGTTAGTGCTTCAAAAAGAAGAAATTTAACACATTGGTGTTACTTAGGTACTTAAAATGGGTTCCAGAAGTGATTCTTATTTTGCTATCTTTTTTTTTGTCCTGGGTTTCTTTCAGTTTTCACGTTCACCTGAACGGAAGAAGCTTAAACGGGATCTTGCATACATAATGTGGCCACAAGTCCAACGAGGCAGTCCAATAAGACTGTATTGCTAATAGTTTTGAAGTATTCAAGATTCCTGTTATTCAAATGCCACAAAGCCGTCAAAACCTGGCTTCTGAACACGCTGTTTTATTTTTTCACTCGTGTTTGCTTCCTCGTTTTGAAATTAATGTAAACAATAACAGGTTTCAACAGAACATCCGATTTGTAAACGAAGAAAAAAGATTTGAGAAAGGACGTGTAACGCACGAGACAATGAAGGGTGAAAAACGATGAAACTGATCAATAAAAGAAGAGGTTGCAAAAACCTTTCAGTTAGTTGTTTCTGCAAATATTTGTCACGCTTCCGACGTCTACTAGGCTGCCTGCCGAATAGCGCTATTTGTAATTAACAATAACTGAACTGCAAGTTTTTCCACACTCATAAGGCCCATCGAAACATGATTCTAGCATTTTAACCTGCTCGTAACATTATTGAAAACTTCAGAGTGGAGGTGAGGACGGGCAGCGGCGAGGCTCGATCAAGGCAGATCATAAGAGAATTTTCGCATCTCGCCGAAGAGTTTTTTTTTCATTTTTCAATTCCAATTGTTTGATATCCACTCCAATTGGTAAATATGGTTTGAAACAAGAAAAAGTAGTCGCTGATTATCTGAAATTGACCTCTGATCAGCCTTGAAGGACACCTGGTGTCGCTTGGACTACTTTCTGGAAAGAGGCTGTACATCAGAAGTGTGCGACAATGAAAAATAAAATTTCGGCAAACGGCAACGGTAAACCCCAAGGCGGCCAGCAAACTACAATTGGCGAACGGCAATTACCGCTCACCCCTGCTGTACAATATTTCGAAAGGCGGCTACATATAAAGAGTATTTTTGAAGGTTGCCTTTTCGGATTTCTAGAAGCGAGACTTCAAAATCGCTAAATGCCTCGTAGTAACTTTATTTCGAATAAGTATTAGTTTATTGACTGAAATAATTGTTTATTGAACGAGAGCTGCGGGAAATGAGGTGCAGCGAAGGGTGAGAATGAGACAACCCAAAAAAAATTTGGTCTGTTCCGTTTCCGTTTCCGGATTTCCGTTTCCGGGGTTTTTTGACCATTTTTCTTCCGTTTCCGTTTCCGAAAATATTGAAAAAGAGTTCCGCACAGCCCTGCTTATTGACGAATCCGTTACTGGTCGCCCTGTTTCTCAACCTATGACTAAACACTCAATGTGGCTGCAAAGAAGAAAAAGAAGCAGACTTGAGAACCTACGAAGTTTTTCGCACACCCAGTATTCTCAAATTACTTGTACTAAATACCTAACGACAAATCGGCAAATGCGTAGCACCCATATGCGCTTACGTTGCTGGTAAACAAATGTTTGTTTATCTCTGTCTTGCTCTCACAAATAGTAATTATTCGTAAGAGAGATGCATATGGGTAGCAAAGAGCATCGATTTGTCGGAATTGTAAAACTAATAATTATCACCAACCTTGATTGGATTGACGGGAACAGGGGTTCCAGCTGGGTGTGTGATCGGTTCCATGTGAAAGTCGAACGTGCTGTACTCAGGGAGTGCATCAATCAAGTAGCTGAGATCATTATCGAGTCGTTTTTCCAGTTTCAACGTCTCAATCTTCCTTATTGTTGGATTATAAAGGTCATACATGATTTCAACTCCTAAAGTGATAAGGATACAATAGATGTAGAAATGCAGTACAGTAGAAAGAAAACATTGTAAAGGACTTACCGATTCCATCGACAACATTTCGAAGCGTGAACTGATGATGAAGACCTGGTTTTTCTCTTCGAATACAAATTCCAACAAATCGATGCTCTTTGCTACCCAAACATTTCTCGGAAGTCGTCACAGCAACAATGGAACCTGAGAACCTCCGAGATCTTAAAAAGTTCAAATTGCTTGAACCTATCAATTTTTTTTGCTCGAATATGCGTAAAACAGCTGCAAACGTGATTATAGCCAATCAATTGTTGTCGTTCAAGGAGATGAAAATAGATAGGAGAAAGGATATAATACGTGTGAGAAGTCCAAATAAATTCCGCTTTTATCGAACAATTTTGATTCAGCAAAAAAGGCCTTAAACATATTCTCGATCAACTCCTTCAACGCATCACAGAGTGGTAAGCATGGACACAGTCAGGGTCAGGCCCGCGCGGTGATGATCATAGAGGGGGGAGGGGCAGCTTGGGGCGCCCGGAAGAGAGGGGGACGCAGCCCAGGATCAAGCAGGGCGTTGGATAATATTCCGAAATCGGAGCGGCCCACCCTCCCGGCCATCAAATCTTTTTCCAAAACCCCAAAAATTTTGCCGTCCACCCAAGGTGTAATTCTTGGTTTTTTTTTCAAGAAAAATGCTGAGATTTTTTGGTAGTGGAAATTGATTTCTATTTTCTTACTTCCTGAAATTTTCATTTTTGGTCCAAAACTTCGGCGACCCCCTAAACTTCAATTTCGAGCCGAAAAATTTGCGACCCCTGTTGAGAAATTTCACCACCCCGCTTGACCCTGACGCAGCCACCGCCGGTCACAATGCAATGATAGATGGTAATTGGCGGTTCAAAATTTTGTAAAAATAATAAATGGAATGAAAATATATCAGTAGGGCACATTGAAAAACAGCATGAAATATAAAAATAATAGTAATCTATTCTCAAATTTCGCAAAACATTGTGCTTGACCTCTAGATCACACTCGTGATAAACCTAGGAGGTCGCACAAAGTTTTAAGACGGCGAAGGTGGCCGCACAAATTTTCAACTAGGGGACATGTGGCCGCACCTTTCATGAACTAATCACAGCGCCATGCCTAACCCTGGACACAACAAAAAAGGCTAATACTGTGCTTTCCGGGGCTAAATTTCGGTCCGCCATTTCATCTCGACCAGTGTCAAGCAGGGTTGCGAGTTGGCGCAACAGGGGTCGTAAAAATTCTGCAAAATTTTTGTCAAATAATAAAAATGTAGGGGGGGATCGTAAAAATTTTTGGATGGAAAAGGGGGTATATTCCCCACTCCGCCTGCTAAGCTAAATTGAGGTAGTAATAGTCAGTAGCGTGTGAGGAGTCATCTCGCGTCAACAGGTCAACCGCGACCGACTCTGGTCCAGAAAAAAGATTTGTCCGACAAATCTTGACTTTTTCGAACTTTGTCAATCTCTAAAAGCTAATTTTCATGTGGGGGGGGGGGGGGAGGTCGTGAAAAAGTTGGAATTTTTTTCAATTTGGTACACACGGGGGTGGGGGGTGGTAGCTCCGCCGAAAATTGGCGCAACGGCCTGCTCAAACCTGGTCTCGACACGCCTTGTGGCCGCACGCGCCCGAGCCGGACGAGTTTCCAGCGCCGCAGCCGCCGATCTGTCAACTCTAGGAGGGTTTGGAAACTGGGAACTGAAAAAAATTGGAGAAGACTATATAAAAAAGCCTCCCCCCAGTCGGCTTCGGCGCTGGAAATTCGACCGACTCGAGCGCGTGCGGCCGCAGAGCGTCCCGAGACGCAATTGCGGACCGGAGTTTGGGTTCGAGATCACAGAAGTTAACAAAGCAGCATAAGGGCACAATACTCAGTCCTCCATCCTAGAAGGAGAGGTGCTATCATAGACGGGGGGGGGGCACCCAGGATTCAGGACAGAAATGAATTGAACCACCGATTGAAAACCCTGTAAATCGAAGTATTTCAATCGAGTTTCCAAAACAACAATGATTGATAGCGCTTGATCGAGCAATTGTCCGAGATGATACAGTTTTATTCGGCTAACGTTTCGGCGTTTTCGCCTTCGTCGGAGCCTGGAATGCGAAAGACACACAAGGATTTAGTCGACCAAGCACTATTTGACAGCAAAAGGAGAAAGTTTTCAAGAAAAATAGGCGAAAAACAACGCCTATTTTGGTTGGTGTTTTTAGCCTATACTTCTTGAAAACTTTCTCCTTTTGCTGTAAAATAGTGCTTGGCCGGCTAAATCCTTATGTCTTTCGCATTCCAGGCTCCGACGAAGGCGAAAACGCCGAAACGTTAGCCGAATAAAACTGTATCATTTCGGACAATTGCTCAATCAAGTGCAACTACAATACCAGATAATACCGAGATTTATTGAAAGTCGAACGTGGAATGATTAATAGCAGTATCAGGCATGTTTTATCGGAGTGTTTCTTCAGTTCTTCGAATGAATCTTGGTTGCCCCCCCCCGTCTAGGATATAGAGCCGAGGGACAGGCAGCAATGCGAGAGGCAGCCGCTGAGATTGGTTGTAAACAGAAGGGCTTACGTAGAAAAAGGAGAGATCAAAACTAGATTTGTCCCCGAAACTGGGAGCAAGGGAACAAAAACCTTACCGACATAAAACTCAGGAATGTCGATATGCATCCGACGCTCAAGCATATCTCGATGCTCCAGCTCTTCCATGAGAGAATTACGGCGGTTCCACACAGGAGATTGGAGAAAATCGGGATAAACAAGTCTAAATACACACCTGGCAACGACTATACAGCCGAGACTCAAATGTTCACTTACGGAAAGTCAGGTATGTGCTTCAATTCGGCCATTTTACTCTTCAGGTCACTCTCTTTATGGCTCGCAAGAGCTGGTTTTGACGGACATGATTTGACAGAATTGCGGCACGGGAGCAATTGTACCGCAGCAGCACGCGCCAATCGCACCGTTGCCGGAGCGGAAAGTGACATCGCTAAAAGCTATAGACACCAAATAGCACAACGGGTACAGACATTGTTAAAGCGAAGTTCCCATGATTCAGGGCGGGCGTGTGCGCAACAATGCTGTAATTTCCCTCGCTCCGCAAACGTACGCAGGGGGAATCACGGGAATTTCGTTTAGACATGGACTGTAAAAACCCGTGTTTTAAGAGAAAGGGAAAAGCGGAAGACAGGATGTATGATCCGTCGTTTTTTAGGAAGCCGCGACGCAGCCACCTGACGCGAGAGCAATTTATCGATAATCATCATCTCTTCATTCCGTAGCGTGATACTTACCCCACCAAGCTTGGTCGCGACTTTCTACAAAAATAACACGGACTTTACTAGAAATGCATCTGTATAACAAAAGGTCCAACAGCATCCGACGAGAAATTATTGGAAGCAAACCGTTACGCAAACAGAAGATGTAATAGAAGTAATTTATGTACATATATGCAGTAAACGCCAACAAGCATAGAATTTCACGACCGTAAGAACGCCGAGTACCAGTTCAGCACTACCAGAAAATAAATCCGAGTTGCAGCCGAGTTATTAAGAGAATATCGTAGAACACAGAATAGTACACAAAGACTGATGAGAATGAAGTACAAATTTGACGTAGCTGAGAATGAAAATCGCAATCACTTAATGAAAAACAATACCCTTTTCGGTAAACTTAAGAATCGAATTAAATAGCAGCTTATAGCACTTCTTTACAGAAAAGTTACTGATCACATTGAGATGCTGAAGGAGGAATATGGCAAGCAGGAGAAAGCCATCGAAACTGAAGAGAATTAAAAAAAAGATGAAATGATCACAGCAAGAGACCCACATGTCGCCCGATTGAAACCGCACATTATGGACAACGACAATGATACAATCTCCGAAACATATCACTCCAAATATTCGTTATCCGAGCTCGCTAGCGTATATTCTGTTGCTGAAGATGTATCGCTTTCTGTATCACTCTCGTTTTCGTAAACTCTAAAATCAGGAGAATTAAGCTGAAAAAACAACAAGTTCATGAAAACTATCGATGGATATTCTTGAATGACAAAGAGCGATGACTAACTGCTCCATGAGAGGCCACATGTCGCGAGCTCCTTCCATAGCGCGCATTTCCCGATATTCAGCATTCCTTTCCCTCACTCTTTCTCGCTCAGGAGATACGTCTCGTCTGGGTTCTTCAATGGAAGGCTCGCAGTTTGGATCTATTAATTCAGCGTAGCACAACGGGCAGACCTGAAAAGTCAACTAAAAGTCAACCACGAATGCATAGCGAGGAGAAAAACTGGCTCAAAAGCAAGACATGTTTAAGATCGGCTGCTTCAACCACTAACACGACTTTGACGACCATATCCGTCAGGAAGGATGCACACTCAACGCAGAAAACTCTAAGAAACCAATAGAAGCTATTTAGGTGCGCACACATATATCCTAGAAATGATCGGGTTTACAGCTTCCGTCAAAACACGACCTGTATCTTCAACCTCAAGCCGTTTTGTTCAAGTAAACCAGCAAGTATTCATAGAAGAATTCTCTTTTTTTTTCAGTGATGGAACGCATACATGAACGGCGTAGGCACTCACTGACATCCGATTTTAGCCTGTTCGGGAACGTTTTTGACAATTTTACTAACTTCTCCTGATTCACGTAATGACTTTGGTCAGTTCTATCTGCCTTCATGCTCCTTGCCCAAAGTCAGGAACAGTTTTCTTTTTGAGAAGAAGCGTGCCTTTAATCTCGAATAAAGGAAACCCTGCTGCCGAGATGTCGTACGTTCGTGCCGTGGCAGTGTGGAGGAAAGAAGATCGCCTCCGTGCAAACCGACGTCAACCCCTCCGAGAAGAGGGTTTTTGTCATGGGAGAGGTGCTGGTCGGCCGCAGCTCTCCTGAGGATTTTATTACAAAGGGCCGGCGTCGAGAGGAATCCAGGTCCAGCACGGAAGTATCCATGTGCCACCTGCGGCGAGGATGTTACCTGGCATAAAACAAGTGTCCAGTGCTTCGGATGCCAAAGGTGGGTGCACTTCTCCTGTTCGGGCCTCAGTTCTGTGAGGCATCATGACTCATCCTTTCGTTGTGTTCTATGCTCTGCCCCCAACAACTCTGATTCCTCAATTACCAACCGCCCCTCTCCATTGTTCACATTAATCTCAACGGCCTTCGCAACAAGTTATCTGAACTCTCTCTATTCGCACGTTCTCATCACCCGGATGTTATCATGGTTCAAGAAACCAAACTCTCTCCATCTACCACTTATCCCCAACCTAACATTCCGGGCTACACCGCCTATCACATGCCAAGGACAGCTCTTGGGGGCGGAGTGTCTACTTTCGTGCAATCTGCCTTACCTTCTCATATTATCCCTAATACTCCTAAGGACGGTACTCTCGAGTACATTCCTGTCCACCTCCCCCTCAAAACCCCTTTATCTCTATTTAACATATATATTCCTCCTATATCATCTTGTCCCCTCTTATAATCCTATTCCCTCCTTAAGCAGTTGTACGACTGCTCACTCTCCCCTTCAGCTGTCTCTTGCGGGTGACTTCAATGCTCACACGTTCTGTTCCGCTCTTGATTCTGACGCCAGAGGAAGATGTCGAAGAATGGGCTGAGGAGTGTGACCTGGTTATCCTCAATGATGACCAGCCCACTCGTCTCCCTGCCAACGGCCGACCTTCTAGCCCAGATATCTCTCTTGTGTCATCCAATCTCTCTAATGCTTGCACGTGGTCCACATCCACAACTCTCTCCAGTGATCACATTCCCGTCTTTGTCTATATTGATCTCTCTGACTCTCTTGCCCCTTACTCTGGTTTTCGTCATCGTACTTATCTTAATTTAGGCCTAGCAGACTGGACCCTGTTCAGAGATGTTGCACTCCGCCATGCGGTCGACTTCCCATGGAATGGTGATGTTCATCAGAAAGAGCGCCATCTAACAAGTGCCATCCGCAAGGCCATGAAAGCAGCAATTCCTGAGGGTCGTGTCAAGACCTTTTTCCAAATGTCAGCAGGGAAATACTGCAAAAGATAAGAACCAGAGATGAGAAGAGAGCCGCAGACCATCTAGACCCGGAGATTGCTGTGCTGGATAATGAGATCAAGCAGGATCTGGATAAGAACAAGAGGGAATGCTGGGAGAAGTTCACTGAAAAGCTGAATTTCAAGGCGGACGGAACTACGACGTGGAAAGTGTTGAGGAAAATTTCCGGACGGTCCGCTCCCCCGATGAGCTCCGCTATTGAGTTCGAGGAGAACGTCTTCAAATCAGGGAAAGCGGCTGCTTACGCACTCGGCAAGAATTTTTTCATCACACGTACCAAGCGAGGCGTGCAAAATAGAGTCACGGTTAGAGAGCTGAGCCGGTTACCGCTCATGAACGCATCTGAGGCCTTTACTCTCACACAAGTAGAGAAGGCTGTCAAAGAAATGCGGAATTCGAAGGCTATCGGACCTGACGGTATCTCCCCAGCCATCCTGAAGAAGCTCCCCACGGAACTTCTACCGATGCTTGCAGATATCATTAACACTTCTTTCCGGACCTGCACTCTACCCCAAGCTTGGAAGACAGCCAATGTGATACCGTTGCCAAAGCCAGGCAAATCCCAAAGCACGGCAAAGGGCTTTCGACCAATAAGCCTGTTATCGCCCGTCGCTAAATTAGCTGAAAAGTTGATCGTGACGGACCTGGCTGATCAAAATGAGCGACAGCAGCATCAGCATGGGTTCAAAAAACTTCACTCCACTACTACAGCTCTATTGGAGATCGTGAGCTTTGCGGTCGATGGGTTCAACATGAGAAAGCCCCTGAGAACGGTGGCCGTCGCCCTCGACCTGAGCAAAGCGTTTGACTCTGTTAACTTGGGACTGCTGTCCGAGAAACTGCTCAAGTCTTCGCTACCATCATGGCAGAAGCGATGTATTGCAGCGTTCACTAAAGGCCGCCGTGCTAAGGTTCTGTTCCAGAATCATGTATCCGATAGCATTCCAATAGCAGCCGGTGTTCCGCAAGGCGGAGTGTTGTCCCCTGCCCTATTCAGCCTGTATCTTGAGGACATTCCCGAGCCTCCCAATGATGTAAGGATTGTTATGTATGCCGACGACATCACCATCATGTGCCAGGATCGTGACCTGCAGATAGCCGCTAACAAGATCAGCGCATATCTCGTCGAGTTGAAGCTCTTCCTCGATAAAATGATGCTCACAGTCTCTGCCGCAAAATCCTCTGTTTCAGTGTTCACAACGAACACCAAGGAACACAGTGCCCACCCAGATGTCAAATGGGATGGTGACCTGTTGCCAGCAGCAAAATTCCCCAAGCTGCTTGGCCTTATTCTTGATCCCTCACTGAAGTTCCACAAAAACGCGGAACAGAAACAAACAGTCGTCAAGGCTAGGCTTAATATCTTGAGAGCTCTCGGAGGAACATCATGGGGAAGCAGCCGAGAGACTATATTGAGAACCTACAGAGCAATACTTCAGCCGGCTCTGGAATATGCGGCACCAGTGTGGCAGCACCTGGGGTGGAATTCACGAAGCCATAACCACGTTTTAGCCATGGTTTGAGGCCGATCGATATATAAACGATGTGCATAACCATGGCTACGCTAGCCATGGTTGAAACGTGGTTAGCGTTTCGTGAATTCCACCCCTGGTGTCTGGCAGCTCCTGGAATAAGCTGCAGCGTGTACAGAATGCTGCGCTTAGAATTGCTACCGGTTGTGCAAGGAGCTCCCCGGTGGAGCATCTTCACGCGGAGGCCTGCATATTGCCGGTCAAGGAGCATTGTGAACTCCAGGCACAGCAGATGTATATTAATGTTCTGAGGCAGCCGAATCATCCGTCAAAGAGAATCATGAAGCCCATAAGAGAGAGGTCGATTAGGACGCCGTTCGCCGATGCTCCTCGTAAAGTTGATGTACAGAGATGGGACGACTCCAACACGGAAAGGCTTCGTCTTCTGCGTGAGGAGCACACCCAGTTTGTTCGAGGATATCTAGCAAAGGCGGCTGTGAACCCTATCTTGGGAACGGTGCCGCCTCGGGTTTGCGAGTCCGAGTCTCAACTCGGCAGACAAGCCAGATGTGCTCTTGCATCGCTGCGCTGTGGTCACTCTATTCTGCTCATGTCTTACGTCAACAAGATCGACAGCAGCCGACCAGACGCATGCCCGGACTGTGGTGCTCCCGGACACGACACGGCGCACTTGTTCATGTGCCCGAAGAGACCTACCTCTTTAACAACAATGGACCTTTGGACAAATCCTGTGAAGGCCGCCCAGTTCCTCAACCTATGACAAAAACCACTTTGAGGCTGCAGAAGAAGAAGAAGAAGAAGAAGGAAACCCTCTATGTATTAATTCTCACAAGTAAGAGTACGAGTGCAATCATACTTCTAGCCCTCTACGTTAGTGCGGCACGCTTAAGCACAACGATCAGCTCGAAGGATTTCTACGCTGCGCTAGAGGATGTCGCAATTTTAGCATGAGTTAAACTTCAGAGGGCAGCACAGATGATTTGGACCTATAATTTTCGATTCTATGAGAACTCACACCCATCGTCTCGGGAGACGGGCGACGGCAGAGGAAAAGGTTAGAGCGCTGACGGCGAGGGTCAACGCGCAGACAGCTAGTGTTCATTATCATTGGAGCGCGATAGACAGATCGCTGTCGTTCGAAGGGCTCAGTACGCAATACGAGTTGCCAGTTTGAGCTCTTTTCAAAGATTATGGAGGTAGGCATGCTGTTTTAGAGTGGTGGGCAACCTGATTTATCCAAACAAATGCAAGCATAGTGGAGTAAAAGGCATATAACAACTATCTAAAAAGAACAACTTCTAGAAGCATTTACTACATCTGTCATCTAATCTATTGGCTACCAAATCAAAATAGTGGCTGGGCATTGAGATCAATAGTGAAACACTGTGTTTTAACAAGAATAGCTTTCACAAACATCCCCTACATCAATGAGCTGATCTTGCGGCTATATAGTTTAGATATGGATGGCATTCTGCTTCTGTAGGAGGCCTATTCACGGTGTTAACAAACAGGTTGTACCCACGGAGCTCTTCAGTAATTTCATCCTGCCTGGTTCCTTTTCTTGGTGGGTATGTAGATAGCTCTGACCAAGTTCATCGTTAGATAGTGGCAAAATCTTAGAAAAAAATTCAGTATGAAAACGTCCTTTCGAAATACACTGGTATACAGTGATTACTTCTATAAGTCGCATACTTTTGACGACTGGAATTATTTTGCATTGTGCAAGACTTCGTTGGTTGTTGAAGGCATGATGTAGTTGAGAGCCTGTGCATTGAAGTTAAAGAAATAACATTACAAGTAAAATATGGCCATCTTTTGACACTATAATAATCGCTCGATATCAGGCTCGTGAATGTGAACTTAACGCGAGTGACTCCCTAGAATTGAACCATGAATATGAAAAGTTTGCGATTTCAGAGGAGGGACAATCCATTTAGAAATTATACGACATTTAATACACTATATATAGCTTTGATGGCATCCATATTACTCTCTCTGTCACCAGTTACATCCTGCACTTCTGATATTCACACCCTGCGATGTATTCGGTGGCTCATTTCATGCCTTCCCCCGTTTGCCAAACCCGGGTGAACGGCCGCGAAGGTGAGAGAGGGAGAGTGCACGACAACGAGACGCTCGCCGCCGCCTGTGACGTCATCGCGCTGTCTCGGGTGTGAGTTCTCCGGCAACCATAATTTTCGTCCGTGTTATCGCAAGAGTAGCTCTAATAATCGATAAGACCACCCAAAAAATGGAATCGTCGGGCGATAAAGCTGGGGATGGAACCGAGATTTCGGTTGGGACGGCGATGCCACAGCGGACCGGGAGATTTCCTACTCTCCGTCTCGGGGGGGGGGGGGGCGATGAGAAAAATGACTGGGCCAAATGTGAGCACAACAAGATTCGAATATGGAGTCATTTTGAATTTTCTAAGCTTTCTGCTCTGTCGGGGGGCTAAAGATAACGGACAGCAGACAAACGCTCCAATTTAAATTCACAATTAGGACGGTGAATGAAAATTTACAGAAAAGAGCCGGTAAATCGGTAAATGCACACCCCTGGTCTCGCACGGAGGCGTTTTCTCTCCTGCCTTCTTTACTCTGTACCTCAAAGATATGCCCGCCCTCACCATGATATCAAGGTTGTCGCTTATGCCGACGACTTGATAATCATGTGTCGGGATCGTGGTATACATGTGGCCGCCTAAACGATCAGCGAGTACCTGATCACGCGAAAAAGAATATGCAAAAATGTCCGCTACCAAGTCATCGGTATCTGTCTTCAACAAGGATCCAGCCGAGCACAGCGCCCATACGGATGTCGCAAGGGATAAAGATCGTTTGCCTGCTGCTCGCTTTCCCAAACTGCTCGGTCTTGTGCTCGATCCATCGCTCAAGTTTCATAGAGACAGCGAAAAAAAAAGAAGAATCTTTCGTCAAAGCTAACTACAACCTCAATGGTCATAGGGCCGCCGGCGGTATATCACGTAGCAGCAAGGAAACTATTCTTACGACGTACAAGGCCATACTTTAGCCAGCACTGGAGTATGCTGCACTAAAATGGCAGCATATTGCATAAGAATCCTCCTGGGCCAAGATGCAATGTGTACAGATTGCCGCTCTTCGTATTGCCACCGAATAAGCAAGGAGTTTCCCAGTCGAGCACTTGCATGCTGAGACACGTTTATTACGAGTAAAGACGAGTAAAGGGCACTGTCAGCTCCAGGCCCAGCAACTATTTATCAACATTATGAAACAACCAACCACCCGTCTTGGAGAGTGCTTAACATTAACCTCATCAGAGAGAGAGAGAGAGAGAGAAAGAGAGCTATGCTCTATCTCAAACAAGATGGCAAGCGAAGAGTCCAAAGAAGCAGCGCTCCCTCTGAGTCTCTGACGTATTTGGATTACATTAGACGTCAAGTAAGCAAACCAAGTGCGCGACACAGCACCTGTCTCTTCCCGTAATCCAAAAACGTAATACATTTTCTGAAACAATACCTGTCACCTAAATAAGAGTATCTACATCAAGATGAGTATTGCAGGTATTTTCAGCGAAAATATCCCGAAAAAAAGATGGAGTATGCGGAAAAAAATGAGAACGTGAAAAACTCGATGAATTCTGTTTTCGGATTACATTAAGACAGGAGGCACGTGATTTGTGTAAGCGACGTCTCACCCTAATTCAAAAACGTCCGAGGCGCAGAGGGAGCGCTGTTTCTTTGGACTCTTCGCTTGCCATCTCGTTTGGGACAGGGAATATCAGAAAGCCATTCGCCAATACTCTTAAAATACGGCGCGATTCACAGCAAAAACGATTCAGTCTGTTGCGCGAGGAGCACACCCGATGTCATCTAGAAAATGGCAATCAACCCTATGCTGGGAATAGTACCCCCCCCCCCTGCCGCAAAGAAGAGGAAGAACTCTCCCGAACAAGGCTGGAATAACATGCAATTATTGACTAGCTGGTTATGGCAAGAAAACTTCAAAGTTGAGCATAAAATCTAATGAATCTAAGCTTCTAAACCAGCTACTCTTTCTGAGCAAGACATAGTAGTCGCGTGTTAGTAACTTGAATGCATGATCTTTCGTGTATCCGAAAAAAATTAAAAGAAAATGGAAACCAGGACATGGAAGATAAGCTCACCTGTCGTACAGACAGCCATTTCCTCAGACATGCACCGTGGAAAAAGTGTTTACATGGCGTCACTCGCGCTTCTTCCCACATCTCCATGAAACAAATAGCGCACACATCACTACGCTCTACAAAATGGAAAACTGAAAGATCATCAGGGCGGACAATAACATACTATCTAAAAAATGGTTGAGCTGCGAAATTTTTTTCAGGAACCCTTGAAATTATCATTATTGGCGCATAGGAAAAATAGATTTGACCTTTGAAGACTTTCCGCATGAAGGAACGCATTTTAGTAGAGAATTCAATATTAAGAAAACCTCCGGGTGCTTCGAATTTGTAGAGAGTTCCCATTACAACTCCTGGCTTCTATACACTCAAAGCACGATACCAGATGTGGTGTATCAGAGGGAAACCAGACCTCCAGATCAGAGTCAGAAGAGGGCCAGGAATGAAAAACGTTCACCGAATCCCACAATCACCCATGGAATTGAATCGCTGGAAAAGAATTGTCATTTTCAACTACTTGAACTCTTCCATATAATCCGAGCGAGCAAATCCCAAAGTTGACCACATCTGGGATCGTACCCTGCCCTCACCTATGCATCCCATACTTAAAGGCAGTGTTCACGATAAAAAATGTGTTTCAGTGCTCACTAGGAATGGGTAGTGGAGGGACACACTGTAACGTTGACGTCGAAAGAACGCATGAGAACGAGCCAGGGAAAGCTCCAAAAGAGCACGAAGTTGCCACTTCGAGCGCAAGGCAAACCCCAAAAGCGCAACACACGCCCACCGACGTGAACAAATAAATGCTCGAAATGGTGAGATGAGCGATGGTTTCCTATCAGAAGCCCCGTTCTTCCCTTCATTCTCAACTTATCTCTTTACTCAGGTCAGCTAGCATACATCGGCTGCCAAAGACGGAAGTTACAAGCCTCGGACAACTCGTCCACCATGCTTCCCTAGCTCAATTTTTGAGGGACCATAACTCCGTTCCCAGAAGGTCTTGTACGATTTCAGAGACATCATTGGAATCAGCATGGGGCCGTTTTCAAGATAGGTGGGAAAACAGAAAAAACGATTGCTATCGTGAACACTGCCTTTAAATGTAAGGCAGTCCGAAATTTACGAGGGATATGTGTAAGAACACTCGTAAATAGCCAGTTAAGAAAGTCTTGCACCAAATGTGAGTCAGCGATTTTTCACTTGACCGTTTGTGACATTCCAATCAAAAGCGGTAAGGCCACCGTCAGAACTGGTCAAAAAACCGACAGTCCGGGGCGGAAAAAACCGAGTTCGGTTGCATTAGCTCTGCCCGCGTGCTAGCGTGGAACACCAGTATTTACTGGGTGCACTACGGATACAAGTAGACGGTCGTTGGAGGACAAATCCAAATTTATTACATGTTCTGCACATGTAAATAAGAAAAAACCGATTAAACGAAGAACAAGATGATGAATTCCAGGCAAAAATCATTCAAATTACTAATGGGACATCGAAGACAGTAGAAGCGTTTCATTGCAGGTAATTGAGTGGATTTTCTGCACCCGTCTGTCACCGCCTCATTGCGAATCGACCGGGTGGGACTCAGTCTATCGACCAACTCTAGCAGGGGCCCAAACCATTCGGAACCCCAACCCTTCTTCCATAGAATGGCGTTTATCGGTAATCGAGAAATCAAACCGGCTTCTCACTTCACCCCTAAATGTGAAGGTGTCAGATGGTTTCACCGGCTTGGCCCCCATGTCAGATGGTGTTACCGGCTTGGGTAGGCCTTCCGCCTAGGTTCATCAACGCATCCATGCCACTTGGGGTTGAATGATTACCACGGCTGAGCTTGACCTCTTCCAAGTCACCCCTGCTATTTAATTTCCCAGTACGAACACAACAACTATTGACTGTGCAGACACCGTAAGCTATACTCTTTACTACAATAAATAACAACAAACACAGGATAACAACTATGGAAGCACGCCCAGTGCTACTTCTGACTAATCTGCAAGCCCTATGCCTAGGTGCGCGACTCTCCGTCCCTGTCAACGGAACCCGTCTGCTAGGTGTGTGCGTGGACCTTCCGTCTCTCACGACGGAACCCGTCTGCTTGGTGTGTATGCGGACTTTCCGTCTCTCACGACGGAACCCGTCTGCTAGGTGTGTATGAGGACTTTCCATATCTCTCGACGGAACCCGTCTGCTAGGTGTGTATGCGGACTTTCTGTCCCTCACGACGGATCCCGTGTGCTAGGTGTGCATGCGGACTTTCCGTCCCTCACGACGGAACCCGTCTGCCAACTCCTTCCCGAACCTGGGGAGTTTAATCCTTACACTGGCGTAAATAGTAATATGGAATCGCGGGTGGATCCTCAGTTCTTCTGCATCACTGCCACTATCGACGCATCAGACCAGCGATCGACCAGACACCAGAATGCCATACACCAGCCACGGGACACCAGCCAGCCAGACACCAGACCGCCAGACAGCAAACCGCTAGACACCAGACCGCCAGACACCAGTTCGCTAGACACCAGACCGCCAGACACCAGACCGCCAGACACCAGTTCGCCAACCACTAGATCAACCAGACATCAGCAAAACCGCCGGCACACGCACGAAGACCAATTCGCTCCGAATTGGCGCCTTATGTACGCTGTGGCGGGGTCTCGCGGGGCCTGCCCCGCCCACTGGCGCGTGAGGGCTTCCCAGCCCACTAGCCAGCGGGGGCAGCCCCGCCTCATTGAATCGCCTCTGGTCGGTGTCTTTTCCGACACTTCGGCAAAGGACAACAGCAAACAAGCCAAAAACAACAATATAGGCTAAATCAAAATACTTTACAATGTCATACAATTACTACTAAGCTATAAACAATACAATTACAACAATGGAGCTCTATAGATCACTGACAAAGGGATTTTTGGGTCCTGAAAATTTTAAACGCCTGTTGTTCTCTTCTATCTGTCCACCAGATCGTTTTAGTTTATGCAACGTTTGAACTAGACTATAAAGCCGAAACGGGTTTGTAGATTTTTTTTCCATCGCGAAAATTTTGAATTCCAGCGAAATCTTCACTATTTAGCGAGCTCAGAACCCACAACATCATACCTATGCATAGACCTACAGTGCCTCATCCTAGGACGCTTATTTTGTCAATTATCGACTTTTTTTTCGAAAACTCGATTCTCAAATTTTTGGGTTTTTCAAACAAGTGGTTGATAATTGACAAAACAAGGATCATTATATGATACAGTGACCGTTATACTTAACGCTGAAAATTGTCGCCCTAAAGCCGCTGTAGAATAAAGATATGATACAAACCCTAAATTCGATGAATTTCCTAGAAATGCGAAATTCTACAGACTCAAAGAATTTGGCGAACACGTTTTGGCGCTATGATATAAACCTCGAATATATTGAACAGCTGTCTGTAGCACGTACGAGGTGATATGATGACTTTAGACTTTTCATCAGACTCGGGTTCTGATTAGGGTACTTTCTGCCACTCTGGTACCCGTTTCGCTGTTCTACTGATCTCATGATTTCCGAAAGACTTTTGAAAAGACTCCGAGTAACTTCATCATACCACCTCGTGCGTGCTACAGACAGACGTTCAACACACTGTTCTGATGCCGAGGTTTATCGAGAGTCGAACCTGGAGACCTCAAATAGTTAAAATGTTCCATCAACTTTAACAGTCCTGTTGGATTTGAAAAAGAAAAGACATGTGACAATTTTAGCGGCTCGTAACTTCCTCATGATTTTGCAGTCAATTTCATGTCTAGTTTTTTCGAATAGTGATTAACGCCATTAGATAGAGGAAGAGCTGGGCTTCTGGATGGTAGACCACACCTGATCGAAATAGCACAGCCCGACGAGGGAGGATTCGCTGACACCAATTTGATGCAGGAGTTTCTCAACAGCTCAATATTTTCGACTTTAATAAACTGGGAAAAAGCTCTCGACTAAATCACATTTCTGGCATCTATACACTAATTTCGCCACAATTTCTAAACATTTTTTGAACCTGAGCACTCGAAAACCAGACACACTAAATCTGTGGGAAATCTGTAGAGTGAAAAAGTAATTTGCTGTACTTTTCTTCTCATGACCTCACCCTTCAACTCCTCCCTGCTAGCACGCGGCAAACGATTGATATTCTTCACAGCAGCTTGTCGAGCAGTCATAGACCCGAGCAATGTCTCCATCCTGGAATAAATTGTTTTGCAGTTGTGAGCTTCTTTCGTAGGAGGATTAAGTAGCTCACCTCCTGTATATATTGAATACCACGTGGAAGACAAGTACTGCAATAGTAGCCAAAGTCCAGTTGCCTGAAGCTTACATTATCAGCATGATTATTCAATTTTGTTCAATCATTGCAGCCAAAACCTACCAGACACAGTGAAAACGATGCCATATATAAGCACAATGAGAGCAATAGATAGCTCGAAAACCTTTGTGACCATTCGCGTCCAAAACATCAAATCATCGCTGTGTTCCCATGGTTCCGTAGAGCGTGACTGAATGATGACGATATTCTGTTACCTGTATACATAAAGTGGATAATTTCTGAAAAGTTCTCGATTTCGATTGTCACCAGCAGCAGAGCGAAATGCTATGGTGAACCAGCTCTGGTAGTAAGAACGTTTCGAGAAAAAAGTCACCATTCGCTGCAGCGGATTGTCTGATTGGATGTCCCAAACCTTAAATACCCTAGACGCGCGAGTTCGCAGGGCGCGTTGAGCTGGTTTACGCTAGGGACGCGGGGGTGCGCTGCGTCCCCTTCGATTCACCTGACCACTCAGCTGAGCCAGAGGCATGGTCAAGCAACCCGTTGGAAAAACTGCGATGATGGTTGCGATCCCCCCTCCAGCGATGCCGAAAGTGACGACCCCCCCCTCCACCACTTAGAAACTCAACGGGTCCGACCGCAGATTTCTGTCTGGTTTAACCCCTTTCCGTTTTCGTCCCCCACTTCTTCTAACTGAGACGACGTGGGGGAGAAATAAAATTTATTCTCCCCCTATGTCTTCTCACATGGGACTACGTGGAGGAACACTGCTAAAGGGTCCTACCCGACAGAAATCTGGAGATGGACCTCGTTCGAGCTGGGATCGGACCCGGCGAATGTCTGAGCATGGCCGTGCTGATTCCGCTTTTTTGCCCCGCTAGCTTTCTTTTTCCTTGAATATGATATTTTTTTTTGCTGATTATGATTATTCGACTTCTTTATTTTCCAATTTTTTTATTCAAGTCAGTGATATTTGAAAAGGTGTGCAACCCAAGTGCAAAACAAAATTAACAACAAAACATTTTAGTTAACAATATTTTCTTTATCCAACAAACGCCTAACTACTATTTGAAAAATAGGGGTTTCGAAATTTTTCGCCGTCTTTGGAAAGTGACAGCTTGCGGTAGCTAGGGGTTGGAACAAATCGCTATAAATAATTGTACTTCGATCTTAAGAGGACGATTCTTCCTCTACCTGTATGAAACAGCGGAAATCGCCCAAAAATGATTTTTTCACTTCTACCCAATTTTGCTTGCAATCAACTCAGAATCACTTCAAACGGTTTCGCACACAGTTTCAGCCCATCAGACCGGATTTTGAGCCGCTGGCCAACTAAATGTTTGTCGAAATCTGATTTTTAGGTATAGCGAACAAAAGGGTTTTCCGGACCTTCTGGTGTCTTTGGTATTGCCATCAGGTGCCGTAACTCAGTGGTTCGATAAAACACACCGGCTTAGGAGCTAGAAAAAATCAAAGCCGCGCATAGAGAAGGAGAAATTTAAAAAAAAAACTTCCCCGCTGGAATAAGTGGTGTTAAATGCTGCTTTTTTTCCAATTGACCCTTACAGCCCTGGTTTTCACTTCTAGAAGGCGGCAGTCGAGCAAAAGATGCATCTACTGAATGATTATCGAAAACTGCATTAGCTGGCTAAAAAAATGTTTTTCTGAGATTTCTCACCTCAGTGTTTTCACCTCACCAACCACGTACAATGTGAAACCTCAAAATATTTTTTTTGTAGAAAAAATCTAGTTAACGTAGTTTTCGATAACCATTCAATACGTGCATCTTTTGCTCGACTGCCGCATTCTAAAAATTAAAACCAAGGCTGAAAAGCCATTTGAAAAAAACGGCCTATTTATACCACTCTTACCAACAAAGAAATTTTTTTATTTCTCACTTTAAATGAGCGGCTCTGCTTTTATCCACTTCATTACTGGGTCTGATTTACCGAACCGCTGAGTTACGGCCAGAGCATAGTACATGACTCTGGAAGGCGCCCAAAAACCACTTTTTCGCTATTTGCACAGATTCAATTTTGCCGAGTATTTAGGTCACCAGCGGTTGACAAATCAAACTGAACAACTCATAGTTGTGTAGGAAACATTCTGTGGTGGAGCTGAGTTGAAATCGGAAAAAATCCGGCGGTGTGACCCCCCCCACTCAATTTTTCTAGTTTGGTGGCAACCCCCCCCACTTCGGAAAATTTCCAACATTGCTTGACACTGGTCAGAGGATGCGCTGATTGGTCAGCTGAACCAGATCATTCGCAGCGTAGCCGCGCGTCCCTAAGGCATCTCTCATAGTCAAAACAATTATAGGTACACGAAAATTGATAATCAGATACGGAGGCTTTCCCTACGATCGTATCCCTAACAATGGACCACTTTGAACTCAAAATGTAGTTTTGAAAAACGGTCTTATGGGTGAAGTAGAGGGGTTAGAAAGAAACAATTTGAGATTTTGAAATTTCCCTCAGTCCTCACGGGTAGATTAAAAACGACTAAAAAAAAAGAAACCAGAACGCTGAATTGGGAGGATGTAGCACAAATGTGACCTACATAGTGGCCTCAAAATCATCTGAAAAGGTTCTCCCAAAAGTTTGAAAATGAAATCTAGCTAGGTTCTTAAAGGCAGTGTTCACGATAAAAATCGCTTTCTGCTTTTCCGCCTATCTTGAAGACGGTCCCATGCTGATTCCAATGATGTTTTTGGAATCGTACAAGACCTTCTGGGAACGGAGTTATGGTCCATGAAAAATTCAGCTAGGGAAGCATTGTGGACGAGTTGTCCGAGGCTTGTAACTTCCGTCTTTTGCAGCCGATGTATGCGAGCTGACCTGAGTGAAGAGAGAGAAGTTGAGAATGAAGGGAAGAACGGGGCTCTTGATCGGAAACCATCGCTCATCTCACAATCTCGAGCATTCATTTGTTCTCGTCGGTGGGCGTGGAAAGTGCATCTGGGTTTGACGAGCTGACGGGTGTCCAACTTTGGGGCCGTAGGGGACCGTTCCAAGCTCAATTTTCTTAGCTTTTTCAACGTTAGGGTTGCGCTAGGCCCCGCAGCTGCCGATCTCCACCAAAAAATCAGACATGGTTTTTATCGTGGACACTGCCTTAAAGTTATGACTTGTTTATTGATCCCCTGAACAATGCTCGTTGCATGCAAACCACCGATCATTGCAATGAGAGAGTCAGGGTTAGCTAGCACTACACCATGGCTCATCGGGTTAGGCGTTGGATTACGAAGCAATTGAATGATGGTTAAAATACTGTTCGATCATTACTGCATTAAGGCCGACAGTAATGACATTTCTATGTGTTCATCTTACTTGTTCCAAGTTTTAGCAGTGTCTCAAGTTTTTATAGCTCTTTTCTCATATCGCGGAGGTAACGTTATATAAACGGAGAACGTTTCACATCAATGTTAGAAACTATGGAAATTTCAAGGTTTCAATAATTGCTAGAATACGTCAGAAATCTTCGCATCTGTTTTTGGAAAGGCTTTTTGCGAGAACGACAGGCCTATTGATTCTCTGACTTTACCCAAGAATTCAGTACAATGGATGATTCCGTCTGGTTTTATCCAGAGGATATTCACAAATTCCTTTCTAGCTGGCCTAATTCATTTTCCGATACACCAGACAATTTGCCTTTGAAATTCATTAAACATGTAGCCCACATCATAGTTGGACCGCTCTCATATATTTTTAATCTTTCTTTCATGCGAGCAGAGGTTCCGGATAGATGCCGTGTCGCCTTTGTCACTCCTATTTCGAAAAAACCGCCTCATAATAGCCCTGAAAACTTTAGGCCAGTAATTATTACCTCCCTTCGGTATTATCCCTCCCCCTTCGGTAGGTTGTTTGAGAAGATCCTTAAAGGCACAGTCCAACCTCAGAGGTAATTTTTGATATTTTGGTCCGGTCGCCGTATATAGCAACCCTGCCAAGCGCGAAATCTCAGTTTACTCAAAAAAGCGAAAAAAAGCTAGGAAAAAATCGGCCACGCCCCCTCGAAAGAAAAAACGGGTCACGCCCACCGGCAGGTTTCCGACCTCAATAGGGAAGAGGCGCGCGAATGATTTTATTTAAAATCTATGTTCTTCCTTTTGTTTTTGGTCTGGCTTTATATAGCGATCTGCTTCAGAATGATTACTGCGATTAACGAGAAAATACGGGCTCGAGATAACTCGTCCGCGAACTTCTACCAGTTCAAATTCAAAATATTTGAGAAGCCGTAACTCAGTTCGTAGTGAGTTCTGAGCGATTCCGGAGCCACCATTGTGATCAGCGTGAAATTTTCTCCAAGTTAGGCAAAAAACGAAAAATCGATTCTGAGCTTGGACTGTGGCGTTAAGGTGAGAATTTGTAGACATTGGGAGGACCACTCGATAATTTCGGAATCTCAACATTGTTTCTAGAAGAAAAAGTCGACGCTGACAGCCATGTTGCAATGACTTAATGAATGGACCTCACATGTGGATGAGGAAGAAGAGGTTGATGTCATCTATGTTGACTTTTCCAAGGCTTTCGACAGGGTCTCCCATTCTAAACTCATGTCCAAGCTCGCCCGAGTTGGTATTCATCCTAGAATAATAGCATGGATAAGAGCCTTCTTAAGCAATAGGTCGTTTGTTGTTCGAGTTAATTCAACTTTTTCCGATCCTAAACTCATTTGCAGTGGCGTACCGCAGGGGGGGGGGAATTTTATCCCCAATTCTATTTGATATATTTACTTATGAACTGCCACGACTAGTTACTTGTGGTAAGGTTATATGCTGTTTTTGCTGATGATTTCGAAATTTTCTCTCCTATTCAGACGGTAAGTGACAGGGAATACTTGCAAATGGCGTTGTGGAAGATTGTAAATTGGTCTAGAGACTGGAGTAAGTTGGAGGAATTCATTTGCCTTCAGTCCAACATAGCCATACAAGATCTTGTAAACAATCAGAATATCAATTTTTTTCCTTCTGCAGGCCAGCGAGTCTAGCTGTAGCTTATTGTTCCTATCAATACTGCAGGGCATTTGATTATAATTGAGCACGCTGACCCTCATCATCACCTTGCATGTGAAGCTGTAGTTAGGCGTTTGTTGGATAAAGAAAATATTGTTAACTAAAATGTTTTGTTGTTAATCGCTCCAGCCGCGAAGCGGCTGGAGAGGTTTGGTTTTGCCTGGCACTTGTGATCACTTAGATTTTGGTAAAGTAGTTAATAAAACCTGTAAAACAAATTTTCTAGAGATTTCCTTCTGGATATAAGTGAGAGAGTATAGAAGACACCCGCTGACAAAATTTGAGCCAAATCGATTGAAAATTAACAAAGTTAGATCGGCGGAAGCTTAGCTAAAATTCGCGTTTTTTCTTGTAACGCGTCCCTCGTGTCCTGTTCCTCGTCCCTCGTTCCTCGTTCCTGCCACTAGCCACTGCCAGTGGTCGCAGGCTATCAGTACATAGGGCATCTGATGACGTCATCAGGGTGTCATGTAAAGTACATAGGGCATCTGATGACGTCATCAGGGTGTCATGTAAAGTACATAGGGCATCTGATGACGTCATCAGGATGTCATGTAAAGTACATAGGGCATCTGATGACGTCATCAGGGTGTCATGTAAAGTACATAGGGCATCTGATGACGTCATCAGGGTGTCATGTAAAGAACATAGGGCATCTGATGACGTCATCAGGATGTCATGTAAAGTACATAGGGCATCTGATGACGTCATCAGGGTGTCATGTAAAGTACATAGGGCATCTGATGACGTCATCAGGGTGTCATGTAAAGAACATAGGGCATCTGATGACGTCATCAGGATGTCATGTAAAGTACATAGGGCATCTGATGACGTCATCAGGATGTCATGTAAAGTACATAGGGCATCTGATGACGTCATCAGGGTGTCATGTAAAGAACATAGGGCATCTGATGACGTCATCAGGATGTCATGTAAAGTACATAGGGCATCTGATGACGTCATCAGGGTGTCATGTAAAGTACATAGGGCATCTGATGACGTCATCAGGGTGTCATGTAAAGTACATAGGGCATCTGATGACGTCATCAGGATGTCATGTAAAGTACATAGGGCATCTGATGACGTCATCAGGGTGTCATGTAAAGTACATAGGGCATCTGATGACGTCATCAGGGTGTCATGTAAAGAACATAGGGCATCTGATGACGTCATCAGGATGTCATGTAAAGTACATAGGGCATCTGATGACGTCATCGGGGTGTCATGTAAAGTACATAGGGCATCTGATGACGTCATCAGGGTGTCATGTAAAGTACATAGGGCATCTGATGACGTCATCAGTGTGTCATGTAAAGTACATAGGGCATGTGATGACGTCATCAGTGTGTCATGTAAAGTACATAGGGCATCTGATGACGTCATCGGGGTGTCATGTAAAGTACATAGGGCATCTGATGACGTCACCAGGATGTCATGTAAAGTACATAGGGCATCTGATGACGTCATCAGGGTGTCATGTAAAGTACATAGGGCATCTGATGACGTCATCAGGGTGTCATGTAAAGTACATAGGGCATCTGATGACGTCATCAGGGTGTCATGTAAAGTACATAGGGCATCTGATGACGTCATCAGGATGTCATGTAAAGTACATAGGGCATCTGATGACGTCATCAGGATGTCATGTAAAGTACATAGGGCATCTGATGACGTCATCAGGATGTCATGTAAAGTACATAGGGCATCTGATGACGTCATCAGGGTGTCATGTAAAGTACATAGGGCATCTGATGACGTCATCAGGATGTCATGTAAAGTACATAGGGCATCTGATGACGTCATCAGGATGTCATGTAAAGTACATAGGGCATCTGATGACGTCATCAGGATGTCATGTAAAGTACATAGGGCATCTGATGACGTCATCAGGATGTCATGTAAAGTACATAGGGCATCTGATGACGTCATCACGATGTCATGTAAAGTACATAGGGCATCTGATGACGTCATCAGGATGTCATGTAAAGTACATAGGGCATCTGATGACGTCATCAGGATGTCATGTAAAGTACATAGGGCATCTGATGACGTCATCAGGATGTCATGTAAAGTACATAGGGCATCCGATGACGTCATCAGGATGTCATGTAAAGTACATAGGGCATCTGATGACGTCATCAGGATGTCATGTAAAGTACATAGGGCATCTGATGACGTCATCAGGATGTCATGTAAAGTACATAGGGCATCTGATGACGTCATCAGGATGTCATGTAAAGTACATAGGGCATCTGATGACGTCATCAGGATGTCATGTAAAGTACATAGGGCAGCTGATGACGTCATCAGTATGTCATGTAAAGTACATAGGGCATCTGATGACGTCATCAGGATGTCATGTAAAGTACATAGGGCAGCTGATGACGTCATCAGGATGTCATGTAAAGTACATAGGGCATCTCATGACGTCATCAGGATGTCATGTAAAAAACATAGGGCATCTAATGACGTCATCAGGATGTCATGTAAAGTACATAGGGCATCTGATGACGTCATCAGGGTGTCATCTTAAGTACATAGGGCATCTGTAAACGTCATCAGGGTGTCATGTAAAGTACATAGGGCATCTGATGACGTCATCAGGGTGTCATCTAAAGTACATAGGGCATCTGGTGACGTTATCAGGGTGTCATCTAAAGTACATAGGGCATCTGATGACGTCATCAGGGTGTCATCTAAAGTACATAGGGCATCTGGTGACGTTATCAGGGTGTCATCTAAAGTACATAGGGCATCTGATGACATCATCAGGATGTCATGTAAAGTACATAGGGCAGCTGATGACATCATCAGGATGTCATGTAAAGTACATAGGGCAGCTGATGACGTCATCAGGATGTCATGTAAAGTACATAGGGCATCTGATGACGTCATCAGGATGTCATGTAAAAAATATAGGGCATCTGATGACGTCATCAGGGTGTCATCTAAAGTGCATAGTGCATCTGATGACGTCATCAGGGTGTCATGTAAAGTAGATAGGGCATCTGATGACGTCATCAGGGTGTCTGTAAAGTACATAGGGCATCTGATGACGTCATCAGGATGTCATGTAAAGTACATAGGGCATCTGATGACGTCATAAGGGTGTCACGTAAAGTACATAGGGCATCTGATGACGTCATCAAGATGTCATGTAAAGTACATAGGGCATCTGATGACGTCATCAGGATGTCATGTAAAGTACATAGGGCATCTGATGACGTCATCAGGATGTCATGTAAAGGACATAGGGCATCTGATGACGTCATCAGGGTGTCATGGAAAGGACATAGGGCATCTGATGACGTCATCAGGTGTCATGTAAAGTACATAGGGCATCTGATGACGTCATCAGGGTGTCATGTAAAGTACATAGGGCATCTGATGACGCGTCATCAGGATGTCATGTAAAGTACATAGGGCATCTGATGACGTCATCAGGTGTCATGTAAAGTACATGGGGCATCTGATGGCGTCATCAGGGTGTCATGTAAAGTACATAGGGCATCTGATGACGTCACCAGGATGTCATGTAAAGTACATAGGGCATCTGATGACGTCATCAGGGTGTCATGTAAAGTACATAGGGCATCTGATGACGTCATCAGGATGTCATGTAAAGTGCATAGGGCATCTGATGACGTCATCAGGATGTCATGTAAAGTACATAGGGCATCTGATGACGTCATCAGGGTGTCGCGTAAAGTACATTGGGCATCAGGTGACGTCATCAGGATGTCATGTAAAGTACATAGGCCATCTGATGACGTCATCAGGGTGTCATGTAAAGTACATAGGGCATCTGATGACGTCATCAGGATGTCATGTAAAGTACATAGGGCATCTGATGACGTCATCAGGGTGTCATGTAAAGTACATAGGGCATCTGATGACGTCATCAGGGTGTCATGTAAAGTACATAGGGCATCTGATGACGTCATCAGGATGTCATGTAAAGTACATAGGGCATCTGATGACGTCATCAGGGTGTCATGTAAAGTACATAGGGCATCTGATGACGTCATCAGGGTGTCATGAAAAGTACATAGGGCATCTGATGACGTCATCAGGATGTCATGTAAAGTACATAGGGCATCTGATGACGTCATCAGGATGTCATGTAAAGTACATAGGGCATCTGATGACGTCATCAGGGTGTCATATAAAGTACATACGGCATCTGATGACGTCATCAGGGTGTCATGGCATCCGATGACGTCATCAGGGTGTCATGTAAAGTACATAGAATCTGATGACGTCATCAGGGATGTCATGTAAAGTACATAGGGCATCTGATGCCGTCATCAGGGTGTCATGCTAAGTACATAGGGCATCTGATGACGTCATCAGGGTGTCATGCAAAGTACATAGGGCAACTGATGACGTCATCAGGATGTCATGTAAAGTACATAGGGCATCTGATGACGTCATCAGGATGTCATGTAAAGTACATAGTGCATCTGATGACGTCATCAGGGTGTCATGCTAAGTACATAGGGCATCTGATGACGTCATCAGGATGTCATGTAAAGTACATAGGGCATCTGATGACGTCATCAGGATGTCATGTAAAGTACATAGGGCATCTGATGACGTCATCAGGATGTCATCTAAAGTACATAGGGCATCTGATGACGCCATCAGGATGTCATCTAAAGTACATAGGGCATCTGATGACGTCATCAGGATGTCATGCAAGGTACATGGGGCATCTGATGACGTCATCAGGGTGTCATCTAAAGTACATAGGGCATCTGATGACGTCATCAGGATGTCATGTAAAGTACATAGGGCATCTGATGACGTCATCAGGGTGTCATGTAAAGTACATAGGGCATCTGATGACGTCATCAGGGTGTCATGTAAAGTACATAGGGCATCTGATGACGTCATCAGGATGTCATGTAAAGTACATAGGGCATCCGATGAAGTCATCAGGATGTCATGTAAAGTACATAGAGCATCTGATGACGTCATCAGGATGTCATGTAACGTACATAGGGCATCTGATGACGTCATCAGGGTGTCATGTAAAGTACATAGGGCATCTGATGACGTCATCAGGGTGTCATGTAAAGTACATAGGGCATCTGATGACGTCATCAGGGTGTCATGTAAAGTACATAGGGCATCTGATGACGTCATCAGGGTGTCGCTAAAGTACATAGGGCATCTGATGACGTCATCAGGGTGTCATGTAAAGTACATAGGGCATCTGATGACGTCATCAGGATGTCATGTAAAGTACATAGGGCATCTGATGACGTCATCAGGGTGTCATGTAAAGTACATAGGGCATCTGATGACGTCATCAGGGTGTCATGTAAAGTACATAGGGCATCTGATGACGTCATCAAGGTGTCATGTAAAGTACATAGGGCATCTGACGTCATCAGGGTGTCATGTAAAGTACATAGGGCATCTGATGACGTCATCAGGGTGTCATGTAAAGTACATAGGGCATCTGATGACGTCATCAGGATGTCATGTAAAGTACATAGGGCATCTGATGACGTCATCAGGTGTCATGTAAAGTACATAGGGCATCTGATGACGTCATCAGGGTGTCATGTAAAAATTACATAGGGCATCTGATGACGTCATCAGGATGTCATGTAAAGTACATAGGGCATCTGATGACGTCATCGGGTGTCATGTAAAGTACATAGGGCATCTGATGACGTCATCAGGCTGTCATGTAAAGTACATAGGGCATCTGATGACGTCATCAGGGTGTCATGTAAAGTACATAGGGCATCTGATGACGTCATCAGGATGTCATGTAAAGTACATAGGGCATCTGATGACCTCATCAGGGTGTCATCTAAAGTACACACGCCATCTGATGACGTCATCAAGGTGTCATGTAAAAATTACATAGGGCATCTGATGACGTCATCGGGGTGTCATGTAAAGTACATAGGGCATCTGATGACGTCATCAGGGTGTCATGTAAAGTACATAGGGCATCTGATGACGTCATCAGGATGTCATGTAAAGTACATAGGGCATCTGATGACGTCATCAGGATGTCATGTAAAGTACATAGGGCATCTGATGACGTCATCAGGATGTCATGTAAAGTACATAGGGCATCTGATGACGTCATCAAGGGTTGTCATGTAAGTACATAGGGCATCTGATGACGTCATCAGGGGATGTCATGTAAAGTACATAGGGCATCTGATGACGTCATCAGGATGTCATGTAAAGTACATAGGGCATCTGATGACGTCATCAGGATGTCATGTAAAGTACATAGGGCATCTGATGACGTCATCAGGGTGTCAAAGTACATAGGGCATCTGATGACGTCATCAGGGTGTCATGTAAAGAACATAGGGCATCTGATGACGTCATCAGGATGTCATGTAAAGTACATAGGGCATCTGATGACGTCATCAGGGTGTCATGTAAAGTACATAGGGCATCTGATGACGTCATCAGGGTGTCATGTAAAGTACATAGGGCATCTGATGACGTCATCAGGGTGTCATGTAAAGTACATAGGGCATCTGATGACGTCATCAGGGTGTCATGTAAAGTACATAGGGCATCTGATGACGTCATCAGGGTGTCATGTAAAGTACATAGGGCATCTGATGACGTCATCAGGATGTCATGTAAAGTGCATAGGGCATCTGATGACGTCATCAGGGTGTCATGTAAAGTACATAGGGCATCTGATGACGTCATCAGGGTGTCATGTAAAGTACATAGGGCATCTGATGACGTCATCAGGATGTCATGTAAAGTACATAGGGCATCTGATGACGTCATCAAGGTGTCATGTAAAGTACATAGGGCATCTGATGACGGCATAAGGGTGTCATGTAAAGTACATAGGGCATCTGATGACGTCATCAAGATGTCATGTAAAGTACATAGGGCATCTGATGACGTCATCAGGGTGTCATGTAAAGTACATAGGGCATCTGATGACGTCATCAGGGTGTCATGTAAAGTACATAGGGCATCTGATGACGTCATCAGGGTGTCATGTAAAGTACATAGGGCATCTGATGACGTCATCAGGGTGTCATGTAAAGTACATAGGGCATCTGATGACGTCATCAGGGTGTCATGTAAAGTACATAGGGCATCTGATGACGTCATCAGGGTGTCATGTAAAGTACATAGGGCATCTGATGACGTCATCAGGATGTCATGTAAAGTGCATAGGGCATCTGATGACGTCATCAGGGTGTCATGTAAAGTACATAGGGCATCTGATGACGTCATCAGGGTGTCATGTAAAGTACATAGGGCATCTGATGACGTCATCAGGATGTCATGTGTAAAGTACATAGGGCATCTGATGACGTCATCAAGGTGTCATGTAAAGTACATAGGGCATCTGATGACGGCATAAGGGTGTCATGTAAAGTACATAGGGCATCTGATGACGTCATCAAGATGTCATGTAAAGTACATAGGGCATCTGATGACGTCATCAGGGTGTCATGTAAAGTACATAGGGCATCTGATGACGTCATCAGGGTGTCATGTAAAGTACATAGGGCATCTGATGACGTCATCAGGGTGTCATGTAAAGTACATAGGGCATCTGATGACGTCATCAGGATGTCATGTAAAGTACATAGGGCATCTGATGACGTCATCAGGGTGTCATGTAAAGTACATAGGGCATCTGATGACGTCATCAGGGTGTCATGTAAAGTACATAGGGCATCTGATGACGTATCAGGATGTCATGTAAAGTACATAGGGCATCTGATGACGTCATCAGGATGTCATGTAAAGTACATAGGGCATCTGATGACGTCATCAGGGTGTCATGTAAAGTACATAGGGCATCTGATGACGTCATCAGGGTGTCATGTAAAGTACATAGGGCATCTGATGACGTCATCAGGGTGTCATGCAAAGTACATAGGGCATCTGATGACGTCATCAGGATGTCATGTAAAGTACATAGGGCATCTGATGACGTCATCAGGGTGTCATGTAAAGTACATAGGGCATCTGATGACGTCATCAGGGTGTCATGTAAAGTACACAGGGCATCTGATGACGCCATCAGGGTGTCATGTAAAGTACATAGGGCATCTGATGACGTCATCAGGATGTCATGTAAAGTACACAGGGCATCTGCTGACGTCATCAGGGTGTCATGTAAAGTACATAGGGCATCTGATGACGTCATCAGGGTGTCATGCAAAGTACATAGAGCATCTGATGACGTCATCAGGGTGTCATGTAAAGTACATAGGGCATCTGATGACGCCATCAGGGTGTCATGTAAAGTACATAGGGCATCTGATGACGTCATCAGGATGTCATGTAAAGTACACAGGGCATCTGCTGACGTCATCAGGGTGTCATGTAAAGTACATAGGGCATCTGATGACGTCATCAGGGTGTCATGCAAAGTACATAGGGCATCTGATGACGTCATCAGGATGTCATGTAAAGTACATAGGGCATCTGATGACGTCATCAGGGTGTCATGCAAAGTACATAGGGCATCTGATGACGTCATCAGGATGTCATGTAAAGTACACAGGGCATCTGCTGACGTCATCAGGGTGTCATGTAAAGTACATAGGGCATCTGATGACGTCATCAGGGTGTCATGCAAAGTACATAGGGCATCTGATGACGTCATCAGGATGTCATGTAAAGTACATAGGGCATCTGATGACGTCATCAGGGTGTCATGCAAAGTACATAGGGCATCTGATGACGTCATCAGGATGTCATGTAAAGTACACAGGGCATCTGCTGACGTCATCAGGGTGTCATGTAAAGTACATAGGGCATCTGATGACGTCATCAGGGTGTCATGTAAAGTACATAGGGCATCTGATGACGTCATCAGGGTGTCATGTAAAGTACATAGGGCATCTGATGACGTCATCAGGGTGTCATGTAAAGTACATAGGGCATCTGATGACGTCATCAGGATGTCATGTAAAGTACACAGGGCATCTGATGACGTCATCAGAACGTCGTGCCAAGTGCATAAAGCATCTGGTGACGTCATCAGGACGTCGTGCCAAGGTGGTGCCAAGTGCATAGGGCATTTTCTGACATCATCAGGACGTCGTGGAAAGTGAGTAGCGCTTCATTTTTAGCGTGCGCATCAAGTTTGTTGCTTACTGATTATTATAGCAATCCATGCTATTCGAAAATTATTGAAGATTTTTCAGGGATATTACTTCGTAATATCAATAAAAAGTGAACAATTCTATCAAAAAGGGGTCTTCCAAGCAAAAGAGGTTTGGTTGGCGTCAGAAACGTTCCAACAAAAAGGGAACAATAGGTAAGTAGAATGAGGAGAGTCTACAAAAAGTGAACAATATTTTCTGAGACTGATTTTCCTGGCCGATACTTCTTAACAGCAAAAACAAACCGTTGTGGTACTTCTAGAGGAAGAGTTCAATGGTTTCAAGAATGGACTTCTATTCGTTGATGAGAATATAAGAAAATATTCTCATTAGATGATGCACTTTGGTTTCGCTTTCTGGTAGCAGCTGGAGCTCACCGTCCGTCTGTGTTTTTGGCATCATCTTCTATTCTGATGGTAAGTATTAGGTTTACATGCACATACTTTTTAACGGTTCTCGTGTAGTCAAGACGAGTTTTGGAACCACAGAGTGCTTCCGTGTAGAACACCGCAACGGTTTGTTTTGCTGTTAAGAAGTATCGGCCAGGAAAATCAGTCTCAGAAAATATTGTTCACTTTTTGTAGACTCTCCTCATTCTACTTACCTATTGTTCCCTTTTTGTTGGAACGTTTCTGACGCCAACCAAACCTCTTTTGCTTGGAAGACCCCTTTTTGATAGAATTTTGTTTTGCATTTAAGTCGAAACTTTTTCAAATATGACTGACTTGAGTAAAAAAAGTGAAAAATAAAGCAGTCCAATAATCATAACACTATGTAACAAATTTTCACTTTTTTCTGTTCCTGGGTTGAAATCGTGTTTTCCTAGTCTGTTGGGTCTAGAACAGACAGGAAATCATTGTTATCTCAGGAAAACTTCGCTTTTGTGACCAGGACAATGAAATTTGGAAAATCGCGTGTTTATGTGAGACAATTCTTGTTCCTGGCTTTTATATTTCAGTTGCTTATGTCTAATGTATGTGGGAAATGACTTCTTTAAAGACACAGTCCAACCTCAGAATCGATTTTTTGTTTTTATGCCCATCTTGGAGAAAATTTCACGCTGACCACAATGGTGTCTCCAGAATCGCTCAGAACTCACTACGAACTGAGTTACGGCTCCTCAAGAATTTCAATTTTGAACGGCTAGAAGTTCGCGGACGAGTTGTCTCGAGCCTGTATTTTCTCGTTATTCGCAGCCATCGTTCTGAAGCAGGCCGCAATATAAAGCCAGACCGAAAACAAATCGAAGAACATGGGTTTTTAATATTATCTTATCATTCGCGCCTCTCTTCCCTATTGAGATGGGAAACCTGCCAGTGGGCGTTGCCCATTTTTTTCTTTAAAGGGGGCGTGGCCGACTTTTTCCTAGCCTTTTCTCGGTTATTTGAGCGAATTGAGATTTCGCGCTTGGCAGGGTTGCTAAAGGCGGCGACCGGACCATAATATCAAAAATTACCTCTGAGGTTGGACTGTGCCTGTAAGCACAAACTTTGCTTACACGACGACAGCACGGAGAAAACTCGTTTTTTTTTTGTTAAAATAGAGAGATTTTTATTCATTTTCGGACTAAGATTAGGTGAAAACAAAAAATGCACAAGGAATTGAAAAACACACTCGGAAACCACTCAACAAGGTTTAGAAATGTGTAAATTTTCTAGATTTACGATTGTACTGTGAATCACTCTCCCGAAGTTGCACCCAAATGTAGTCCCCCTCATGGTTTCGTTATACTGTCCTAGGTAACGACGTTCAAAGTCCTATATATCTTGATGAAAGGGCTCGCCTTGCTCGTTGAAATGGTTAAGCTGCGAATCAATGGAATGGACTTTCAGAGACATTCTGCATCCCATTTTGGCGTAATTCATTATGAAAGTGCACCAACTCCACATAGCTTTCAGCTTTGCGATCACCTAGGAAGCCGTGAACAACTGCAACAAAATTGATCCAAGCCGTTCTCTCCGTGCTGTTCAAGAGCTTTGCGAAATCCTCACATTTTATGATCCTCTTGACCTGTGGTCCGACGAATATACCAGCCCTGACCTTAGCCTCGGACAGAGACGTTAATAAAGACACTATAAAGAAAACATGATTGGGGACTACATTTGAATGCAACTTCGAGAGAGTGATTCACAGTACAATCGTAAATCTAGAGAATCTAAACATTTCTAAACCTTGTTGAGTGCTTTCCGACTGTGTTTGTCTATTCCTTGTGCATTTCTTGTTTTTATCTGATCGTAATGCCGCAAATGAAAAACTTTCTATTTTCACAAAAAAAAACGGGTTTTCTTCGTAATGTTGTAGTGTAAGCGAAGTTCGTTCTCAACGAAGTCATTTTTTCCATATACTTTGGACATAAGCGATTGAAATATAACACTTATAAGCCAGGAACAAAAATCGTGTTACATAGTGTAATCAGCAAAAAAAAATTATCATACTCAAAAAGAAAGTGGACGGGCTAAAAAGCGGAATCAGCGCGGCCATGCTCAGACATTCGCCGGGTCCGACCTCAGCTCGAACGAGGTCTATCCCCAGATTTCTGTCGGGTCGGACCCTTTAGCATTGTTCCTCCACGTAGTCCCGAGTGAGAAGACATGGAGAAGGGGCAAGTATTCAGGATATAAACTGAAAAGAGCAGGCGATAAAACTCCTTGAGGTACGCCGGCCGCAATAGGAATGCTATTAGGGACGTCACCCTGAAATAGCACGTTTGCTCGACGTCCTTTTGTGAAGGCGGTTATCCACCGCTTCTGCCAGGGCGGAATGGTAGAATTCAGCAGATTCTCTGAGAATATGCCGAGATTGACAGTATCGAACGCCTTTGTTAGGTCGAGTGCCACACCAACAGTGCGCTGGGGTTTTTTTGTCATTGAAGCCGTCCAGAACGTAGCTCACAATTTCCAACAAGGCCGTAGTAGTGGAATGTAATTTACGGAAACCATGTTGATGCTGTTGTTTTGTATTATGCTAGGAAAGCTCCTCCACAACCAGTTTTTCAGCAATTCTGGCGATAGGTGAGAGAATGCTGATTGGTCGGTAGCCATTCGCCGTAGATGTGTACATGTTTATTACGGGTCCGGTCTGCATAGTTAATTTACATAGAGCAGCAAGTAATGAATAAATAGAACGTGAAACTTATACAATAGTAAAAGGCCAGAAAACGGCTAAGACATCCACAGCCATCAAGTACTGATCCAAGAGACGTTTAAACGCAGGCAGCCTTGTAGGGAGACTGCACCTTTTTTTTTCTTTTTGGCTCTATTAACAAAGAAATGGTGCCTCAAACTTTTCTTGGCTCTGTTACGAACGAGCTTAAAGGCAGTGTTCACGATAAAAAATGTGTTTCAGTTTCCACTAGGAATGGGTAGTGGAGGGGCACAATGTAACGTTGACGTCGAAAGAACGCATGAAAACGAGCCAGGAAAAGCTCCAAAAGAGCCCGAGGTTGCCACTTCTAGCGCAAATCAAACCCCAAAAGTGCAACACACGCCCACCGAAGTGAACAAATGAATGCTCAAGATAGTGAGATGAGCGATGATTTCCAATCATTTGGCCCGTTCTTCCCTACATTCTCAACTTCTCTCTTTACTCAGGTCAGCTCGCATAGATCGGCTGCAAAAGACGCAAGTTACAAGCCTCGGACAACTCGTCCACCATTTTCCCTTGCTCAATTTTTGAGGGGCCATAACTCCATTCCTTGAAGGTCTTGTACGATTTCAGAGACATCATTGGAATCAGCGTGGGGCCGTTTTCAAGATAGGCGGGAAAACAGAAAAACAATTTTCATCGTGAACACTGCCTTTAAAACTGCTACCTCTTGTGGTCCCTTTCCGGTTTTTTGGCGGATTTCGTCAGGTTAGGGTTCACTGAATGGCATTTTACCTACCGTAACCCATTGTCTGGGTCATTTTTGATCTACCCGTGAGGACTGAGTGAAATTTTTTAATCTTGAATCGTTTTTTCAATCTTGAATAGCCCTCTACAACTCTCAAAAGACAGTTTTTGAAAACTCCACTTTGTGCTTGCAGTCATCCCTTGTAAGTCGCGTATCCGAAACAAGTTTCTCGGGTTTAGGAGAAAACTGAGGAACGTATGTATGGCGTTTGAAATAATTTCTCGTGTTGTCAAGGTACATAGATTCTTCCCACTTCTTCAAACTCAGCGTATTTAGAACTAGAGGGGGGAGTATAAAAATCCCATACCCCAAAGCTGAAACTGGAATCCGTGCCCACACATTTACAGTTCGTGCTGGCGCTGCTAATGTTTCGTTGAAGAGTACCATAGATCTCCCGCCCTCGCAATTTCAGTCTTTCAAACGAATGGCTTCTAAAGTCATCCTCGCGTATTAGACATGTGTACTCCAGGCTGCATTCATTGGTTTCACTAGTTTCGCTTCTACTGTGTAATTCAAATAAGATTTCGCAGCCTTTACTTTATATTGTTTTCATTCTCGAACGCCTGTCTTGAACAGCATAATGAATTATTATTATAGTCCTCACCGAAAGCGCGGTACGCGCGGGATAAGCGGTGGACCATAGTTGTTTCCCGCGCGAGAAACAGCTATGAACACGCGAGAAACACTTCAGTGGCACCGGCAAGGCAATGCGGGTTGAAGTTGGGCCACAACTGTGACATTAACAGAAATTCCTGGCTTGCGTATGCGTGTACGGTAGCCAAGGATAGTCCTAGAAAAATTTATATTGGAGTAATTCCTAGAAATATCTATGCTGGAGTGGACCTAAACTGAGAGGCGAGTATTGATTCAAACGTTGAATCCGCCATGACGGTTTGGGCGGTGACGCTATGGAGGTGCTGGATGGGCGGCAATCGCGTCTCGCGCGTGCCGCACGGTGAAAACTTTCACAGTCCACCGCGCTTCCCGCGCTTGCGCTGAGTATTATGAAAGATGCCTAATGCATATTAGCTAAACGCGATCTGCTCAAACGCGAATGAAGGGTATGATCCGTGCCATTTTTGTGGAAAAGCTATGTGACGCAATAATATCCAATTGACAGTCATTACCACCTCAATTTGCGTATGCCACGCACAGTTGACGCAGCACTCTGCATGTATACGCATGTGGCGCGCCTTCTCTAAGTCCTGCGTGAAATGTTTACCAAACAAGCAATTCTGCGTCGTCCACACCTGCGTCGCCCCTACAAAAATGACATGGACGACATATTCATACGGTTTTAACCTTATCTTCAGGAACGCAGCGGTTATTTCGCTCTTGAGAGTTTCTCCATTCCTACCATTGCGTTCTCTCCGAAACAACTCCTCGGTTTTTATGATAAAGCCATATATTATAGCCTCCGGAACTGGGAGAGGAGATCTACGGGAGAAATAGACGCTGTGGAGGAACTACAGTAGGTATATTGTACTAAGGATGAACGAATGAAGATGATGAGGTGAACTACAGGAGTGATCGCCGCTCTGCAGCCGCGACGCGAACCGTTATTCCGTCCTTTCAAATGTACTGTACGCAAGAAACACCTACAAAACAACAGGGTGGCGCCAGACATTCGTCAGGATCATTGACATGCTTAGACAAAAGTATTAACAATGTTGCTGGTATAAAAGGCTTCTCATCTCACAGTGTGCCTCAATCGGCTCTTCGGAGCCGGACCTGAAAGGTGGCTTCGAGTCACTCACCAGAAGATCCACCGGATACCGGAGGATAATTTTTGTCGCCAAGGGGAGGGGGCTCCTCACGGCTCGGGGGGGGGGGGGGGAGATGGTACCCAACTGTGGGGCCATCTCCCCACGGTCCACGGTAGGACACCCCACTGCTAACCCTGGTGGTGGGAAGACACCCCCCTCTGGGCTTCGGGGTCCGCTGTGTGAACCCGGAAACAGTGTATCCCTGTAAAAACACGTTAGGTTACCGCCTAGTAGGCGCCTACACCGGAATTTGAAGTTCCCTCCAAAATCGAGTTCTGTTCATCTGCTGTGCTAGTATGCCTGTAAAAACATGTTAAGTTTCGGTCATCTACAGGAGAATTCCGTTCATCTAAAGCTGATAACACTATATCCTCCGAATAAGTTCAGTAGATGACCTCTTCCAGTGTCGAAGGCAGTGTCGCGGCTTCCCAGAATTATGATATAGACGATATAAACTTCTTTCTCAACAACCAACCTCTACCATTCCGATGGCGTACTGAACCATTGAAGATGCAGCTCGAACGGTCGTGAGCACACAGTTGGAAACGATTATAACACACCTGAGAATTGAGAAAGCATGAAAAACCATAAGTTAACACTAGGTATCCCAATACACCAAATAGAAGATAATGTCAAAGCTTGGCGCCCTCCTTTTTTTCATTGATTGCGCCGAACATACCACTTCGTTGTGATAGAGATTTAAACACGATTTGGTTCTATACAACTACTTGCGGAGTCAGCCGAACTCCTAATATGTTTGGATCTTCGCAGAAGAATCTGGTGCCACCACGATAAAATTTTAGTTTTGTTCAGCCTCGGGCAGAGATTGGGCACGACAGCGAGCAACGAAAGCACGCATCCTTTCATATTGATATGCGCGCCGTCGCGGCAAATATGCAGAAACGTACACGAAATGTTTCGCTTGGTACGCTAAGAAGCAAAAATGTTCAAGGTCAAGAAACGCATACCACAAGTCGATAGGGAGAAATGCCGTTATTGCACAGGCCATGGTGATTGGAGCAACAAAAAGATGGGCGGCCAGCAGTAAACATCGTACATGGCGACCTCGAGTTGCGGATGGTGAAGCAGCAAGGGAAAGCATCTGAGGCTCCAGTAACTCATACAACGACTGCAGAAGAGCTGACATTACTGAAAAAAGGTAACCATACTTAAGTTGAAATTACCATAAGTAGACACCAACAAGCGTAGCTCCTACTAAAACCTGTAACTAACCAATAAATAGAACGAGTCCGAGCAAGAATGCTTTCTGTTCCGTTTTCATGCCCAGCAGACCAGTTTGAAGACACAGCAAGACAAGCGTCAACGCCTCCGTGTATCTGTAGTTTCCTGATTTAGTTAAACAAAACGGAACAGGTTTGAACTGTAGCTTCCCGACTCGTAGAATCGTGATTTCAAAGCAACTATCGGGAAAACAACGTGAGGAGATACAGCTTGCAACGTCCCCAGGTTGTTCTCAAGCGATCATGTAAGGGCGTGGTGTTTAGTAAACCCCGTGGCCTGCTGAGGCCCGCCCTGCTACTACCGGCACGGTCGATAAGCATGTCATACATTGCACACTGATGGTCAACCCCCCTTGTATACGACGTGGTCCATATATGTGCAATACGTCGATGACGGGGGGGGGGCGTAGGGGTGTGAAATAAAAACGTCTGATGGGCGGCCGTGTGCCAACCGAAAATGAAAGATTGCGTATAACTAGGATGCTATCCACGCTGCTTCCTCCATTTCTTCACTATATTTCTCTGGACAAGTCCCTATTGCACAGCTGGCACCGGCGTGGTCCAGTCGGCCTCATCGGGTGTTTCCACTTCATTTTCAATCCATTCAATACGTACCAATCAGGTTGATCTTATCTGATCGGCCAACCATGACAGGGGCGTCATGTAGTGTTCGCGCAATCATTTTGGTCTGATGAATGGACGGTGCTGCGACGGTAGATCACTCCGCGCGAATCGAAGCTCTATTCTGCAGTGAGGTCGCCAACCCCGCACGGCCAGCCACCTTGTCCATGCGTCAGACTGAAACGAAAGCGGAAACCATATATCACGAGTTTCCTGAAAGATGGGAGTGGCGTTTATCACACCCGTTCGAGAAGACAGTCTAGGCTTTTGTCCTGTCGCTGTCGTCCCTCTCAACTCAATAATCCTACGGAGCTGATGTTGAAAGAAGATCTAGGTCTGTGCAATCAGGCCCTAAGGTCCCCGTCATGGTCGGCCGAAAGCCGGATTGCGCCGTCCCCTCTCGTCCCTAGTGATCCTGTGCCGTCCTTTCCCAGCCGTAGTGATCCAGCGCCGTCCTCCCACGTCCCTAGTGGTCGGCTGCATGCCTATCGACTACTAGGCTGGCGCACTCGAGCGCAATGCGGACGGCGCATTCCGGCGAAAACGAGGGGAATAGGCACACGTATCGATCGGGATGGCCACGGATGGGACAGGCGGGATCAGTCGGGTTTTTCCAACCTGAGTGAGCAATGCATTGCGCAAGTATCAAACCGGGTAACTACAGCCTATCGGCCGACTTTGACGGGGGCCTGACGTGTGGTCTTCCCAAAATCTGAGATGTAATGAGGCAAAGAACACCACTCTCGACAATTCACCACATTTCATAGCTTTAAAGGTTAGCCCTTGTCTATTCTTGAATACGGTTAGTTATATACTTATTCATTCAACTAACAGTGTTTTTGTTGTTCTGTGTTTCCATTTCGGTTCACTAGACTACCGCTCAGTTATTTCTCGATTTTTTGACAAGGTTTCCCGAACTGTTGGTCACTGCACTCCTACGACGCAAAATTAAATTACGTCACATACCCTCTATAAAACGTCGTAATTCACATCACTCAAGGCGCGAGCGGCGCGCGCGATGCCTCCGCCTCCGTCTGCTCTCCGCTCTCTCACTGTCTCTAACCTCCGCTCCGCAACAGCACGTGTAGGAACCAAGTGAATTTCGCCGTTTTATAGCCTGTACGGTTCTGGAAAGAGTGCAGCTTGAATCGCAGATAATCAGGAATTGATAGCGAGCAGGTAATACGAATGGGAAAATGGAGGTCTTCGTAAGACTTTTCAGGCCAACGGCTGTCAATCTGAATGATCCAGAAAGTGAAACTGGAGAAATTTTGTTTAATATGAATGATACCTCTGTCGCATCGTTTTTTTTTGGGTTCCGTACTGCAACACTCCTATAGGAGATTGGAAAGGATCTTGCTCTCTCCTAACATATCATTGATTGAAGCTCTCGATGTATCCTCTGGGATTCCTGGGTCCTTCACGAATTTTACTTTTGTTTACTCCTATGCTTCAAGTACAGTTATTGGCCTTTTCGGTGGTGCATTACTACATCTGCATACTGTCAACATGAGTAGGAAAGGATCCTGGTCATTTCGGTATATGGGTAGGCCACAGCAATGCGCTAGCATGGCAGACAATCTTCTTCTTCTTCTTGGCAGCCAAATCGAGGGTTTTGTCATAGGTGGAGAAACTGGGCGACCAGTAGGTGGATTCGTCCATAGATACATCGTGGTCCGACAGACAAAAAGCCTTCGAATCCACAAGATTAACGTTTAACAAAGTTGAAATGCGATTTATAGAAGGAACGAAGGAATAAATTCTTAATTGTAGCCACGAACCCAGAATGAGCCAACACATGTCCATGATCACGACGTCCGCCAATAACCAATTGAGCTCCGTCTACAACCCATTTACACACGAAGGAAACAGTCAAAGCCAGAGCAAGAAGAGAAATCGGTGTATTCGTGCTTTCAGCAATACTTGCAAGGAGTGCTGGTCCCGCTTCCCGCCAAGAGCGACCCTGTAAAAATGAACCATTCAAAATCCAAAAAGGGTATGACGCGCGGTTTGAGACCTCAAATGGGGGTCTGAGCTTCGACGGTCTGGGAGGGGATTCGCGGAGGGGCTATGAGGATCGATAAAATGGGCAGGCACACCCTCTCCCTTCTCCGGTCGCTCATGAACAGTAGAGTGGTAAAATACACGAAAATTGTATGATCATTAGTAGTACTATTATGACGACAAGACTGCAATGTAACAAAAATACTTAATACTGTTAAAGTACTGAATAGCAATAAATATGCAAGTATAATAGAAGTTAAAACGGTAAAGCACAATTGAGCACAATCTCTCTCGCACAATTTGTTCCCTTTTAAGGACACAATAGTATTTCACGCCTTGCTATATGGTCGAGTATTTTTACTACTATGTACAAAGGTGATTTACGAGAATAACTCGTGATTAAAACGTACTAAGTCAGGAGCGGAAAACGACTAGGGTGGACACTTCAACACTAGAGCTCAAAACGACTAAGGGAGATGTGTTGCCAGAAACCATTGAACAGCGTTGCTTCTGAACGCATAGTTTGAAAAAATCCCGTACAGGATACGGGGTGTGGTATAGATATCCACACCGGGGCGTCTGAGCTCCGAAGATAAACCAAGTGAGCCATTCTGAATGCGGGAGCACACTGTTAAAAGTCATTTTTTGCGAAGAACTTAGAGTAAAGGTCAAAATCATAACAAGGTTTTCCTAAGACTAAATATGAATATTGCAACAAAACATAGATCAAACTCCTGTTAGCGGGTCTGAGAAAATCAAAAAAAAAGATCTATCAACGCTTCTGAGGTGGTCTCAGAAGATCGTAAAACATTTGCTCTTGGGGGGGGGGGAGGGGGTCTGAGTACAATTGGCCTTGTCCACACATCGTGCCGTACCCTGATCCCACAATCAGCAAAAAGGGAGTACATTCTACTCATTGGGCTAGCAAGTCGTTAGATTATCCTGAGCAATGGAAACTCTGAAGACGCTTAACCCATTCACGACCGCGTGTCCCACCGGTGGGACACGCGTTGACTACCACTTCGGACCGCGTGTCCCACCGGTGGGACACTGTTTTCAAAAATCGATTTCTCCGCCGCATGGAGGAATTTTTGAATCTATTTATGGTCAATGTATTTACCCATTCTAGAGTCGACTATAAACTTCGTGGTCCGCTGGCAGCTTCACCGCTACAATATATCTGACCCTTCGAATGCAGCAAGGTCGAAAACCGCAATTATGAGTACAGATCGCAATTTTACACGCAATTAATGGCAAAATTCTCCTTTTTGCTATTACTCGAGTAACAATTCCTACTTCTAAGAGTTTTCAGATCGTATAGCACTATTTAATATATCACAGAAACTTGATTACTGATACTCCCGCGTAGAGAATCGGCTTTCCTTCGCCCGTATTCTGTTCACAGAAATTTTTTATGCAAAGATCACCAATGTTGAGATCATTAGGGCCTTTTTTGAAAGTCCTGCTTTTTACGGTTGGTGTACCATCGTAGGCCGGGGCTTCAACTTCGGTGAAAACTACCTTGGAGAGTAGCGGACGAGAAAAATGGGGACGTGGCAGAGCAGAAAACGAGAGAAAACTTATAAAACGATTCTTACACTAATCATTAATTGTCAATTTGTAATAATGGAACCATTTTCTACGTCTGAATGTAAAAAACAAATATGCTTTTCAAAAAAAATCTCTTCCTAGAAGGTGCCGAACCTGGGGGGTGGGGGGGGGGGGGGGTAGCCGAGAAAAAGAATGGCCAAGATCTAAGAAAAAAGCCATTTCCATCAGCATTACCTCTCAATATAAAATTTGGGGAGTATTTTCTACGCCTAGATGTCGAGAAGAATGTTAAAAATGTTCACTACAAAAAAAATTCGCGTCGGAATGCGATTGACCGCAAGAGCGATGGAGTAGCTAAAGCAAAATTAGTGCAAATCTGAAAAAATATCATTTCACTAAGCATTTCCTGTCAATTTAAGAACAGAAGAATGTCTAACATGGTAATCTACGATAATTAATATTTCAAACCGCTAGAATTCAACGAACTCACGTGATTTTGTGGATGTTCTTATCTACACAGTTGAAAATTTAGGAGGCCGTTTCTCTGGAAGGAAAGAGTTATGGAAGCTGAAACTTTGGCATCATGATTTTGACGTCGACAGTCGTACGATAAACAAAAAAAAAACAAAAATCAATTTTTTGGTGGCGTGCCATTCGAGCAAAAGTGGCCCACCGGTGGGACACTGTATAAGGTGACGCAATATTGCACGCGGTCCGAACGTGCAGCCACCCAAAATTAGGCGTGGTCGTGAATGGGTTAAAGGCACAGTCCAACCTCAGAACCGATTTTTCGTTTTTCTACTTGACGTGAAGAAAATTTCACGCGAATCACAGTGGTGCCACAAGAATTGCTCAGAAGTCACTACAAAAGGAGTTATAGTCCCTCAAAGGTTTTGAATTTGAACGGCAATAAGTTCGCGGACGAGTTGTCTCGAGCCTGTTCTTTCTCGTTATTCGCAGCCATCGTTCTGAGCCCGGCCACGATATAAAGACAGACCGAAAACAAATGGAAGAACACAGATTTGGATAAAATCTTTCACGGTTGTCTCCCCTATTGAGATCGGAAGCTTGTCGGTGGGCATCACCCATTTTTTCTTTCAAGAAGGCGTGGTCTACTTTTCCCTGGCTTTTTCTCGCCTATGTGGGTGACTTCAGATTTCGCGCTTGGCATGGTTGCTATACTCGACGACCGGACTATGATATCAAAATTACTGCTGAGATTGGACTGTGCATTTAAGGAATAATCGTTAGGATAGAATCTTGCGGAAGAGATCTTGAGAAACGAACAGGTGAATGATACACCAAGCACCCCATCTTCATGAGAACTCCAGTGATATCAAAGACTTCACATCGATTTTTCAACGATGGATCAGTAGAAGCATAATATGCAGTCATTTCGAAGAGTTTCTTCTTCTTCTTCTGCAGCCTCAAAGTGGTTTCTGTCATAGGTTGAGGAACTGGGCGGCCTTCACAGGATTCGTCCAAAGGTCCATTGTGGTTAAGGAGGTAGGTCTCTTCGGGCACATGAACAAGTGCGCCGCGTCGTGTCCGGCAGCACCACAGTCCGGGCATGCGTCTGGTCGGCTGCTGTCGATCTTGTTGACGCAAGACATGAGCAGAATAGAGTGACCACAGCGCAGCGAGGCAATAGAACATCTGGCTCGTCTGCCGAGTTGAGACTCGGACTCGCAAACCCGAGGCGGCACTGTTCCCAAGATAGGGTTCACAGCCGCCTTCGCTAGATATCCTCGAACAAACTGGGTGTGCTCCTCACGCAGAAGATGGAGCCTTTCCATGTTGGAGTCGGCCCATCTCTGTACATCAACTTTACGAGGAGCATAGGCGAACGGCGTCGTAATCGACCTCTCTCCTATGGGCTTCATGATTCTCTTTGACGGATGATTCGGCTGTCTCAGAACATTAAGATACATCTGCTGTGCCTGGAGTTCACAATGCTCCTTGACCGGCAATATGCAGGCCTCCGCGTGAAGATGCTCCACCGGGGAGCTCCTTGCACAACCGGTTGCAATTCTAAGCGCAGCATTCTGTACACGCTAAAGCTTATTCCAGGAGCTGTCAGACACCAGGTGCTGCCACACTAGTGCCGCATATTCCAGAGCCGGCTGAAGTATTGCTCTGTAGGTTCTCAATATAGTCTCTCGGCTGCTTCCCCATGATGTTCCTCCGAGAGCTCTCAAGATATTAAGCCTAGCCTAGACGACTGTTTGTTTCTGTTCCGCGTTTTTGTGGAACTTCAGTGACGGATCAAGAATAAGGCCAAGCAGCTTGGGGAATTTTGCTGCTGGCAACAGGTCACCATCCCATTTGACATCTGGATGGGCACTGTGTTCCTTGGTGTTTGTTGTGAACACTGAAACAGAGGATTTTGCGGCAGAGACTGTGAGCATATATTATCGAGGAAGGCTTCAACTCGACGAGATAGGCGCTAATCTTGTTAGCGGCTATCTGCAGGTCATGGTCCTGGCACATGATGGTGATGTCGTCGGCATACATAACAATCTTTACATCATTGGGAGGCTCGGGAATGTCCTCAAGATACAGGCTGAATAGGGCAGGGGACAACACTACGCCTTGTGGAACACCGGCTGCTATTGGAATGCTATCGGATACGTGATTCTGGAACAGAACCTTAGCCCGGCGGCCTTTCGTGAACGCGAAATCCATCGCCTCTGCCATGATGGTAGCGACGACTTGAGCAGTTTCTCGGACAACAGTCCCAAGTTAACAGAGTCAAACGCTTTGCTCAGGTCGAGGGCGACGGCCACCGTTCTCAGGGCTTTCTCATGTTGAACCCATCGACCGCAAAGCTCACGATCTCCAATAGAGCAGTAGTAGTAGAGTGAAGTTTCCTGAACCCATGCTGATGCTGCTGTTGCTCATTTTGATCAGCCAGGTCCGTCACGATCAACTTTTCAGCTAATTCAGCGACGGGCGGTAACAGGCTTATTGGTCGAAAGCCTTTTGCCGTGCCCTGAGACTTGCCTGGCTTTGGCAACGGTATCACATTGGCTGTCTTCCAAGCTTGGGGTAGAGTGCAGGTCCGGAAAGAAGTGTTGATGATATCTGCAAGCATCGGTAGAAGTTCCGTGGGAAGTTTGTTCAGGATGGCTGGGGAGATACTGTCAGGTCCGATAGCCTTCGAATCCCGCATTTCTTTGATAGCCTTCTCTACTTGTGTGAGAGTAAAGGCCTCAGATGCGTTCATAAGCGGCAACCGGCTCAGCTCTCTAACCGTGACTCTCTTTTGCACGCCTCGCTTGGTACGTGTGATGAAAAAACTCTTGCCGAGTGCGTAAGCAGCCGCTTTCCCTGATTTGAAGACGTTCTCCTCGAACTCAATAGCGGAGCTCAGCTCAGGACTTTCCGGAAATTTTCCTCAACACTTTCCACGTCGTGGTTCCGTCCGCCTTGAAAGTCAGCTTTTCAGTGAACTTCTCCCAGCATTTCCTCTTGTTCTTATCCAGATCCTGCTTGATCTCATTATCCAGCACAGCAATCTCCGAGTCTAGATGGTCTGCGGCTCTCTTCTCATCTCTGGTTCTTACCTTCTGCGGTATTTCCCTGCTGACATTTGGAAAAAAGGTCTTGACACGACCCTCAGGAATTGCTGCTTTCATGGCCTTGCGGATGGCACTTGTTAGATGACGCTCTTTCTGATGAACATCACCATTCCATGGGTAGTCGACCGCATGGCGGAGTGCAAAATCTCTGAACAGGGTCCAGTCTGCTAGGCCTAAATTAAGATAAGCACGATGACAAAAACCAGAGTAAGGGGCAAGAGAGTCAGAGAGATCAATATAGACAAAGACGGGAATGTGATCACTGGAGAGAGTCGTGGATGTGGACCACGTGCAAGCATTAGAGAGATTGGATGACACAAGAGAGATATCTGGGCTAGAAGGTCGGCCGTTGGCAGGGAGACGAGTGGGCTGGTCATCATTGAGGATAACCAGGTCACACTCCTCAGCCCATTCTTCGACATCTTCCCCTCTGGCGTCAGAATCAAGAGCAGAACAGAACGTGTGAGCATTGAAGTCACCCGCAAAGACAGCTGAAGGGGAGAGTGAGCAGTCGTACAACTGCTTAAGGAGGGGAATAGGATTATAAGAGGGGGGACAAGATGATATATTAGGAATATAGATGTTAAATAGAGATAAAGGGGTTTTGAGGGCGAGGTGGACAGGAATGTACTCGAGAGTACCGTCCTTAGGAGTATTAGGGATAATATGAGAAGGTAAGGCAGATTGCACGAAAGTAGACACTCCGCCCGCAAGAGCAGACCTTGGCATGTGATAGGCGGTGTATCCCAGAATGTTAGGCTGGGGGTAAGTGGTAGAAGGAGAGAGCTTGGTTTCTTGAACCATGATAACATACGGGTGATGAGAGCGTGCGAAGCTGCCGAGATGTCGTACGTTCGTGCCGTGGCAGTGTGGAGGAAAGAAGATCACCTCCGTGCAAACCGACGTCAATCCCTCCGCGGAGAGGGTTTTTGTCATGGGAGAGGTGCTGGCTGGCTGCAGCTCTCCAGAGGATTCTTCTACAAATGGCCGGCGTCGAAAGGAATCCAGTACCCGCGAAGAAGAAGAAGTACCCGTGTGCGACATGCGAAAGAAATGTCAATTGGAATGGAACTAGTGTCCAGTGTTTCGGATGCGAAAGGTGGGTGCATTTCTCTTGTTCGGGTCTCAGCTCTGTGAGGCACCACGATTCTTCCTTTCGTTGTATTGTGTGCTCCGCCTCCAGTAACTCAAATTCCTCATCTACCAACCGCCCCCTATATATTGTACACCTCACTCTAAACGGCCTTCGGACCAAGCTTTCTGAATTATCTCTCTTTGCCCATACTCATCACCCCAATGTTATCATGGTCCAGGAGACCAAACCCTCTCCCTCTGCTACCTCTAGACATCCTAACATCCCGGGCTATACTGCATATCATACTCCTAGGTCATCTCAAGGAGGCGGAGTCTCTACTTTTGTCCTGTCCTCTCTTCCCTCTCACATTATTCCAAACACTCCAGTGGATGGCACTCTCGAACACATCCCCATCCATCTACCTCTTAAAACACCACTTTCTCTTTTTAATATATATATCCCTCCTTTTTCCTCTTGTCCCTCAACATACAATCCTATCCCCCTTCTCAAGCAGCTGTATGACTGCTCTCTTTCTCCCTCAATTGTCTTTGCGGGTGACTTCAATGCGCACACGTTCTGCTCGTCGCTTGATTCTGATGCTAGAGGAAGTGACGTCGAAGAATGGGCGGAGGAGTGCGATCTGGTTATCTTAAACGATGGCCAGCCCACTCGTCTCCCTGCCAACGGCCGATCATCTAGCCCAGACATCTCCCTCGTCTCTTCCAATCTCTCTAATGCCTGCTCTTGGTCGACATCCACAACTCTTTCCAGCGATCACATCCCTGTCTTTGTCGATATTGATCTCTCTAACTCTCTTGCTCCCTATACAGGTGTTCGTCATCGTTCTTATCTTAATTTAGGCCTTGTAGACTGGAGCCTGTTCAGGGAGGTTGCGCTCCGCCAAGCGGCTGATTATCCGTGGAATGGCGATGTACACCAAAAGGAGCGCCACCTATCTGATGCTATCTTGAAGGCTATGAAAGCTGCGATCCCTGAAGGCCGCGTTAAGACCTTCTTTCCCAATGTCACCAGGGAAACACTGCAGAAGATAAGGACAAGGGACGCAAAAAGAGCCGCAGATCATCTTGACCCAGACATTGCCGAGCTGGATAATGACATCAGGATGGACCTTGATAGGCACAAGAAAGAATCTTGGGAAAAGTTCACTGAGAAGATGAACTTCAGAAATGATGCAGCAGCAACGTGGAAGGCCTTGAAAAGGATCTCCGGAAAGTTCACCCCCCCCCCGACAATTCCACGATTGAATTTGAAGGTGGAGTCTTCAAATCAGGAAAGGAGGCCGTAAATGCTCTTGGGAAGCATTTTCTCATCACTAGAACCAAAAGAGAGAAGCAGAACAGAATAACTGTACGGGAACTCTGTAAGTTGCCTCTCATGGATGTAGATGATGCAGTCACGCCTGCACAGGTCGAGAAGGTAATAAAGGAGATGAGCAACTCGAAGGCATTAGGGCCAGACGGTTCGAGCCCTGCAGTCCTGAAGAGACTGCCCAGTGAACTACTGCCCTTTATTGCTGACGTCATAAATACATCGTTTCGTACATGTACTTTACCCCAAAATTGGAAAGTGTCTCGTGTTATTCCACTGCCGAAGCCGGGAAAGTCACCATCCACGGCTAAAGGGTATCGGCCGATCAGTCTGCTCTCACCCATCGCCTAAATTGCCGAAAAACTGGTTGTGGAGGAGCTTGCCGAGCATAACAGCCAACAGCAGCACCAACATGGTTTCCGTAAATGACACTCCACCACTACGGCCTTGTTGGAAATTGTGAGCTATGTGCTGGAGGGCTTCAATGCCAACAAACCCCAACGTACTGTTGGTGTGGTCCTCGACTTAACAAAGGCATTTGACACTGTCAATCTAGGCCTACTATCAGAGAGTCTGTTGAAGTCTACCATCAAGCCATGGCAGAAGCGGTGGATAACTGCCTTCACTAAAGGACGTCGGGCAAATGTGCTATTCCAGGGACATGTTTCTAATAGCATCCCCATCGCCGCTGGTGTCCCTCAAGGAGGAGTTTTATCGCCTGCACTTTTCAGTTTATATTTATTTATTGTTACGCCACATAAGGCAGGCGTCATAGACATTCAGAGCATAGAAGCACAGAATACACACACACACAAAGTGATACAGTTACCATGAGAGGAAACAATTCGAGGCTTTGCGCTTGAATGATAGGAAAGAATGGGGCACAGGTAGCACGTCTAGTTTCAAGGAAGAAAAAGCAGAACCAGCCCTACGAGTGAAGCTGTTAAGTCTGAGGTTGGATTTGGGAACTCCATAAGAGATTTTTTCCGAGTTGCCCCTTGTTCTAGAATCAATGAATCTATAGAATTTCGACCGGTCAGTTTTTAGCATCCCACTTAGAATTTTAAAGACCAAGCATACGTCATTCCTTTTGCGCCGAGATTCGAGAGAGTGTAAGGATAGCTTCTGATTCCTCCTTATGGGACCAGGCACCCTCGAGTAAGAAAAACCATTGCGCCTTAAATAAATCTTGCGAGTGAAATTATCCTGGACTTTTTCCAACAGTCGAATATCCTTTTTGTATGGATAAAACACTGAAGTTCCTGATTCCATTATGGGCCTAACAAACTTTATACGCACGCGACAAGACGTTCTCATCACAGGTCGACAAGCCCTTAAAAATGTGAAAAGTGCGTACTGAAGCTTTGTTATAGATAGCCTTATAATGAGACGAGAAATCAAGTTCTTTGTCGTACCGGAAACCTAAATCTCTGACTTCCGATACAGTTGAAAGTGTGTGTCCATCAAGTATGTAAGGTATGTAAGGGACCGGAAGACTGGTATTTCCCATTCGCATGTGAACAGTTTTCTCAGGTGCCAAGGGTAAACCCCAAGCTTCAGACCATTCGTGAATTCTATCAAGAGCAGTTTGTAGTTTTTGCACATCCAGAAATGACTCGATTTTGCTATAAATCTTTACATCATCGGCGAATTGCTTACAAGTGACCCCAGTACTTTCCAACAGCAGCGGAAGTTCAGCTGTGAAAATTGTGAATAAAATGGGCGAAAGAACACCACCCTGAGGCACTCCGCTCTTAACCGATCTGCAAGAAGAGAAGCTGGACCCAACTTTAACTTGAAATGTACGGTCATTCAGGTAATTTTCTATCCACCTACCCACTAATGGATGAAACTTCAGTTTCTCGAGCTTCAACATGAGCCTACAGTGATCAACCCTGTCAAAGGCCTTTGAAAAATCAAAATAGATTATATCACACGCTTTCTTAGACTCTAAGCATTCGCTCCAATCATTAATACACTCCAGCAAATTGGTGCATATCTAGAAGATCTGCCAGTTCCCCCTCAAGACATTAAGGTCGTTGCATACGCGGATGATATTACTATTCTGTGCCGAGATCGCGACATTAAGGTAGCCACCAGTAAGATCAATGACTACTTGATCGAGTTGAAATGTTTCTTCGATCGCAAAATGCTCACAGTCTCTGCCTCCAAATCGTCCGTCACCGTCTTTTCCACTGATAATGCAGAGCACAGTGCCCATCCTATGGTGAAATGGGAGGAAACTCAATTGCAGGCCACCCGATTCCCCAAGCTGCTTGGACTCGTGTTGGATCCTTCGTTGAAGTTTCATAAGAACACTGAGCAGAAGCAAGCCACAGTGAAAACAAGACTCAACGTCCTGCGTGCTCTCGGCGGAACGTCCTGGGGATGCAATAAAGAAACGATCCTGACCACGTATAAGGCTATTGTGCAACCCGCCTTGGAGTATGCTGCGCCAGTCTGACAGCACATCGTGTCGGACACCTCTTGGTCCAAGCTGCAGCGCATCCAAAATTGTGCTCTGCGAATTGCAACAGGCTGTTCTAAAAGCTCTCCAATAGAGCACTTACATGCCGAAGCTCGCATATTGCCAGTTAGAGACCACTGCCAACTCCAGGCGCAACAAATGTACATTAACATCGTGAAGCAGCCGAATCATCCATCGCGAAGAGTACTAAACCCGGTGAGAGAGAGATGTATCAGAAAGCCTTTCGCTGATGCTCCGTCGAAAGTAGGTGCGCAGAGATGGACCGAAGCACAACAAGAACGCCTCCGTCTCTTGCGCGCGGAGCATACCCGATTCG